>OU015499.1:52199372-52576872 GCA_907164885.2 Dolomedes plantarius | reverse complement strand
ATCATATAATAAATTAAATTCTAAAAATTAATCTTTAAAAATTCACCAAAAATCAGAAAACGAAAGTTAAGATTCGAATAAGATTTCATTTTGAAGGAATTTTTTATGATCTTTTTCGTGATATAAATGTTATAACCCTCAGATTATTATTTTAAATGCAAACTTAAAAAAAAGTTACTAAAACAGCTTAATTTAAAAAAATCTAAGAAGAATTTTTTTTAAATCTTTCTTAGTGCACCCCTACACTATAAGAAGAATCTCCATGCAAAATTTCAGCCCTTTAGGTCCAGGGGTTTGGTCTGTGCGTTATCTGTCAGTCAGTCAGTCACGGAACTGCTTTATATATATAAATAACACATTTTTTGCTATGAGTGTTTTTTATTTGGTTATAAGTTAATTTTTGTTGTTATTTCTAATGCCTCTTGGCCGGAAGTATTCCAGACCAGGTCTATATACACTAGCAGGCTGTGGGGTGCGCTTCCAGTTTATAATGACACCGCAAGGCTCGGATTCCGATTTAGCCAAGCGCCATCGCAATTTTGACCGAGCACCCCCAGAGATGACACTCTCTGATCTCATAGAGCGACTCTCCGGTCTATGGATTTAACGTGACCATGTTCAGTCTAGGCAAGGAGGCATTTAATGGCCCTTGTCCGGATTTGATCCGAGCAGACCTTTTTACTGAAAGCCGGCGATCTACCACTAGGATACTTCGGGCCCTAGTTAATTTTTATAAATAACTAATTAAGAAGCAATCGTAGCAAAAGATGGTTAATTTTAGAAACAAACGAGAATTAAACGGATTTGCGAGGCCCTCACACGTCGTGGGACTGGACTCAATTTTGAGTGGAAAAAGCGTTCCTAAATGCGACCATTTTAAGTAAGATTGACAGGGTCGTTAAAGAAGTCGTTAATGGACAATTCAATTTAAGGTAAACTAATGACAGACACCGCAGCTCCCTGTGACACCAGATCTGCCGACACAAGCCACTTAACTACAAGGTCACGACAGTGTTTATTTATTTATTATTATTATTATTATTATAGCTAAATGTACAAACCGACTGAAATAGTGCAATGATTGAAGAAAAAAAATGTCCTAAGATGTTGATCGAAGACTAGACATATTTTGATGTTAACATCTTACAAGCGGGATTATTTTTTGCGCTTTTTCATCTACGTCCCGTTGGTTATTTTTGGCTATTATATTATAAGTTTCGGTTGGTATTTTATAATTTTTTTTTTCATTCTCACCGTTTTAAGGTTTTCAATTGAATGACACAATCACATAAAGAATGTTTTAATTCGATTTAAAAGCAAAACAAAATAAAGTAAATAAATGTTTAAAAGTAATGTGCCTCACATAACCTAGATTTAAGCTATGAGGTCGATGACCTACATAGTGGAAGCGCTACAGCAAATCTTGTCCACGGCACCACGGCAGTGGATTCCATGGTGATGGCCAAATGTGCTTGAACAGGTCTCGCGCTCACACGTCCAATACGCAGTTCTCAATACTGTGCACTGTGACATTCCTCTTATGACGATAAATTTCGGCTTCACTAGCACCACCTGGCGGAACTGTCTGGATGATTTAGTATCAGCTCGTGCATGCAGTTTTGTTTTACCAGAAGACTACAACAGCGTGTTTAAGATACAAATATGGAATACCCAAAACAGCCAAATGCTCTAACCAGAAACATTACACCCTCAAACAGCATTTCTTTTTAATGTAGAATTCCGTCCGTCCGTCCGTCCTCGCGAGTTATAATTTCGGTAGCGCGCCAAACCCAGTCTATCGCGTTGACAAGTTAAACAGAAAACTACCAAGATGCATCAAAATTTTGACATACATAAGCTGCGTTTACATGGACAACAATAATACCCGGGATTTACCCGCTAACAGGGAAATCCTTTGAAGTCCGTTTACACGGGACAGCATTTTCGTCCTGCTTTTACCCGTCTTACCGGAAGTAAAGGCCATCACATGATTCGGCGGAAGTGATCATCATACACCATCATTCCTTGTAAATCACGTTGTGGGTTCGACCCCAGCAGGTGTCGTACTTTTCCAAATTCACTCTATTGCTATTTTTAGCTTCCCCCTTCGAACTCCGCATTTATCTGATTACGAAGTGTATGGTCCTGGGAAGGGCCTTTTATTTTTTCAATTGCTGTTCTTTTGACCTCGTATTCTTAAATTTTAAAAATAACAAAAAAAATATCATAAAACTTTAAAAATCAAAAAAAGCTGAAAAACTTACAAAAATATTTTTTGGATTCTTATGATATCTGCTTTTCTGGGCCTCTTAACGTTATTACTTTTTTGTTTTCCGTGGATCATTAGTCTTATCTAATTTTTCTTCTAAATTTTCTTAACTTGTAACTCTATATTTTTTCTCTTAAAATTAACTTTGTTTTAATTTAACTTTACTGTTAAATTTTTTTTCCTTTTACCCGCGTTAGTCTTACTTAATATTTTAATTCATTACTTAAAACTTTAACTACTCAGCACTGCCACCTTGATTACATATATCTTGCTTACAGGAGATAAAGTCGACACGACGAAGGTATTCCTCTTCTAAAACACAATTATGTCTGCGTCTATTTATTATTTAAATGCAGCACATGTCAGTCGCTGTTGATAATCATGGAACGTTTACGATTTTTTCTGTTGTTTTAAAAATAAATTTAGAAAATAAAATGGAAAAAAGGGATATAAGAACTAGAAGATTGATGCGGATATTAGATATAATCGTACGATTTGTGGCTTCATCGCTAAATTTAAAATAATGAATTTATAAATTTTAATGTTACGTTTAATTATTGATTATACTTATTAAATTTATTAATTTTACCATAACACTTTAAATGAAAATGTTATTGAAATGAAATTTTATTTCTTATTTTACATACCAGATGGCAGTACCAGTCTATTTATAATGTAATTGGGGATGGGTTTTTTTTTTTAAACTAGATGTGGCATATCAAGAAATAAATGAAATCCTCCGGAAAAAAATAGGCACATTTCTACTGTTTTCTTGAAAATTATGCGCCGTTAAGGGGTTCCAGATCCCTCCATCCATCATTTGGCTGCATTTTCATAGATTCGCACATGTTCAAATCCGCCATGTTTGTTTACTACTAGCTTCCTGCTTCGAAGTGCATCATGGGTAATTAGCGGGTTTTATCCTAGTTCGAAGCAAGGTCGAAATTCCGCCCTGCATTTTTCCCTATCGTAGGGAACAGGAGTGAAAAAGTAAGAAACAACTCTGCTTTGACCCGGGTTTTTGGCACATGTAAACAGCACTATATATGTATACAGAGTGCGTTCCATAAGTAATGCGACCCCTCCTTTTCAGCCTTTTGAGCACTTCCAAGTAAAAAGCTGCTTTCACAGTGGTCGCGGTAGGTACGAATTCGTGGTGGACAATGCGTCTGACATCAAAGAAGACAATGAGCATGGTTTTGATCCTGGACTTGCTCATTCTTGGGCAAGGGCGACGATGGTGTGTGCCACTCTGAACTCTGCCTTTTTGTTTCCGGGTCGTATTCAAAAATCCATGACTCATCACCGATGATAGCTGAGTTTAAAAAATTAGGATCCTTTTCCCACATTTCCAAGAGTTCTTGGCACCGGAGCACTCGCATGTCCTTTTGTTCGTCGGTCAACACTTTTGGGACCAGTTTGGCGAACACCTTTTTCATGTTCAAATCTTCGGTTATAATGCGATAAGCAGTTGTTTTCAGCATCTTTAGAGTTTTTGCTATCCATTGAAGGCTCAACCGTCGGTCAGATTTCAAACAATCACGCACACGTGTCACATTTCCGTCGATTCGGGAGGTTGATGGCCGTCCACTGCTGGGTTTGTCGGCGACATCCTCTCGGCCCTCCTTGAACGACTTGTGCCATCGGTGAACTTGTGATTTGGACAAGCTATCACTCCCAAGGGCCTACTGAATTAATAGAAACGTTTCGGTAGCGGACTTCCTAAGTTTAATGCAACATTTGATAGTGTAATGTTGCTCCATAGAACGATCCATTGCGTCGTGTTACATTAAGCTGAAAACGGGCTTCACAGAACGCATGTCCTGACATTTCGGCAGCTCGGAGCCGACTGAGAATGAGTGCGTTATGAAGCTAACACTCCCCTCCACCTAGCCCAGCAGGTTAGAGGGCGCTGCGGTGTATAGTCGCGTCTGGAAAAAATTGGTCGCATTACTTATGGACCGCACCTTGTACAGGGCCCGATAATGAACGCTGGGGGTCCCTGGGCAGATGCTATTTGCCCCCTCCCCCTTACGAACATTTATAAAAATAAGAACTATCCATGGGCTATGCATACTATTAGAAGTACTAGGTGCATACACCAAGGGGGTTTTGGGGCCCCCTAGCATCAGGGGGCCCTGGGCAAAGTCCCGATTTGCCCATGCGATAAAAAGACCCTGACCTTGTATATATACATACGTACATATTTATAGATACATATAAGGTAGGTGTCCCAAATATCGCCTACTCAATATCGCCTACCCAAATATCGCCTACCCAAATATACGCCATATAACTTTTTTTTCGACATTTCATCCACTTTTTAGCTTCTGATTAGGCCAAAAACTCAAAGAACATCCCTAAGAACTATTTCCTTTGGTATCCTGAGATCAACCAGCTCCAAAACCAGTGCCAGCTTCAGTTATATAGCTAAAGTGGAAAAATTGAAATTTCCAGTGAACTCCAGAACGGTTCCTAATATCGCCTACCTCTGTTCCTCTTACCGCCTACCAGGCGAAATTAGGAGCACCTGCTAAAAGGCGTTGCTAGCAAAGTCTCTGTTTAGTGCACTTTCAAATGGTATAAGCAAAATTCGAATTTGGATGCACCTACCTGGTTATTCATTGGATTCTGATTCTTTGGAGCCAAAGTTTACGAAGACAACAGCCAAAACAACTTCAGACGCCATATAACTTCTGTTGTCAGTGATAAGAGCGTTGTCGCTATCGCAGCTGTTAGTACAAATCCAGAACTATGAAGTTGCTGCATTTTCTCATACATAGCGCGAATCATACTTTAGAAACACGAGTAGGCGATATTAGGCACAGGGGCGATATTTGGGACACTCATCCTATACATTCAATAATTACAAGATAAAAAGAACTTTTATATACCATGTTTTTAAATTTTCTGTTGAATCATATAAACTTAACAATTCTATGTATTAATAAATACTTTTTAAAGATTTTTTTCATGAATTATCCCACCAAGTTGAAAGAAAATGAAGTTAATTGGAAGTTAACTTCCGTTTAACTTTTCGTTCCCGTCCCGGCCGATAGATGGCTGCACCAATCTACAAAACAAAATTAACTGAAAATGAATTTCAATTCTGCTTAAAGATGGCTAAAAGTATTAAAATAATGCATTGTCATCGTGTTCTGGGCTATCCTAAAAGGTTTCAAATGTCTAGCTAGTCGGAAAGTTAGTTAAAAATCGGTTGCAAGATTTGTACTGGACAAACACACACACACAAACAAACAAGAAGGCGAGTTAATAAAAACATGATAAAAAAGGTAAGCAACGATAAGTAATCCTACGTTAATAACCCGCGGTAGTTTCGTTAGAAGAGACTACCTGAATTTTGTTTTACAGTGTACAGTCATTCGAACTGAGTTTTTGGTCCCAATAATTTCTCCCGGGTCACCCGGTTCTGCAACCCACGCTTGAAATATTTCGAAGTAAACGCGCGAATGTTTATGATCGCTAATTTTTTTAATTAAATATTTTCTTTGTGAAACAAGCACTAGCAGTACTGTAACAAACATAATATCGTATCTTTTATGCAAGCGTGCATGTATTTTCTTTCAAACACTTACGGCAGTAATAGAACAAAAAGTACTGGAGCAATTTCATTGACTAAATTGAGGTAATTTCAGAGAAATTACCTCTATATAAGTCTTTTCAAAACATTTTTAAACTGAAAAAAAAAGAGAAAAAAAACTGCCGCTCTACATTCTACCCCAAGATATTTTTTAAAAGTAATGAAAAGGTTTACAGAACTTTTCCAATGCCCATTTCGCTTTATAACTCCGGTAGAGGTTAAAAAAAAAATCCAAAACGTCACGAATATCGTTTTTTAAACCTTTATTTGCTTTTAGATTATTCTTTCAGGTCCAAAAAAAAGTGAAATTTTCAAATAACATTATTAGTTTAACAATACTCTATAACCGGTTCATAAGGGTGGTTTTGCGAATAAGGTTTAATGTATTCCCCGGCTCATGTCTGCCAGATCTGAAAAGGAGCTCTTTCGGGAAAGACCGGGGGAAGCTTTTATTGTCGGGTGATGTGTATTCCCTCGCGTATATTGTATTTTTTTCGGAAACTTTTTGCGTTTTTACCAGTTCCGGGCATGTCGTGACTTTCTTTTCTCTGCTCGGCTATTTTTAAAGTAAGAATCCGCGATTTTTTGCCTTTTTCCGGTGTGTGTGTCGTATCATGATGCTATTTTTGGTGGGAATTGGGAGGAAGAGCCGAGAAAGCTTTTAAGAAAATTCCTGGCGTATGTCTGTGTGTGGTGGCAACCGAAAAAGAAAATTGAATTTAGTGAAATCCAATTACGTTTGTTTTTTAAATATTTTTTTCGTAAATATTTTGTAATCAGGGTTTTCCTCTAGTTCTCTTTTTTTTTTAAATTTATTTTTCTTTTCTTCTATTTTTAATATTTATTTATTTATTTGGCTGCATGTGAAATTACTTCATGGTTTACACATGATTTTTCTTTTAAGGTGTGTGTGTGTCTATATATATATATATATATATATATATATATATATATATATATGTGTGTGTGTGTGTGTGTGTGTGTGTGTGTGTGTATGTAACTATGGTGCCCGGTATAAAGGGCTTCAGTCAAAAAAGGTGATTTTTAGATATTTGTTTGTATTGATATAAAAAAAAAGACTTGACTTGTATAAAAGGCTTAAGTCTATCAATTTTGTATACAAAAGTACATTTCTTTGTACAAAAGACTCAAGTCGAAATTATATTTCAGCGATTGGTATATTTAAATCACTGTTATTGACTTAAGCCCTTTATACCGGGCACCACACACACACACACACACACACACACCACACACACATATATATATATATATATATATATATATGTGTGTGTGTGTGTGTGTGTGTGTGTGTGTGTGTGTGTGTGTGTGTGTGTGTGTGTGTGTGTATATATATATACATACATACATACACATACACACACACACACATATATATATGTGTGTGTGTGTGTATGTGTACATATATATATATGTGTGTATTGTGATATTTTCAGACTCTCGGAAGCGAATAAACATTCAGAGTCAGTCTGCTACGCTGGTGTAAGAAATTAAAAGAATTTGCAGACTTGGTCGATTATCTCTAGAACTACTGTACCGATTTTAATGAAATTTGATATTTACATACATTGATACAATACAAAACAAATAACCATTCAATAATTATAATACACAAGCATGATCGTGCGTACCACTCGTTGGAGTCGGAAGGTGTGAAACAGCGGTTGCAGAATAAACAAAAAAATGGGTTAATTCTTGGTGTTATTTTGCAGCAATCGGTTAATTTCAAATTGTAACAGTAAAAATGAGTAACCACCAACGTTTAGATGATGGAATGAGGTGGCGAATTGTGGAGAGGCTAGAAGCAGGCCATTCTCAAGTCCAAATTTGTAGAGAGTTCAGTTTAACGCCCAGCGTCGTGTGTAACTTATGGAAACAGTTCCAGGATACCGGATCCATCGAGAGAAAGCCTGGGCAAGGTCGTCTAAGAGCCACGACGGCCAGAGAAGATCGTCATTTGTCGATTATAGCGAGGCGTAACAGGAGTGCTACAGCTTCTCAGCTCTCTCGTGACTTGTATGCAGCCACAGGAACCCATGTATCAAGGGTGACTGTTTCCAAAAGACTTCATGAGAAAGGGTTGTTTGCAAGAAGACCTGCTGTTTGCGTCCCGCTCACTTCTACGGACAGGAGAATCCGTTTATCATGGTGCAGAGAGCATAGCGATTGGAGTATGGATCAATAGGCGACCATTCTCTTCACTGATGAGTCCCGGTTCAGCCTAAACACCGATTCTCGCCGTATGTTCATATGGACAAAACCAGGGACCCGCTACCTACACTCCAATGTCCGCGAAATCGACCATTATGGCGAAGGAGGTTTAATGGTCTGGGCAGGCATCATGTTGGATGGCCGCACACCACTCCATGTCTTTGAAAGAGGCACTATGACTGGTGTGAGGTATAGGGATGAGGTCTTGGAGCCCTATGCTCGCCTTTTCAGGGGTGCAGTTGGCCCTGAGTTCATTTTAATGGACGATAACGCGAGGCCACATAGAGCTCTTCTGGTCGACGAATTTCTAGAGATTGAGGATATTCGCCGGATGGATTGACCAGCCAGATCTCCAGACGTTAACCCTATAGAGCATGTCTGGGACGCTCTGGAGAGGGCAATTGCAACTCGCAACCCCCCCTCCGAGAACCATCCAGGGAATGAAAACAGCGTTGCTGAACGAGTGGGACCAATTGCCACGGGAAATTATAAACTGCCTTGTTTCAAGTATGAAATCACGCTGCAAGACCTGTATATCTGTAAGTGGGGACCATACCCCCTATTAACCCATCTATTAACCCACTTTTTTGTTTATTCTGCAACCACTGTTTCATACCTTCCGATTCCAATGTGTGTTACGCACGATCATGCGTGTGTATTACAATTATTGAATGGTTATTTGTTTTGTATTGTATCATTGTATGTACATATCAAATTTCATTAAAATCGGTACAGTAGTTCTAGAGATAATCGACCAAGTCTGCAAATTCTCTTAATTTCTTAAACCAGTGTACATTAATTACACTTTTATTAGAATTTAATTCGATGAATTTTTGCAAATTATTTACAGATTAGTTGATCTACCTGTAGACATAGAGGGAACTGGCCTTCTCAGTAGCCCAATAATTTCGCTAACAAGATCAGCTATTGCAGTCACGAAACTGAAAGTTATAAAGGTCGGCACACAGCCTCTAGAGCATGCAGCTTTGAAAATGGAGTAACTCCGGGATGGAGTATCGTTTTCGGCGAAAAGCCTCTAGAGAGTGTAGCTCTGAAAGAGATATAACTTCGGGATGAAGTATTGTGTTCGGTGAGAAGCCTATAGAGCGTGCAGCTCTGAAAGAGATACAACTCCGGGATGGAGTCGGTCGCTCAAAGTACCTCTGAAACGAAAGGTGCTCTCTGGATGAGAGTCTCCACCAAGTCTGCTAAAAAACTGGATTTTTTTGCCGGCTCCGGAAACTCTCGCTCCCAGTCACGTGATTGGAATTTTCTAGATTGAACGGCCAAATCTGTGACGTCATTTTCATTGCTAATCAGCTAATCATTAGTTCATGTCCAATAAACCATTAGTTCACGTCCACCCCAGGGGCGTAAGATAGATGCGACGCTTTTCTCTGCTTGCAGACTTCTTGACGCCTACAGAACGCATCTACAGAATTTCCGTAGCTCACCTTTTGGGGGATGTTCGCGCTGTCTGGGTGATTTATTCGGAAGATCATAACGGATCTTTACAGTGTATATATATATATATATATATATATATATATATATATATATATATATATATATATGGGTGTATATATATATGAAACATACTGGACAACCCAAGGAGAAGACTGGTGTCCAGCATATCACAATGAAAGATGACCACTCGTGGCTCGAAGAATAGACGACTATGCAAGTTACGGCATCACAAAACTTTATTAGAAAGAGAGTACGTCTCCCTCTAAAAGAAGAAAGACGGGAGGCGCGCCTGTACTTTGGTACTACGGCTTATATAGCTTCTGTCATGTGATCATGATAGCGATTAGGGATTTGCTGCTGTTAAGAAGTCACATGAGGTTTTATGTAATCTGCGCAAAGCCTATATGAAATTACAACTGACGCTACGCAGGTTTGAAAAAGGACGCCATTTAATATTTCTCACCCGAGGGCTTTTAGGACTTAGAATTGAAAGCGAAATTAGCTCGTACGCCCAAGGAAATTTAGAATAATTTTAGAATTTAAAGTGGTATGGGGTTTTTAATGTTATATATATATATATATATATATATATATATATATACATATCTGCCTACGCACAGAACACTTTTTTCTTTTCCCAAAAAAATACAGTAATGATTAAATATATATATTTTTTAGTTCAAATGTGATACAAAATCATGAAAACAAATACAATTTTGGTAAAAATTTCATAACATTTTAAAGTAGAGGGATTTTTTTTATAGAATTTTAGTACAATCGAGTGCTTACGCCAAGGACCCTACAACACTCCGTTCAACTCAATATATTTCAATTACCTTTATGCTATATACTACTGTGACACTTACCTGTGTTATGAAGTAAAAGTTTTACAATATTTTCAAACATCACTGAAAAATACCCAAAAAAGTTTTTAAAAACATTGATTTTTTTTTTTAGAAAAATTATCTTTTTTTTTTAAGTACAGGTACCTATAGAATGTTTAAATTAACACATATAGCTTAGATTTTAGGTCAAGACATTGTTAGTAATGTGTAAAACCTGTCGCAAAATTTTATTGAAATATATTGAAAATTTTATTTTCAACAAATTAGTAGCTTTCCCGTTTACAAAAGTAACTGAAAATTAATTGCAAGATAAAAAGAACTTTTTAAATTTTTCTGTTGAATCATATAAACTTGACAATTCTATGTATTAATAAATACTTTTAAAAAAATTTTTGATGAATTATCCCATCAACTTGAAAGAAAATGAAAATAATTGGAAGTTAACTTGCGTTTAACTTTTCGTTCCCGTCCCGGCCGATAGATGGCTGCACCAGTCTACAAAACAAAATTAACTGACAATGAATTCAAATCTGCTTAAAGATGACTAAAAGTATCAAAAGGATGCATTGTCATCGTGTTCTGAGCTATTCTAAAAGTTTCAAATGTCTAGCTAGTCGGGAAGTTAGTTAAAAATCGATTGCAAGATTTGTACTGGACAAACACACAAACAAGCAAACAAACAAGAAAGCGAGTTAATAAAAACATGGTAATAATGAGTTTCTAGGAAATGCATTTAAAGATGCTACTTTCTGTCTTTTAATATCGCTTTTGGTGTATTCAATTGGCCATGAGTTCTCATCCAATAATCGTACGGATAAAAGTAAAGCAGTTTTAGAATCGTAAAAGATTGGCCTTTGAAATAGAGCAATAAATTTTATTTTTTCGAAATTTTGCACCAAAAACAGCCATTTCAACGTAGGTAGTTTACCTTAACGTGACAATCTCAATTACGTTTATTTTACAAAATATTTTTACATAAATATTTTTATCACGGTTTTCCTCTAATTTGCCTTTTTCGCTTCACGAGAAATTACTGCGTGATTTACACGTGATTTTTCATTTAAGGCGGTAAACTTCATTGACCAAAAACCTTTCTCCGTTTGTGATTATGGAGAAATCGTGAAAACAAATAAAATTTTAATTTTGGAGAAAATTTTATCAGGAAATTTTTTTGGGAAAACTTTATGAGGAAAAATATTGCTAGTACCAAGTGTCCGTCAGGAAATATTCCCGACTGTATTATTTTTACACGAATTTTTCGATTTTCTTTGCCTCATTTCCGGTGTCTCAAATTGTGTTGTCTTAATGAATGGGGCGGGAAAAGGTCTTAAAAAATATATATTTCAGGTAGTTTCCTCTAATGAAACTACCGCGGGTTGCTAACGTAAGATTACTTATCGTTTGCTTACCTCTTTTTTTTTTTTTTAACGCTGTTTGGTGCTTTTCTGTTTAACTGTTAACTGCTACCGGGTTTGGCGCGCTACAAAAATTATAACTCGCGACGCAGGACAATTTTTTTCTATCCGAAGGACCGTTATTGAGGAACGTAATCCTACGTTGAAAAAAAAAATTCCATACATATGTGTTTGGTGGCTTTAAATTTTCAGCGCCGGTCTGTTTAGCCTTCTTGTAGCAAAAGATGACCCGTACGGCCGTAAGTACCTGGTAGCAGAATACCGTGGCTGCCGTTAAATAAATGTGAATTGCTTAAACCTTATTACGTTTTAAGTTTTTACACAGGTATATGTTAATAATTTTCATCTTTTAATTTGCCTCCTCTGTTCTACGGGAAATCACCGCATCTAAATGCTCTCCAAATGAAGCTGTGCAGAAATTTGTCTTTACTGATCTTTTCGTGGACAAATGTAAAAAACGTGGGAAATTTCATACTCCCTTTGTAAGAATGGCCATATATATATATATATATATATTTGAAAGCTGTGCTAACACGTAATAATTACCCCGAAAGTCTATCCAAAAACATAATTGGTTGTTTTAGTTTTAATGAATAGTTTGTTCTGTTGCATTTAATAAGTTAAACGTAATAATAAGAAAAATTAGAAAAAATAACTACTAAAAATAAAAAATAAAATAAAAATGATAATTAAAAATAAAAATAAGGATAAAAATAACTCTTAGTAATAATAATAAAAAACTAAATTGATAATGGTTTAATAGTCCTAAAATACAGTTACCATAGTAAGTCAGTAACTGAGTATCCATAATCTCCTTGGTTGCAAGTTTTGTGACATCAGTCATCTTGCGGTTACATGTTCTTAACTTCCACTCTGTCTAGCGCCAGGCTTGGTGTTCTTTGGTTAAGTAACTCTTAATTCAATATTTAATCAATTCTTCTGTTTATCATGGATTGTACGGTGTCTGAGTGTGTTTATTGTATAAATCATACTCATCGGAAACAATCCATTGGTTTTTAGACAGTATTGACAACGCTGGTGAAGAGATACTGTCTAAAACCTCTTTAATACTTTTCTTTTCATTTTATTTGTTCCTGGCTGCAAGTAGCTTTAGTGCTATTACTGGTATTCTCTTTCATCTTTTTATTTATATATATATATATATATATATATATATATATATATATATATATATATATATACACAGTGAAATCTCGATCGACCGTTTTCGGATCCATCGTTTTTCCGTATGTGTCGTTCATTTTATCCAGTCCCAACGATCATATTGCTTTGTTATGTTTCCTCATCTATCGTTTACCCGCATTTGTCGTCCATTTCAGTCGGTCCCTTGAAAAACGATAGATCGAGATTCCACTGTGTATATAAATATATATATATAATATAATATATATAATCATTAATGGGCCCGTATTCTTGGGATATGTGCTAGCCCACCCCGTAAGGAAAAGGTTAAAACGTCTGCCTTCATATGCAAAAGAAAGAGCCCCAAAATATGCACTATCTTTTGTATGATTAGGAAAATACCGAGAAGAGCCATTCCCCGGGCTTAACGCGGAGATTTAAGATTTTCGAGGTCAAAAGATGTGCCGCCCGAAGATGGGAGCCACTTTGTGCGGGCCGACGTTTGACAGCGAGTTTTGTTTCTGGTACGCACCGCCCTCTCCGCGAACATACCCGGAGCAGAGATGAGCGGCAAACGCTCAATAGGTTTTTTCACCTTCGTGCCAGAACTCCTTTTTTAATCCATCGCTGACCTTGAATTTCGAATTCCGAAAAAAAATCGCACACGAGGAAAGGACACAGCTCAGACACAATGGGATATAAAACTCATTCTCGGCATTTGTTCTAAGTGTGTGTTCACTTATAGGGCTTTTTTTTTGGCTGTACTGAATGCCATTTCGTGAAACTTTTGAACAAGCCGCATCCGAGAGAGAGAAAGAGAGAGAGAGAGAGAACCGCCAAAAGCAGTTTGAGGTGCGAGCGGACCAGTGCTTAAGGTTTCCAATTTCGGATGTTCCCGAGAAAATTTTGCGGGTTTTTTTTTTTTTTTTTTTTTTTTTTTAAATTAAGCTGAAGTACAGTAATTTTTTTTTTTTTTTTTTTTTTTTAATTAAGCTGAAGTACAGTAATTTTTTTTTTTTTTTTTTTAAAATTAAGCTGAAGTACAGTAAAATCTCATTTATCCAGATCTCCGGATAATGATTGTAGACATCTCCGGATAGATTTGTAGACATTGTTTGATGTTCACACTAGATTATAATTTTTAACTATCATAGCGAGGACGTGACTACAAGTACGTCAAATATTCGCTTTTTTGTTTCATTACCATGTTTTTATTAACTTGCTTTCTTGTTTGTTTGTGTGTTTGTCCAGTACAAATCTTGCAATCGATTTTTAACTAACTTCCCGACTAACTAGACATTTGAAACTTTTAGAATAGCTCAGAACACGATGACAATGCATTATTTTAATACTTTTAGCCATCTTTAAGCAGAATTGAATACATTATCAGTTAATTTTGTTTTGTAGACTGGTGCAGCCATCTATCGGCCGGGAAGGGAATGAAAAGTTAAACGCAAGTTAACTTCTAATTAACTTCATTTTCTTTCAAGTTGATGGGATAATTCTTCAAAAAAAATTTTTTTTAAGTATTTATTAATACACAGAATTGTCAAGTTTATATGATTCAACAGAAAATTTAAAAACATGGTATATCAAAAGTTCTTTTTATCTTGTAATTATTTTTAACTATGATAGCAAGATCGTAACTACAAGTACGCCAAGTATTCGCATTTTAGTTTGATTCAATATATACTTCCAGCATAGATTTTTTTTTTTTTTTTTTTGGGGGGGGGGCTAATGTCCCTGGGGGTTGACGACATTACAACCCAGTCCGGTGTACATATGAATACAAGAAATAGAAACAGACAAATGACACAATCACAGAAGAATTTTATTGACAAACGATGACACGATAAAACGAAGAACAATGGGTTGCAGCTCCCCTTTCTAGATGGGGCTGCAATTGCAGGCGGAAGACTGATAGGTTCCCCAGAATACAGTCAAGTCTTATGCGGGAACCGAACCCGCACCCCCGGCGTGACAGGCTGATGCCTTAACCACTTAGCCACTGGGCGACGCATAGATTGTGCAATACATGATGGTAATAAAATGCTTTTTGTTGAGTTTAAGAAAGATTTGCTAGACTTAACAATTCTTTGTTAAGAAATGATGTGAAAAGTTATTTTAATCTATATATTAAATTTCTAAGGCTTTTTTTTTACCAGGGCGTGAGATAAAACTACTGCATTAATTTACTTCATTTTTGTCTTAAACGAAAGATTTTATTCTATAGATGTGTCAAATTAGGTTTTTGTAACCGCAATTTCTATTAATTAGCGATAATTTACAGTTTAAAAGTGCTTTCTGCGCATGCTCAGTCATATGTTTATATCTGGGGCTTTAGATACTCATTTAGCACGAGGCCGCATACACACATTTATTTGTTAGATAAATGTGTTTCGCGGGAGTCATTAGCTACTTAAGTAGCCAATGACCCTCACCCCTTCTACTGCCTTAGGTAACAATAGACCCTTAATTTCTCAACATTTCTAAAGGGCGGCCCATTATAGGGACATGGCCCATTATAGGTGCATTTACCGTGTATCAAGAAGTTTTATGAATAGTGGAGATATTTTCCCAACAATTTATTATTTGATATGATTAAGTGGAAATATCTCAATTGTGAACAATATTACATACAAAGAGTGATGTAATCCACACTATAAGTTATGAACTTTTTTTATTATGGCATAGCTTTTATGGGTTTTTATGCTTTTTATTTGTACAGTAAAACCTCGTTTATCCGAACTAACTGGGACCGTAGGCAATCCGGACAATTCAAAATCCGGGATTGAAATTGTCCGGATTGCCTATGGTCCAAGTTAGTCCGGATTAACGAGGTTTTATTCTACTCGAAATCTGCAGTTCGTTGATTTTTAGAATAGTCTGTCAAAATTTTTGCCAAAATAGCTTGACAAAAGTTTTGCCACTACCAAAAAAAATTTATTGGGGGGGGGGGGTGATTTTTCAATTCCTACTATTAGTTCACACTCTCTCTATATATATCTTGTTCAAATTTTCAATCGTTAATAAAAGTACTTTTTATTCATCCACTCAAGTTCAAATACATTTTTTTAAACTTGTAGTGGATGATACTTGATGTTAATACAGTTTTTTCAAATATTAATTCATTAATTAAATTTAATTAATCAATTTTAGTTTTAGACCTAGAGCGTCTCTTGCTCTTGAATAGTAATTTCCCCCTTGTTACTGTGTAAACGGTAGCACTGCGGTATCGCGGGCTTCTCCCGTCCTGTAGGTTGCGAGATCGAATCCCCAACCTGACAAAAAATTTTCTCTCTCTTCCCCCCCCCCCCCTCCTAATCTCGCACAGTAGGCAAGGTTCTGGCAGGCAACACTTTTTTTCAATTCCTACTATTAGTTCACACTCAAATTTTTCTTTGTTGACCTAAGTAGGAATTGACTTTAAAATTTTTTTTTATATATTACTTGTTTACCATGTTTTTATTAACTTGCTTTCTTGTTTGTGTGTGTGTTTGTCTGGTACAAATCTTGCAATCGATTTTTAACTAACTTCCCCACTAGTTAGACATTTGAAACTTTTAGAATAGCTCAGAACACGATGACAATGCATTTTTTTAATACTTTTAGCCATCTTTATTCCATATTTTAAAATCCATTACGTAAAAATACGAGTAGCGTCTGGAGCCAAAAGTAACTGCGCTACAGGCGCCAACTATTAACGTAATAGCGAAATTATTCGGGCAATGTGTTTATATATGTTATTCAATAAATAAATGTTTGAAAATTTCTTATAATTGCTCTCTTTATTACGCATTTCATCATTTTTTTTCAAGTTGATGGGATAATTCATCAAAAAAAATTTTAAAAAAGCATTTATTAATACATAGAATTGTCAAGTTTATATGATTCAACAGAAAATTTAAAAACATGGTGTATTTATCTTGTGATTATTTTCTTTTTATTTAAAGAAAGTGGGTCGCGGTCGGAGAAAGTTTCCACACACGCAGATTTAAACCCACCGTTTCAGAAACGGGCAAAACCCATTTTAAAAAAAATCCAGGAACTTTGAATATCATTTGAGGAAAAAGTTTCAATAAGAAAATAGAGACAGGAAACGAAGCCGCCCTTCAGGCGCCGAAAAGTCCGTAATGTGATACAGTTCTGAAATACCACTGTTTAACTTCTCGGACTCGAATTTCCATTTCGGTTTTCATAGGCGCTTTCGAACGTCGAGGGTTGAAAAATAATGATGAGAAATGGACACCTATCTATCGAGGTTGCTTCTTTCGTTAAATTCTCCGTGGAATTGATTGGGGCTGTACAAATTTGGCGAGGATTTTTTGAAAGTTCTGCGTCTGTTTGTGTACAGGGAAGCGAAGAAAGAAAGCTGGGTAAATTCTGGAAATTTAAAAAGGGGGTCGCTCGATGGATTTTTTTTATTATTCCAATTTTGGTTCGGTCATTTCGGGAATTTAATTTATGAAATTTAAAAATGCTGTATTTTTTTTAACATAAGACGCGTCTCAAATTTATGGGAATATTTTTGGAAAATGAATATTTTGTATTTTGTTAGGTATATAAAGATGATTTCAATTCCTTACTTAAGAAAGGTACAAAATATACATAATAGGTGTAATAAATATGTATAAAATCTATATAATAAAATATTAATTTTATTTTAATGTCACCGTCGAAAAATACGGTACAGTAAAACCCCGTTTATCCAACCCTCGTTTATCCGGATCTCCGGATAATCCGGCTCAGATTTGTAGAGATTATTTTTTTTAATGTTCACATTAGATAATAATTTTTAACTATGATAGCAAGAACGTCACTACAAGTATGCCAAATATTCGCTTTTTAGTTTGATTCAATGTACAGTTCCTGCATAGATTGTACAGTAAATTACGGTAATAAAATGCCTTTTGTTGAGTTTAAGAAAGCTTTACGAGACTTACCAATTCTTTGTTAAGAAATGATGTGAAAAGTTATTTAATATTTTTTAATGTCTTGTAAACAGTACTATGTAATTTTGTTGCAAAACATAGTTTTAACGTAGGATTACTTCCTCCATAGCGGTCCTCCGGAAAGGAAACTTTCAGACGCTAAAATCGTCCGTCCGTACCTCGCGAGTTATACTTTTGGCAACGTGCCGAACCCAGTCTGTATCGCTTGGACAGACAAGCAATAAACAGTTAAACAGAAAAGTACCAAAATGCGTCAAAATTGTCACATACATACATATATGTATGTATATACATACGTATATATATATTGATTCATATATACATAACACATATATACATTTATGTATGTATATATATACATATGTACATTTATATATATATAGATACATAACACACATATATACATATAAAAGAGGTAAGCAACGATAAGTAATCCTACATTAATAACCTTTACTAAGTTTAATACTTTAATAAGTTGCGTTAGCAGAGACAACCTGAAATTTTTTATCGAAATAAACGGGTAAGTCTGCTTGCTTAGTTAAGGATTTTGTTTTGCATATTTCCCGGATTATCCGGATTTTCGATTCTCCGGATTGCCTATGGTCCCAGTTAGTTTGGATAAACGAGGTTTTACTGTAATTGAAAATAAAGTAAAACAAATGTTAATAAATGAAGGATTTATCATAGAATAAACTTTTAGATGCCATTTCAGAAAAATTGCATGTTTGAGCATGTATAATTCACGAATGTAAAACTATGAAATTATTGTTGACAGGATTCCAACGCTAAGCATTTGGACAGATGCACTGCGTTACCTGATTTTAGTGACTTGATTCAAAGCCCACGAGCGAATGGCATGATAGCTAAGTGCTTGGCATCGGCAAACAACCACCACCAACTGTGAAATTCATTAACCCTTACGTCGGCTCATCTGTCTTTATACTGTTCCCCAGCTCATCGGTCTCACAGACCGCCACGCTATAAAATTAGGATATTTTCCTATTTTTATAAGTTTTTCACAGTTATAAGTCATTAATGCAAAACTACTGCCACCTCTCATTCTTGAAAAGGGTAAATTAAAAATAGATTATTCAACAAAATTTTCAGAATCCTATTCCTCGATCTGTAATAGTGCTGAGAGACAAAATGTCTGGTTCTTTGTGAAACAGGATTAATTCTTCCAGCCATGCTAGCTACAACAATAAAACAAAGATCTTGGAATTAGAATGCATGAAGACTGATAGATAATTAGTACGTTTCAAGGCTTATCGGTCATACAGACCGATAAAATTTTTTGTCGGTTCAAGGCTCATCGGTCCAAAAGACCGACTATGTTTTACAAAGATTAAATTTACCGACAAAATACGAGCGGGCGAAAATCTCTTTGTTGTGTTGTACTTGAAGGTCAGGACCCGACTGAAGAACTCACAAACCCTCAACAGTCTGATCACCACCACCCCACCCTTCAGAACAGGTGCAACAGCAGTATCCTAGACCGATGAGCCGACGTAAGGGTTAAATATATACCAATTGATCTATTTCATTATTCGCACAGTGGTTTTAGACTCGGTGCCTCGTTGCGTAAAGACCGTTTATGCGTGTTTTAAAATGGTAGTTCATGTCCTGAAGCCTTGTACATTTAATAGGAAACGAGTACTTGGATAGAAAAAAATTTTAGGACAAAAAGTTAACTTATGTTTCTTTTTTCTAACTCCTACTTTAATTAATTTAACAGAGCTCTAATTTTTTCCAGGCGCTTTTTAAATCTGATTTTAGTGAAACATTCTTGTACAAAAATTTTCCTTTTGGGGAAAAAAATTAATGACTTTTCCCTTCTTTAAAAAAAATAAAAACTTTTCCCTTCTTTAAAAAAAATTTAAAACTTTCCCTTCTTAAAAAAAAATTAAAAACTTTTCCATTCTTTTTAAAAACATTCAAAACTTTTGCAAGAAGATTCTTGTTTTCTACTTCTCCGGCATTCTAACTTTTCCGAGGGGTGGGATATCTCCCCCCCCCCCCCCCCACGTTATATGGGAACTTTCGCGTTCGGTTCCCAGAGTACACCATGTATTAAGAGAGAGGGGGGAGGGGAGGCAGGAGGATAAAATGTCTTCTACTTTGTGTCGGTTCTTTGTCGAATTTTTGGGATAGTCCTTGACTGATGCATTTAGTCACTACTGTATCAATATTTAGTGTTCAAGAATTTCTTTTTACAAGTACCCCCACTGCTATAAATTCTTGACTATTATTATTTCAACTGCAGTACTAAATCCTCGCCGACCCCCTATCCCTAAAAGGGGTGGAGTGAACAAAGGTAGCCAGGGTGTATGAATATCTATCACTTACTCTCCGATAGACGTGTAGAGTCCTGCTGGCTATTGTGCGTTGTCGGAAAGGTAATGATTACAAAAGAGGTCATAAGGGGTTACATGCTTGGGGTAGTTTGAATGCCCTCAAGAACTGATGTCGTTATAAATTATGCCTTGATGTAAGTGATGTTATTGTTATACCCCTTAAATAGAGCAATAGATAATGGAGGGATGGGGAGATAAGTCATTCAATCGCTGCACTCGTTTCGTCTATACTATATCAAGGTTTCTTAAACTTTTTCCTTCCACGACCCCTTTTAGCCATAGAAAATTTTGCGTGACCCCGGGTATGTACATAAAAATAAATATACAAATATAACGTAGATATATAAAATAAATATGCAAATATAACGTAGATGCATAAAAATAAATATGCAAATATAACGTAGATGCATAAAATAAATATGCAAATATAACGTAGATACATAAAATAAACAAATATTACGTAGATTCATAAAATAAATATACAAATATAAAGTAGATACGTAAAATAAATAAACAAATATAACGTAGATACATAAAAAAACAAATATTACGCAGATTCGTAAAAAAAATATACAAATATAACGTAGATACATAAAATAAACAAATATAACGTAGATACATAAAAAAACAAATATTACGTAGATTCATAAAATAAATATACAAATATAACGTAGGTACATAAGATAAACAAATATAACATAAGTACATAAAATAAACAAATATATCGTAGATACATAAAATAAAACATTAACTAATAATAAATCAAAGAGATTTACCTGAGGATAAACCAAGGAAATTAAAGCGAAGAAAGATCGGTTTATCTCTGTGTTATGTATCCATGATTCCTAAATTTTAATTGAATATTTTAAATCAAAATGGTTTTCGTATTTTTTATTTATTTTTTTTTGGGGGGGGGAGGGGGGGTAACCAGTATTGAAGATTATGTAGGGACATGTCGGGTGAAAGGACACCCTTCGCAAACAGTTGGAAAAGTTTTCGTGACCCCAAAATTCTGTTACGCGACCCACAGTTTAAGAAGCACTGGTCTATATCTGTGTTAAATCGAAGTACAGTGAAAGTTCTGTAGTCGGCCACCCCTCTATGTGGCCATATTTTGTTCAGAACCGATTAAGTTTGCTTTGTACTAACCCTATTGGATTCGCTCACCTCAATGTTAACCTATGGAGAAAATGTGTCTACTATTTACAGCCGAATAAATGCTGATAATCCAATAAAAATGGTATTTTCGGGTAGCCTGTACTTTTCTTCTCAGGATTCATTTTATAAATTTCGTCCACCAAAGGAAATTTAGGAACCTTAAGGGACCTTGAACTTCGAGTTTTTTAATTTTCAATTTTTAATTCTATATACAGAATGAGAATAACTAATATTCTTTTTTACTGCATTGAAGATCCTTAGAATCCAAAATAAGGAATTTTTTTTGGCAGAATAATGTTTGTTTTTCAATATATATATATAGAGAGAGAGAGCTTGAGCAGTTGCTAAATTTCGACCAAAAGTCTTCAATTTTGTAAAAAGTTGCATGGTTTGGGACTATTTTTTCATCGTTTTCATATTTTGGTACTATAAATTTTTGAAAAAAAAAAAAAAGGTTCCGATCGTATTATTAAACTTTAATCCAATCAGATGATATATCTCCCCCCCCCCCCCTCAAAAAAAAAAAGAATTCTTCTAATACTAATTGACATTTCCCATTAATATCGCTGGAAAAGTTGTAAAAAAAACTAATCTAAATCCCACTCATAGCTCGGCCTATAAGTCATTTTTCTTCACTCGAGGAAAAAACTCTCCAAAAAAACATGCACTTTTTGACTCTGCGCCAAATGCATTTTTTTTTTTTCCCTTTTTATTTCTTCTGAAAATATTCCCAATATTTCGAGATGATTACGGAATAATCCAACCATTCTGGCCTGTGGAAATTAATAACTGGTCCCGCGCAATCCAATTTAGATGCAAAGCAGCGCGACCTTTGGCGACAATCTGACGCTGTTGTTACGGAAGTGCCAAATGGGGATCTTTTTTTGAGCGCTATTAACAACCTTCTTCGGCGCTGAGGGCGAAAATTACCATATGTTGATTAATGTATCCTCAAACTCAACGACTGGGCCTCGAAACATACAGAAGAAGCGGCGCCCTGAAACGGAATAACTACCTTTCTCTGATGGATTAGATCTCGATACTCTCAATATCTGCACCCAATTAGTTCGCTATGTTCATCCTAAAGGCAGTTTTCGATTTACTGAGTCTTACCTCTCCTTAGTGTTTTCAGTGTACACACGCGCGCGCGCACACACACACACACACCTTTATATATATATTTCTTCTGTCCGTGTGTATGTCACTGAACTCCTCCTAAACGGCTGGACTGATTTTTAGGAAATTTTGTGTGTGCGATTAAGTTGATTCGAGAATGGTTTAGATTCACAATAAGACACCCCTAGCACTCTAAAAGGGCAGGGGGCACTTGTAAAAATAATCGAAAACGACTGATATCAAATTCGACTATGGATTCGACATCAGTCGAATCCATAGTTTTCGGGGTCGCTGAGATTAATAGTGACACTCCCGATGTCGTTTAAGTGCAAGTTCACCCCTCCCCCATTAGCGTAGGAGGTGGCGAGGGGGAGGGGGAAGGGGGGAATATAAAATCTCCAAAATGACCGAGAGTAGTGGTGAATCCATAGTTTTCGGGGTCGCTGAGATTAACAGTGACACTCCCGATGTCGTTTAAGTGCAAGTTCAGTCCCACCTCATTAGCATAGGGGTGGGGGCGAGGGGGAATATAAAATCTCCAAAATTACCGAGAATAGTGTCGAATCCATACATTTCGGGGTCGCTGAGATTAACAGTGACACTCCCGATGTCGTTTATGTGCAAGTTCAGCCCCCCCCCCTTAGCATAGGGAGGGCGAGGGGAGAAGAAGGAGGGAATATAAAATCTCCAAAATGACCGAGAGTAGTTTCGAATCCATAGTTTTCGGGGTCGCTGAAGAGGAACAGTGATAAAACTGATGCAGTTTAAGTGCAAGTTCAGCCCCCCCCCCACATCAGCATTGGAGAAGGAGGGGGGAAGGGGGAAAATGAAATGTTCAAAATGTCCGAGAGTAGTGTCGAATCCATTGTTTTCGGAGTCACTGAGATGAATTTAGGAAACTAAAAATGTTGTTTTTAATCAAGTTTTGAGTTAAATAATAGGATGAATTTGTAATTTTATTTTATCATTTGCGTACTGTACATATACTTTTAAATACCCGTAAATAAAATTATTTAGATTTTACACTAAAGGTAGAATTCATTCCTTTTCCTGTGTAGTAAAAAATTGAGATCAATAAATACCTGGGCAACGCCGGGTAAACAGCTAGTGTATATATATATATATATATATATATATATATATATATATATATATATATATATATATATGCATTTTCGGAATAATTAACTCATGCCATGTACAGTGTTTCAAAAAAGCGTTCGTTTACTTCCAGTGTTCGAAAACGATGTCAAATATAAAGGCTTACTGGAAATTTTTTTTTCATTGACGTGTACGTTTAATAGTTACTTCCAAAAAATATAAAAACACTCATTGAACTGTAATCTATATACTATATAAAACAGTTCCGTAACTCACTGACTGACTGAAAGATACCGCACAGACCAAACCGCCGGACCTAAAGGGCTGAAATTTTGCATGGCGATTCTTCTTATAGTGTAGGGGTGCACTAAGAAAGATTTTTGAAAAATTCTTAGGTTTTTTTAAATTAAATTTTTAAGCTGTTTTTGTAACATTCTTTAAAGTTTACATTTAAAATAATAATCGGAGGGTTATAAAATTTATATCACGAGAAAAATCATAAAAATTCCTTTAAAATGAAATCTTTTTGAATCTTTGCCTCCATTTTCTGATTTTTGGTGAATTTTTAAAGATTAAATTTTATAATTAAATTTATTAAATGCTGATCATGTGGTCTCTCTTTTTTTTGTGATACTTAATTTAATTTTGCGTCACGTGCATAAGAAAGAAATTTCCAATTTTTTTTCTTTCTAATGCGGCAGACGATTGGACATTATCCAAAAAAATATTAAAATGCGGAAAAAGATATGTTCCTCAAACTGTACTATATTAATTGTACCATATTCTTTAGTATGTTCTATTAGATTTAATTTCAATATTTTCTTTTACATTATCCTGTCTATAAAAATATCCGTTAGGATTTTTTTATAAATATATTCTTTTGTTTTTTTGACATTAATTGCATACAGTGGCCGTTGTATTTATTGTATATATATATATATATATATATTGATATTGGCGTTAACTGCATACATTGACCGTTGTATTTAATTTGAATATACTCCGTAGCGAAGCACGGGTATTCAGCTAGTATATATTTAGGCATTTCGCTGAATAATTAACTCATGTGATGGACAGTGTTTCAGAAAAGTGTTCGAGTACTTGCTGTCTTCGAAAACAATGTAAAAATTAATGCTTACTGAAAATGTTTATCATTGACGTGCATGTTTACTAGTTATTTCCAAAAAAAAATATAAAAACGCTCATTGAACTGTAATATTTGCATATAAGCGATGGAAAGTAATCACGCAGAGCATTACTCCGACTGCAAATAATTCACGGACGTACAAAACGTATGTTTAATGTTATAAGTTGGAATTTAAAATAAGGGGCAATACTTAAAAATTCGTTTATTTAAGTGTCGTTATATCAATAACTCCTTGGTGCGTATTTAAAATCTTGAAGCTAGTTTTTATTAGTATTATTAATAATATTCGAAGATATTAAAATAACATTTTGCTCCTTTTCTTTTCCAGGGAATATCCCTTTACCAAATTCATCATCAAGTTCGCACGGCCGTATAAGAAAACTGCAGTAACCAAGTAAGTTGTTCATTTTGTTCTAATTATCTCAATTGATCTAATGGTTTTGAATTTGACCTGCACAGATTATAAAGGAAAATTTGCGGCAAGTTTAGTCTTGAACAACAAGTTTAGTATAACAGACAAGACTAGCTGAACACCCGTGCTTCGCTACGGAGTACATTCAAATTAAATGCAACGGTCAATGTATGCAATTAATGCCAATCAATATATATATATATATATATATATATATATATATATATATATATATATATATATATATATATATAATAAATACTACTGTCAATGTATGCAATTAATGCAAAAAAAAAAGTATATTTATAAAAAAATCCTAACGGATATTTTTATAGACAAAATAATGTAGAAGAAAATATTCAAATTAAATCTAATAAACATACAAAAGAATATAGTACAGTTAATATAGTACAGTTTGAGGAACATTTCTTTTACTGTATTTTAATATCTTTTTGGATAATGTCCAATCGTCTGCCGTATTAGAAAGAAAAAAATGTTTTTTAGTCAATTTATATTTTTGTTATGCGCGTGACGCAAAATTAATTTAAAGTATCACAAAAAGAAAAGAAACCACATGATCATTTAATAAATTAAATTCTAAAATTTAATCTTTAAAAATTCATCAAAAATCAAAAACTGGAGGTAAAGGTTCGAAAAAGATTTCATTTTTAAGGAATTTTTTTACGATCTTTCTCGTGATATAAATTTTATAACCCTCACATTATTATTTTAAATGCAAACATAAAAAAGTTACAAAAACAGCTTAAAATTTAATTTAAAAAAATCTAAGAAGAATTTTTCAAAAATCTTTCTTAGTGCACCCCTACACTATAAGAAGAATCGCCATGCAAAATTTCAACCCTTTAGGTCCAGCGGTTTGGTCTGTGCGTTATCTGTCAGTCAGTTACGGAACTGTTTTATAGATAGTAAAAATTTAATTTTCAAAAGTTCAGACGTCATTTGATCTCAAAGGTTATTGAAGAATCACAAACAATCGGTTTACGACGCGTGCGTAACGTAAAATTAAATTTTACAACAAGCGGGTGTAATGGCTTTTTCACATTGCATTCGGAGCGTAGCATTATGTTACACTGGTTATCAAAAATTAAGGAAAAGTCACAAAAATAGCGATAGAATTTAATGAAACTTATACACATTATACAACACACAGGTAGGTATAAAATAGCATAAAAAGAAATCGCCAGACAATTATGGTGTTATAGAAACTAGCATAGGTATACAATGAACAAATCGGATGTGTCAGTTTGGTATAGGAAAAGTACCTTTAACATGGCGTATGATCCCCCCGAGAAGCAATACAGCACATACAGCGATGTGTGATGCTGTCAATTATGTGGTCTATGAGTTCAGTAGGAAGTGAGAGCCATTGCTCTTTCAAAGCAGTTGCAAGCGTGGCTAGGATCCTAGGAGGAGGATTGAGAGTAGCTATGCGTCGTCCTAAAGCGTCCCAAACATGCTCGGTAGGATTCAGGTCTGGTGATCGAGCTGGCCACTCCATGCGCTGAATTGTTTCCTGCTCAAGATAAGCATCCACGATGCGAGCCCTGTGCGATCTCGCATTATCGTCCTGTAGCACGATAGCATCACCTATTGTCCCGGCATTAGGGCGCACATAAGCATCAAGGATGTTATCTCTATAGGTGTGAGCATTCACATGTCCACGGGGAAAGACACGGAGATCTGTGCGTCCACCCAAAGAGATACCACCCCCAAACACAGACACTTCCTGATCCGTATGCATCTCTTTCACGGTTGTGTGATGGATGAAAACGAGTTCCAGGTTCTCTCCAAATCAAAATATCTGTCTCCAAATATCGGTCATCGGCACTCGTTGTAGCGTATGGCCGTCCTTGGCTGAACCTCCTGGATGCCGAGTCCGTGGTTAGAAATTGTTGCCAAAGTGTATGAACCACAGACGGACTCACATTTAGCCATCTGGCCACTTCTGTCTGTCCTGCCTCTAGTCTCCCAATAGCTCACCATCCCAGTTCTTTGGTCAAATGATGCCTTGTCATTGTTAGAATTTGGCTATGCCAGATGTCTAATCTCAGCCTCGCAGATACAATTGCCGCCTTGCTCTGAGACATGAGCTTTTATGCTCCTCGCAAATGACGTATTCCGACTGCAGCGCCACTATTTTGCATAATGTAGTATTGTTCAGCACTTTTTATTTAACAACATATTCAAATTTTTAATAGATTGGCCTAGTTTTGATCGTGTTATCCCCCATTTTGTGATTTTTCCTTGATTTTTGATAACTAGTGTACTACGTTGACTCATAGACTGTTGGCACTACCTGTGATTGGTGTGACGTATCACGTGGTCAAGAAATGGAGCTCTGGGATTTGTTAAAAATTTTGACGCTGACGCTGCATAGCGTTCAGGATTAAGCTGGAACAGGCCTTAACGATGAATGCCATTGGGCCTGTTCACACTGCGTCCGTCAGCGTCACAGTGGTCACGCTAATCTGGTCTAGTGTGTTTTAAACGTTCCTAAATTCCTTTGGGGGATGAAATTTATAGAATGAATCCTGTTGCAAGGGACAGAAAAGTTCAGGCTACCTGAAAATACCATTTTTATTGGATTATCAGCATTTATGTAGCTGTCAATAGTAGACACATATTCTCCATAGGTTAACATTTAGGTGAGCGAATCCAATAGGGTTAGTACACAGCAGCCTTAATTTTTCTATATTTATAGACAATGTTTCAAGGTTTTTCCTAATCCTTGACCGATATGAGAGTCTCAAATTTTTAAATGTTCGTATTATCGACACTTTTCCTGGGATTCACTTTATCCTCTGAATTAAATTTCCCCTGGCGTTGGGGTCCCCCAGCTTAAAAATATCTCGTCTTTCGCCCGAAGGAATTCCTCTCATCACTCCAAGCTCGACTTCCGCGTGTGTCGCCAAACGTCCATCAGTCATCTTTGTTTCCATTTCCTCGGTTTTCCCCCAATTTTTTCTCCGTTCTGATCAAGCGTCACTTAATTCCATCTGTTTCACGGTCTCCCCAAAAAAGTTTCTTTTTCGGCTTCCCACGTCTTCTCTTGTGTAACTACTTCCTGCCTTTTATTCTCGGAATGACAATCGCATTTTTTTCTTTTTCTCTTCTTCTACCCGTGGATAAGGCGGTTTGTGTTTATTTTGTTTCGTATTTTTTTTCTTTTGCTATTATTCTTTTCTTTTTCTTTCGGCTGTTCCCTGTTGAGAAATTGAACTATTTGGAGACAGCAGTTTCGGTTTTGTTTTCGCGATGTATTATGATTTATGGGTGAGAAGAAAGCTGGTTTGCTGGAGGGTGGGGGGTTCCTATTGGTGATAGTCTCACTTCAGAGTAAGATAAATGATGATATATAGGCAGGAGTTGATGTGCGAAAGCTATCATATCTGGAGAGGCGCATCAGTTGACCTTGCAAATCTTTCACCCTGTGTTTAGCCGTACGGAATTTTCATGTCGGTAATTTCGTAATCACAGGGTAGCAAATACATACATATTTTTTAGGCCGTAGTATTTAAAATTTTTAAAAAATCAGTTATTTTTTCTTTTAGGGCATCAGTCTGTTGATGTCTGTCGCTATAAAATTAAAATATTAAAAAAAAATTTAAATAAAATCCTTTTTAAGAGGCACGCTTTGCACTCAATTTAAGATTTAGACTTTGCTCTAATTGTATCATAATCACCTTGCAATGTGACGACAATGACCATTATAACACTTAAATGACGCCAGTATGACGTCATTTATGTGTTATCGATGTATTATGATTTTGGGGTTGAAGAGAGCTGGTTGCTGGAAGGTGAGCGTTCCTATTGGAGATAGTCTCACTTCAGAGTAAGATTAATCATGATATATAGGCAGGAGTTGATGTGCGAAAGCTATCATATTTAGAGTGGCACATCAGTTGACCTTGCAGATCTTCGCACCCTACGTTTAGCAGTACGGAATTTTCCTGTCGGTAATTTCCTAATCGTAGAGTAGTAATAACATAAATTTAATTTTTTTTTTTATGAGCGTAGTTTTTAAAATTAAAAAAATCAGTTATTTTCTTACAGGGCATCAAACTGTTAATGTCTACCACTGTAAAAAAAAATTTTTAAATCTAGAAAAAATTTAAATAAGATTTTTTTTTTTTAAAGTGCACATGCTTTGCACTCAATTTAGGTTTATACGATGCGCTATTTTCCAATAATCATCTTGCATGATGGGAATGTGACGATAATGACCATTATAACACACAAATGACGCCAGTATGACGTCATTTATGTGTTATCGATTGTATTATGATTTTGGGGTTGAAGAGCGCTGGTTGCTGAAGGGTGCGAGTTCCTATTGGAGATAGTCTCACTTCAGAGTAAGATTAATGATGATATATAGGCAGGATTTGATGTGCGAAAGCTATCCTATCTGGAGAGGCACCATCAGTTGACCTTTCAAATCTTTGCACCCTATGTTTAGCCGTACGGAATTTTCAAATCGGTGATTTCCTAATCCCAGAGTAGCAAATACATACATATTTTTAAAGCGCGTAGTATTTAATTTTTAAAAAAATCAGTTATTTTTCTTTCAGGGCATCAGTCTGTTGATGTCTATCGCTATAAAATTAAAATATTTTTAGAAAAAAAATTAAAATAAGATCCTTTTTTAAGAGTCATGCTTTGCACTCAATTTTAGGTTTATACGATGCGCTATTGTATCATAATCATCTTGCAATGAGACGACAATGAGCATTATAACATACAAATAAAGCCAGTGTGACGTCATTTGTGTGTTATCGATTGTATTATGATTTTGGGGTTGAAGAGAGCTGGTTTGCTGGAGGGTAGGGGTTCGTATTAGAGATAGTCTCACTTCAGAGTAAGATTAATGATGATATATAGGCAGGAGTTGATGTGAGAAAGCTATCATACCTGGAGAGGCGCATCAGTTGACCTTGCAAATCTTTGCACCCTGTGTTTAGCCGTACGGAATTTTCATGTCGGTAATTTCCTAATCACAGAGTAGCAACTACATATATATATATATATTTTAACTCCGTATTTTTTAAAGTTAAAAAAAATAGTTAAAAAAATAGGGCATCAATCTGTTTATGTCTATCGCTATAAAATTTAAATTTTCTGGAAAAAATTAAGATTCTTTTTGGAAAACACACGCTTTACATTCAATTTTAGGTTTGTACAATGCGCTATCATCCAATAATCATCTCGCATGACGCGAATGTGACGTCAATAACCGTCTACACACACGTGTACGCTTACGTATTTGACGTACAAGATTTACATTTTTGTCTAGAAGCAGTGATTTTACATTCAGTTCAGTTCTTTTCATGAAATTCGATAAAATATGCAAATTCTCTTAATTTATTTCACCAGTGTAAGTAAAGCGACTGAAGGAAGGAGTTTGTAAGAGTCGCCAGTTTGTGGTTGTCACTGGTTAGCAATGAATTCAAGGAGTATTTTTATATACCACAGAACCAAAGCTCATTATCACAATTTAAATAGGAAAAATAAAATAGTTATTAGATAAATTTTAACATCAAAATACGAATCGTACAAATTAAGGAATAATATGGATACCAAAAATTACGAAATAAAAACTTAACAACGAATACAGAAGAATTCTTTTTTTCTGCTACTCTCGTACCAAGTGATCTTAGCACCAGGGATCCAGGCAATTTCTTCAAAACGTGAAATACAAATAATTTAAAATGTCGTCTGCAGCGGGATTCGGCTGCAGACTTGAGATCGCTGCAAATTTCCCTAAGAGGAAACTTTTGAAGAATTCGTAAAGATCGACAATCCCACAAAAAAGACTCAACAGACTTACTTTTAGGGCAAATGAAAATGGTATTCTAAAGGGTTTATAATTTACTGATATTTTGGTGAAATTTGTTTCCAAGAAATTCCGCAAAACAAATGTTTAAATTTTAATTGTTTTTAACTTCATAAGAATAATTGAGTTTTTGTCCTTAAGGCTGTTATATACTAACCCCATTGAATTCGCACGCGTGATTGATCGACATTAGTGATTGTCCCCAAGAGGACCTTTATGCGGCCTCCAGATAGGTGAGGCTGTGTGGACCGCCCACGATGCCATCTAGCTTGACTGTCCATGGACACAACCAACCAACCAATCAATGGATTCGCACACCTCAATGATAACCTAGGGAGAAAATGTCTCCCAAGAATTGCCGACATGGATAGAAAGATTTTTTTCTTAAATTGTACTCCGTAATAGAGAGAGAAATTTTACACCTTAGGGCATTTTTCGGTTTTTAAATAAGTGCAAATATTTTTAAACTTAAATTAATAGAGGAAAAAAGTCTGGTAAAGTGTATTTTAAACACTCATCTATTCCTTTGGTGTACGACATTTATAAAATGAATCCTGTTGCAAGGTGCAGAAGAGTTCAGGCTACCTGAAAATACCATGTTTATTGGATTATCAGCACTTATGTAGCTGTCAATAGAGGACACATTTTCTCCACAGGTTAACATTGAGGTGAGCGAATCCAATAGGGTTACAGCAGCCTTAACTTCGGTTTTGCTCTTCGAAAATACAGAGGGCTGCAAAGTCACTTGATACCTTTAGTTATTCGTCTCTTCGGTGACCGGAGAAGCAGCAGTTGGCGGAATCAACAAATAACATTAAACTACAGAAACAACAGCAGTAGTGGACATTGTCGTATTGCACATAAGAGTATATCTATAAAAATGAGAAAATATAAAGACGTTGTATATTAAAAAGACCAGTTGTCAAGCGACATATGCCCAATTCGATATTACTGACCACAAGGTGTTGTGGTTAGCGTTCTGAGCTGCCACTACTGCTGGGCTTGGGTTGAAATGTCGAATAAGGCTTGGTCGTTTCTGTGTGGGCCCACTCGTGGGGAGCAATGCTAACTCGCCTATAGGATGCTCCTATAATAAGGTAGCTAGTATATCGCGGAAAATAACAAAAGGCGAATGCCTCACGACAAAGTTCCTTCTCATCAGACTACAAAGAAAAGAATATATATATATATATATATATATATATATATATATATATATATATATATATATATATATATATATATATATAGTGGAATCTTGATCTATCGTTTACGGAAAAACGATGGATCCGAAAACGATCGATCGAGATTCCACTGTGTGTGTGTGTGTGTGTGTGTGTGTGTGTATATATATATATATATACACACACACAGTCGAACCCCGTTATAACGAACTCCAAGGGACTAAAGGTTTTGTTCGCTTTATCGGGTGGTTTGCTATTTCCGAAGCGTTAGGAAAAATGCTAGAGTTCACAAAATGTATAACTCATTAGTTGCAATGTGTATTCAATAATGATGTATTAAAAAATGATAAAAATCTATTAAAAATTATCATTAATGAATTAAATCGAATAAAATCGATTACATTAAACTGATACAATACTAATTAAATTACGTACAATAGGAAAACGGCGGGACCAAAATTTTTGTTCCTTATATACCGGGTTCGCTATAACGGGGTTTGACTGTATATACAGTCGAACCCCGTTATAACGGACTTCAAGGGACCAAAGGTTTTGTTCGCTTTATCCAGTGGTTCGCTATTTCCGAACGATTAAGAAAAATCCTAGAGTTCACAAAATGTATAACACATTAGTTGTAATGTGTATTCAATAATGATGTATTAAAAAAATTATAAAATATATTAAAAATTATCATTAATGAATAAAATCGATTACATTAAACTGTCACAATTCTAATTAAATTACGTATAATAGGAAAACGGCTTGACCAAAATTTTCGTTCGTTATATCCGTGAGTTCGTTATATACCGGGTTCGCTATAACGGGGTTCGACTGAATATATATATATATATAGTGGAATATCGATCGACCGTTCTCCGAATCATCGTATATGTCGTTTATATCACCCAGTCCCGACGATCATATTGCTTTGTTATGTTACCGCATCTATCGTTAAGTTCAGTCGGTCCCTTGAAAAACGATAGATCGAGATTCCAATCTACATATATATATATTACTCAGGGCTGCACAGTACCCTAGCTCAGGGGCTTACTACAAAATCTTCCATCCGGCCTTGCCTCTCATTAGCAAAACTGAAGATTGTCTCGGCAGTCAGGTTTCTCGTCTAATTCACCAAAACGAATTCCATCTGTGAGACGCGACAAAATTTCGAAACGGCACGCGTTTATCGCAAAAACGCAATTAGCGCCCATCCGGGGTGTCATTTACTCTTCCACAAGATTAACTGTTTTCGGAAAAGGTTTTCCAGCGACACTCCGTCCGGCACGTGCGCCAATTATAACTTGCCGCCGCTGTCTATGCTGCACCTGTCGCAAAAAAAAAAAAGAGGTCCTAATAACGACCTTGTGCGCGCCCTTCGCGCAGCTGCCTGTAGTATATTTAATTCCAGGCACTAGTGGAATATATTAGAGTCATCTGAGTTAATTCATTTTCATTGACTCGCGGGTGATTTTCCCCCGTTTTAAGGAACTGTCAAACTCGGAAGATATAAATGCGTGTCGATAGTAATATGTACGCACGATTGCTGCTGTGTTTTTAACTGATAAGGAATGTACTTCCTGAATGAAACACAGTTATCTGCCACATACCTGTAGATAAAGGACAATCCATTGTGAAGGCGGAATCTGTCAGGGGCGGAGTTTTTCACGCCCCCGTAGTGACACTATGACCGCTTCGGTCTGAGGTAAGGATATGCTGTTTAATTGCTAAATTAGGCCGATTAGTCTATTAAAAATTCAATGTTGGATTAATTTTTAATGGTTTTTAAAAATAGCTTCTATTGATCCCGATAAATACTGTGAAACTTCTCTATGGACTTCTCTAGAGATATGCTGATTAATTGCTAAATTATACCGATTTGTCTATTAAAAATTCAATGCTAGGTTAATTTTTAATGTTTTTTAAAAATAGCTTCTATTGATCTCGATAAATATTGTGAAGCTTCTCTATGGACTTCTCTAGAAATATGCTGTTTAATTGCTAAATTAGGCCGATTAGTCTATTAAAAATTCAATGTTGGATTAATATTTAATGGTTTTTAAAAATACCCTCTATTAATCTCGATAAATATTGTGAAGCTTCTCTATGGACTTCTCTAGGAATATGCTGTTTAATTGCTAAATTAGGCCGATTAGTCTATTAAAAATTCAATGTTGGATTAATTTTTAATGGTTTTTAAAAATAGTTTCTATTAATCCCGGTAAATACTGTGAAACTTCTCTAGTCGGCCACCCCTCTAAACGGCCATATTTTGTATAGAACCAATTCAGACTCCTTAGAGTCAATGTTAGGAAAGAAACCTCTTTTCAACGGCCACCCTTCAAAACGACCACTTTTTTTTCGGAACCATGGCTGGCCGCCATAGAGAAGTTTCATAACGTTTAACTATGTTGCAGATGCTTATATTTTCGTTAAGGATGTTTAAATAGTTTGACAAGATAAATATGGAGGGATTTATAGCGAAAGAAATATATATATATATGGGTGTTATAATTACGTGTGTGCTGTAGAAAAACTGTGGGGCATAAAATAAAATAACGTTGTAGTAAAAAGTGAATCCATTGATGGTATTTATCATCATTTTATGAACAGCTTTTAGTGGCTCACCGGTTGTCATCGTCGATCTTAAGTCCCCATGTTCAGCTATGGGGAATTTTCCTCTCATTATTTTTCTAATCACAGATTAGAAAGCGCTTATTTTTAAACTTTTTTTCATGTGAAAATATAAATTCTAACAAAGAGCGCTTTTTTTGTGCAATTTTAATATTTGAAATTGATAATTTTTTACTGGGCATTCCATTTTTGATGTCAATATATATATATATTTTTTTAGTTAAAATAAAACTTTCGAAAAACGCGAGGTTTGCGTTTAAAGTTCTAATTTCAAAGGCCGAAAACAAATTCAAATTTTCGAGGGAAGGAAACAAATTCAAAATTTTCGAGTGTAGAAAACAAATTCAGAATTTTCGAGTGTAGAAAACAAATTCAAAATTTTCGAGTGTAGAAAACAAATTCAGAATTTTCGAGCGTAAACAACAAATTCAAAATTTTCTAGTCTAGAAAGCAAATTTAAAATTTTTGAGTGTAGAAAACAAATTTCGTTGATTTCTCTATGCTTGTTCACCCTTCTTTCAACTCTGGTCGCCTCCGCTTTTTCCCATATTAAGGAACTGCCAACTTAAAGATAGAAATCTATATCGATAGTAATCAATCGACTGAGGTATTTGTTAGGAAACCTTGGGTAACGATTTGAGACATTTTAATTAGAGCAAATTACGTTTTGATGCTTTTACATACATTACAGACATCTTGTGAATGCAAAATGTTTATTGAATGACATGAAGAGGTTAACTTTGCTAGCGACAAAACATTAATGGCCACCTAATTTCAACTAAAAAATTTTAGCTTTTGAATTTATATTGATTTAGCAGAAATTCAACGATGTGTTTCTGAAAAAAAAAATAAGAATTTTTTCGCTTGTTTAATATTAAGTTAATGAAATCTAGAAGAGAGAGGATATCTGCCTCATATTTCCAATAATATCAATAATTGGTAATTATTAATTTGTATAATAATAATTTCCGATAATATAAATCATTATACAGTTTACCATAACTGTATAATGATGAACAGTCAATAGTGCAGAGTTATGAGAGTTTAAATATATGGTGACTTATTGAAAATTGAAAAAAAAAGTGTACTGTATAGCGTTTTTTTATGCCCCAAAGAATGATGAACATCCCTCGATGTTTACTGTTCGCGACCCCTAATTTTGACAGTATCGCAACTCCTAACATCGTCTCATGGTTCAACTCTCTGTATGTGCACCGTAGAATACCGGTCGCGAAGTTAGAGGATTCGGGTTCGATCCCCGATCTTGGCAGACGACTCCCTACAGATTCTTTGTTGTCGAAACAAAAATATGCGAACGGTATAAGAGGGCGTCTTAATAACTGAAATTCAATTAAAAGGATGTCTGGGTATGTTTCAATCTAATTAATACAGGGTGGCTAATAAATACTGTGACAAATATCGAATCATTTAATTACACACAGATGAAATAGAAAATGGAAAATACAACAATATTAAGAACATTATACATGAAAGTTTACCATGAAATAATTTTACTCCAATCGACCGCCATCTTTATCGATTACTAAAGATAATCTCTTACGCCACTGTCCTATTGCGGCACGAATCATTTTATGAGGTAATTTGTCCCATTCACTCCGTATGGAAGCTTTGAGGGAGTCCAAACTTCTGTGCTACTTAGCATTTACTTTAGACTCTAAAATCCCCCAAATGCAATAGTCTAAAGGATTTAGATCTGGTGAAGAAGGTGGCCAATCTTCTTGCTTGATAAACTTCGGGCAATTGGCATGGAGCCATTCCTGTGTTGTTTTGGATCGGTGGGACGGTGCAGAATCTTGCTGAAATATCCAATTCTTTTTGGGATACAATCTGTTAGCATGTGGTAATAAACGTGCAGCCAATACTTCCTGGTTGTAATATTCAGCATTGATTTTTACCCCTTTATCGATCAATTTCAGAGGCAGTTTTCCATTGTGTGACACTGCAGCCCAAACCATAACAGAATTCTTGTTCTGAAAGCGTTTAACAGTTCGAAGATTTTCAGGTATATCCTCGAAGGTTGCTGAATATACAGCATCATTTTTAGCATTATAACTTTGTTCTGTACAAAACAGCTTCTCATCAGAGAAAATTATTTTTTCAACACTTTTGCTACCGTGCCTTTCAGCAATTTCTTACATCTTTGTAACCTTTTTACTATTTGTGCAGTAGTCAAAACTTGAACTTTTCTTTTGCGATAAGGGCGAAAACCCAGGTCTTCATTTATGATAAGTTGCATAGTTCTGCGACTGATGTTCTCTTCTGCAGCCATTTTATTTGCAGAACGTTGTGGATTTCTTCGTATCTTTTCACGAATTCTTTTGATACGTTCTTTTGTACGAACAGTGCGTGGACGACCGGACCTTGGTCGATCTTTACAGCCATTGGTATCCAATAATCGATTTATAGTCCTATATATAAACGTCCTATTAAAACCAAGGCATTTTAATTGCTTAAATATTTTACCTGCAGAAAATCCGCGATCAAAAAGCTGTTTAACCTTTAACCTTTTGGCTTCCATCTTTAAAAATATTCTACATGTTTTACTTTAAACAAAATCGTCTGCATTTACAAAAAGTTGCCAATCACACAAATAGATAGATAAATTGTTTTTCCAAACGATTAAAATTAACTCTTATTTTTTGGAGTGTTACAGTATTTATTAGCCACCCTGTAGAATCAGCGTTAGCCGAGGAGCATTGGTGTCATTATTACTGCGAACAATTCACAAATGCGATTATCTTTGAAATATTTCCTATAAATAGGCGGACGAACGAAAATTCTAGAAGGAACAGCGTAGGGGGTGACAAGGGGTGTAGTTTTACGACCGCCAGATCACAGACGGGACACCCCCGTTAACGAAGCTAACAAAGAAAGGACTGAATAATTACAAGACCTTTTATATACCATGTTTTTAAATTTTCTGTTGAATCATATAAACTTGACAATTCTATGTATTAATAAATACTTTTTAAAAATTTTTTGATGAATTATCCCATCAACTTGAAAGAAAATGATGAAATGCGTAATAAAGAGAGCAATTATAAAAATTTTCAAACATTTATTTATTGAATAACATATATAAACACATTACCCGAATAATTTCGCTATTTCGTTAATAGGTTCAATATTACGTTAATAGATGGCGTCTGTAGCGCAATTACTTTTGCCTCCAGACGCTACTCGTTTTTTTACGTAATGGATTTTAAAATATGGAATTAAGATGGCTAAAAGTATTAAAATAATGCATTGTCATCGTGTTCTGAGCTATTCTAAAAGTTTCAAATGTCTAGCTAGTCGGGAAGTTAGTTAAAAATCGATTGCAAGATTTGTACTGGACAAACACACACACAAACAAGAAAGCAAGTTAATAAAAACATGGTAAAAATAGAACCGAGATTGTGCCATCTTACCTAATGTGATCTTACCTAGCATGTCAATGGGTTCATACTGTTCCTTTTAAAGTTCTTGGGTTAGTTCTGCATATATTCAATAATTCAGGTGATGTGCACATATACAACATGCCTCTTCTCTATTATCGCAGCCCGGCAAGAAAAGTGACACAAGTAAAAAAATGGCAATTTTGAGGTTATGTCGTTGAAATATATGTATGAAGTGCCCCATCGTGCACGAAAAGCGACACATCTCTATCTCGCTATTTGTCCACCTGAGGGCAGTTCTATCAGTTTTATTGTAATGCTAGTTCAAGCTGTGTAGTATTCTTTAAGTTAACTAGCCGCTGCGCGACCAGCATGGTTGCATTTAGTTTTATATTTTCTTTTGCAAAACAACTCAACTGAAAGTAAAATATGTAAGGAATGTTACCATTACCTGTCATAAATATACGTTGTTAAGGGGTATTATCTATCAGGCTGATTCTAAAACATCGTGATTTAAAAAATCTGAATTTCCATTACTTCAGAACAGATTAAAGATAAGACTGAGAAACCCAACACCAATGATTTTATAAATTACATCCCTCTCTGTATGTACTATTTTTCAAAATTAAGATATCTACACTTTATCATTACATCAAATAAGAAATTATTGGGGAAAAAATTTTTCACTTAAAATAATGGAATAAAAATTCAGCAAGTACTAATATATAGCGTGGATTACATCACTCTCTGTATGTACTATTGTTCCCATTTCAGATATCTACACTTAATCATATCAAATAATAAATTGTTTGGAAAATTTCTTCACTTATAAAATAGAGTAAAAATTCAGCAAGTATTGTAAAAAATTAACTATTACTGGCTATCGGTTGCTATGCCGGCAGCGGTTAAACCCAACCTCGCGATCATTTATGCTCTCTCTTTCACGCCTCTTTCTTAATGAATTATTCCTTCTTTGCTTTCTTTCTTGAGACTGTTCCCAATTTTCACTTCATCGTGCAGCTCGCTTTCGAGCATTCCTGATTTCAGTGCGTAAATCCATGTTTACCCGAGGTTTGCGGACGGCCGCTAATGTTTACATCTGGTAGTTGCAGCCGTTGCCGTTCGGAGTGTATAAATATCGTCGATTTTTGTGCCGCATACCTACGCGATTTATATATATAGATTTTTCTCAAATGCTGCATTTTTGAGTTGTGTCAATTTTCTTGCCGGGTTACGATATCTCTCGTACGGAAAGTTTGTACCTTCAAATTTCGTCTGAGCATATGTTTGTTTTTAAGCCCCTTTGACAACTAAGAATGTAATTTATCGATGAAACATCTTTTGATTTACAAGAAATTAGGGCCATATATAGGAGCATATGTTTGTTTTTAAGCCCCTTTGACAACTAAGAATGTAATTTATTGATGAAACATCTTTTAATTTACAAGAAATTAGGATCGTTGATGTATGCTGGGTATTTCACGGGCTTAGACCCAGGTGCAGTTTACCTTGTATGCCACTGGGTTATAAACTTTTCCTTTGAGAGTTATTCCAGAATATCCTCCACATTTTCATTCAGAAATAACATTTTGTTATATCTCGGACAGAAAATAAAAATTTTGTCCATCAAATTTTCTCAATGCATGCGTTTAGTTTGTGCGCTTCTTTTTGATGCCCATAGATGTAATTTATTGCTGTAACTTCTTATGATTTACTTGAACTGCAACCCGTTCATACTTATGCGGGATATTCCCGTATGGCGCTTTTAATATAAGCGTTTTTTTCCTCTCCTAATTTCGTTTTAATTTAAGGAAGTTCAGAAAAAAGTGTTCGCAGAAAAACTATTTTCTGAAAACATTACTCTGGTTTTTCATTAAAATGATGTCCAGATGCGCTTCCTTCATCGTAAGCTTTGTTTCCTCTTCCATTTTGTTTATCAGTGTAAAACAGGAACAAACAACTTTATTAAATCCTCTGTAAAAATTAATTTTTATTGCGGATTTTTTTTGAAGCTGTCTGTGTGTTGCTGTTTTTCGTACTCCACTAATATCATGTAAGTAATATTTATCAGCGTTTTTTTGTTTCCTTTGTCTACGACGACGCTTGGGAAGGGAGGTCTTTTCTACTACAGTCGAACTCCGTTATAACGAACTTCAAGGGACCAAAGGTTTTGTTCGCTATATCCGGTGGTTCGCTATATCCGAACCATTAAGAAAAATGTTAGAATTCACAAAATGTATAACTCATTAGTTGCTATGTATATTCAATAATGATGTATTCAAAGAATGATAAAATCTATTGAAAATGCTCATTAATAAATTAAATTGACTAAAATCGATTACATTAAACTGACACAATACTAATTAAATTAACTAAAAATGAAGACAAATGGAAATAAATTCATTTTACCTTTAATTGTTGCTCACTGTTTTGATACAGAAATAATCGGTAATCTTCTGCTGACGTGATGCCGATTTCAAAAACATTTTATGAATTTCCTTGTCCAATATATCAAATGACTCCAACACTTTCATCCACTGTTTGTGCTGACAAAAACTTATTAATTACACTCATCGCTGCTGTAGCATCCGAGATGGTGGAGATTTCGTCATTTATGGGCTCCTCTTCATCAGCATCAGAAGCAGAATCTTCGATTTCAAAATGATTCATTTTAAATTCTTCCACAATATCTTCATCTGTCAGATTTTCACATGTTCGAAACATGTGATGATAAAGTCATTACAATTGCACGCCACAATCTGAGAAGGATGAAATTTTGTGCTTTTCTATCCACATCACGATAAGTAAATGTTCAAAATCTTCTTCTTCAACATTCTTTGCTTCTTTTACATTCTGTGTATCTTCAACATTCTTAAAGTTGAAAAATTTTTAAAAATTCAGCTGTCGATTGAAAAAAATGTTCGTTATAGCCGATTCTTAAGATTTCAGAGGTTCGCTATAAAAGAATAAATTAGCATTAAATACAATAGGAAAACGGCGGGACCAAAATTTTCGCTCGTTATATCCGGGAGTTCGTTATATACCAGGTTCGCTATAACGGGGTTCGACTGTATTTAGCTGACGGTGCTTGGCATTTCTGTTTTATCACTTGAGAGGCTCGCTTCCGAGGCCTTGTTTACATTGCTTGCATCAGCATCAGCCGCATCGAAAAAATTTTAACCAACCACAAGCCTCCAAACGATCAGCCACGAAATTGCTAAGCTCTGCGATTGGATAAAAATATTTCGATGCAAGAAACACAAAGGGCCTGTTCACATAGATCCAGTCAGCGTAATTTTTTTTAACCATTCATATACCAATCATTGTGACCCATTTAACCAATTAGCGCTAACGGAATCTTTGACGCTGACGGATTCTTTGTGAACAGGCCCTAACGCTGATGGATCTAATGTGAAAAACCCCTAATCTCTCGGCCCGAGGAAGGGTTAAATGATGTAAACCCAAAACTAGTTGTCACCACTATTTAGAATTTCAATAAGCTTTAATCTTCCATTGTCGGGTACATCAAAAACACTTCATTTTCATTATATTGTCCCCATTGTGGTTATTCATAATGCGTTGTTCTTGTTCCTATTGCCCTCTGGTCAGAAGATCCAGACAAGGTCCATATAGACTCAGGGCCCGATTATAAACGGTGGGGGCCCCTGGGCAGATGCTAGTTGGGGAGCCCCCTTACGAACATTTATAAAAATAAGAATTATCCATGGCCTATACATACTATTAGAAGTACTAGGCGCATACACCACGGGGGTTTTGGGGCCCCCTAGCATCAGGGGGCCCTGGGCAAAGTCCCGATTTGCCCATGCGATAAAAAGGCCTTGTATAGGCTTCGGGCTGAGTAGTGCGGCTCCGGTCCACAAGGGTTGAGTCCGACTTTGCTAGGTGCCACCACATTTTTGACCGAGCACCCTCAGGGGCGACATCTGGGGGGGGGGGGGATCGTACCTTCCCCATCCACTGACGTCATAGTAGGACTTTCCGGTGTACGGATTTAACGTGCTGATATCCGGCCTAGAGACGAAGGTTTTTAACAGCGCATGTCGGGATTCGATCTGAGCACCCTCCGTACCGAAAGCCAACGCGCTGCCACGAGGCTACCTCGGGCCGTTGATACTCTTCCATCAACAACCTTATATTCCTTGACATGAAATGAAAACGTCGAAGGTTCTTTGACGCATTTCGTACCTTTCTTTCATCGTTGACCCGAGGCAATTCGTTTTAACGAATATCCTGATTTAATTAAGACATTTATTAATCGTGAAGGGAATTAAAGCCATCTTCGGCCTTCTGAACTATAGCGTGGCATGTCGTATGTAAATCTTGTAACGGACGCCTGCCAGGGTCTAGGCTGGCTTTTCTAAAACGTCAAGGCCAGTATTTTGTCAATTCAACGTATATACAGTGGTGCCTCGACTTACGAGTTTAATTCGTTCCATGACGGAGCTCGTAACTCGAAATACTCGTATCTCGAATCAATGTTCCCCATTTAAATGAATGGAAATGCCATTAATTCGTTCCGGGCTCCCCCAAAATACCGCAATTTTTTGTTACATGTTTTTAAATAAGAGAAATGTGCTTATAAATGATGAACATTGTGTAAAAACGCAATACAATATAATGTACTGAAATAAACTTGTATTATTAAGTGTAATATACAACATTTACCTTGCAGATCAGACTTTTTCGATCTAACTAATTTAAATTATTTAGTCTGGAATCTACCAGACTGATAATAATTATCATCAGTCCGGAAGGCATTAGATGTGATTGTCTCTAAGGGCAATTCAGAAATGCGACTTCCGGTAGAGGCGAGGAACTGTATTAATTAGTTCAAAACTGGTTGCCGACCTTATATCTATTGTAGAATTTTAGACATGTGTGTTGCTAATAGCAACCACTTAGGACGTTTTATTGGGAACGTCAAAAATTTTTCTTTTTCTTTATGAGAATTAAAAAAGTGAGAAGTGTTGGTTTATACTGGTTTATATTTTTTGGATAGTTTTTCGTAACTTATATTTTGAGTTTCTTTTTAAATAAATAATATCAGTATTTTCGCCATAAAATTTTGAAATTATTGAAGCAAGTGGTTTTGATAAACGTTGTTTTAAACACTTATTTTGATTGATTTCCGTATAATTCTAATTGTTAAGAAACTTCGCACCGCAACTAATTAGACCAATAAAGAGATAGAAAAACCTTATAATACTGAACTATTATTACCAGTAAAATGTCGGGGGTTGCGTTCACTTGCTCTGTTCCTTATGTAGAAAACTGAAAAATTCTAATTCTAAAGAAATTTCGCATCGCTATTAATCAAACCAATAAATAAATAAATAAATTAAAAAAAAACTTGAATTGAATAGAAAAACCTTAATACTTCACTGTGGTTATCAGTAAAATGTCGGGAGTAGGCGGTCACTTGCTCTGCTCCTGATATACTAAGGTGAATAATTATATTTGTTATGAAACTTTGCCCTGCAATTAATTAAACCAGTGAGGGAGTAGAAAAACCTTAATACTTACTATGATTATCAATAAAATGTCGGGAGTAGGCGTTCATTTGCTCTGTTCCTGAGATAGTAAGGTGGATAATTCTATTTGTTGTGAAACTTTGCACTGCAACTAATTAGACCAACGAGGGAATAGAAAAACCTTAATACTTCACTATGATTATCAGTAAAATGTCGGGAGTAGGCGTTCACTTGCTCTGCTCCTGAGATACAAAGGTGAATAATTATATTTGTTATGAAACTTTGCCCTGCAACTAATTAGACCAGTGATGGAGTAGAAAAACCTTAATACTTCACTATGATCATCAGTAAAATATTGGGAGTAGGCGTTCACTTGCTCTGCTCCTGAGATACAAAGGTGAATAATTATATTTGTTATGAAACTTTGCCCTGCAACTAATTAGACCAGTGAGGGAGTAGAAAAACCTTAATACTTCACTATGATTATCAGTAAAATGTCGGGAGTAGGCGTTAACTTGCTCTTCTCTTCTCTTGCGAAACTTAGATGAATAATTATATTTGTTATGAAACTTCGCACTTCAACTAATTCGATCAATAAGGGAAAAGACAAAGTTGATATTTCGCTACAATTATCAGTAAATAGTTGGGGATATTCGAATATTTATTTTATTCTTCAGACATTCGAATCTAGCCTTTTCTGTTGTTAATTATAGTGAAGTATTAATGTATGTCTTCTCTTCAATTCCAATTGTATGTCTTGAATGATAAACTGGTTCAGTCTAACGTTATCGGAGTTTCGCTGTATACATAATATAGGTTAATCACGTGTATAGCTGATGCCACCATTATGGATTTACAACAAATGTCAGGTGGGGAGTTTTTCTGCCTAGTGTCCCCATTAAACAAACGGTAATTGAGGAGGGGAGTGTCGTGATAAACGCAGTCCAGAGCACAGATTTAGCATGATCGTATATTTCTTCCGTGCCCGCGTACGCCTTTGTATGACTCTTCCCGGCCCATTTCCTGTGTCTGTATTCAATCCCCTCCCTCCCCCCGTTCGTGTACAATGCATGAATGTATCACTATCTTTTATCGCACTCCAGATAAGGATTAAAGAGTTCGTGCTCTGTCACACTTCTCTCTCCTGTCCGTCGTTTTCCACAGGTGGTTCTTGTTTAGTGGTTAATGACTCGTGTATTTAAAGTATGGGGTTATTTTCGGGTGGCAACGTCTCGCAGTCGTTTCCACGAGCGTGGTTAGTTTCATCCTCTCCGGTAGTGTGGCTTAGAACCTAGAGCTGCTAGCTTCGTTTGGATTTATATTGAAACATTTTGGTAGATAAGGAGTAAGCTGCCTGGTAATCCTGCTATTAGCATTAAGTAGGTTATAAATTTTTATTATCTTATTAGTTATTGGATATATATATATATATATATATATATATATATATATATATGTTATATACTTTTATCTATTTCCCCAAGTTTGTCATAGAGCTGTTGCTTTATTTCTTACTTTTATGAAATTCGGTGTTTCAAAATTGAAATTTTCTGTACTAAGTTTTTTTTAATAACAAATTAATCGAAACGTTTGTGCCAATGATCCAAATTCTGAATTATTTCTGTTATATAATTTCATTTTATTCATTTTTACTCTTTAGTAGTAATTTATGCCTTAAGTGCACCGTACTATGATAGTTATAGAAATATATATATATCTATATATATATATATATATATATATATATATATATATAATTAGTCTTTTACGGTACTGTATATTTATAAAAACTGAGACTGAAATATATAATTTAATGGTGTCCTGTAAATAGAAGATAAATGGTGAGGGGTCTCATAAATAAAATATAGATAAATGGTGAGGGGGCACATGGCACCACAGGGGGTACAAAAGAAACTAAATTTCATATTTGCTGGTGGGTGCATTGGTACTACGCACTTCAGGATTGGCCATGCATTGAGCTAGTCGCTTTCCGTTCTCTCTGTTTATATGTAAATAGTTTCAAGTCTTTTAAAATTGTTATATTGTGTTTGATTATTAAATGGTTATAATGTGAATGAATGAATAAGCGTTTTATTACCACCAAATGGATTATTTGGTGTTTTAATTTGATGCTACTTGTGCCTGACTACGAAAGTTAGCCCGTGTCTGCAGTAGATTCATTATATTTGAGTCGGCAGGAACTTGTGTGGCGTTATTATTATACACACACACGCGCATATATGTGTGTGTGTGTCCGTCCCCGTGTGTGTGTGTTTGTATATAAATGTTTTAAGTTAATCCCTACATTGTTCATAACTAGATTTTTTGTTAAACTCTTTCTTTCAGTTGGAAAAAGCGTGTCTGGCTGATTATTCCATCTTCTAGTTTGGAATTCAAAAGCGTCAAAATCGTACCATCAGGCACTTTTGAACATCAAATTCAGGATGGACTAATCTGCCGCTAACGCTTTTCGAGTTGAAAGCATGTGACGGAAAAATTCTCAAACGCTTAATGAAGTAGGTCCTGGTCTAATTAGCCCTCGTGTAGCCAAAAATAATAATAATAATAATTACAAGATAAAAAGGACTTTTTATATACCATGTTTTTAAATTTTCTGTTGAATCATATAAACTTGACATTTCTACGTATTAATAAATACTTTTTAAAAATTTTTTTGATGAATTATCCCATCAACTTGAATGAAAATGAAGTTAACTTTTCTTTCCCGTCCCGGCTGATAGATGTCTGCACCAGTCTACAAAACAAAATTAACTGAAAATTAATTAAATTCTGCTTAAAGATGGCTAAAAGTATCAAAATAATGCATTGTCATCGTGTTCTGAGCTATTCTAAAAGTTTCAAATGTCTAGCTAGTCGGGAAGTTAGTTAAAAATCGACTGCAAGATTTGTACTGGACAAACAAACAAGAAAGCGAGTTAATGAAAACATGCAAAAAATGATCGTAACGCTCTGAACCAACCAACTAACTAATCAACCAAGCGTAGTCGGTGAAATAGCGTCTCGCTGTTTTGAAGTATGTGATATAATGCAATCGACGCTTAAATAACGTTTCCCGCCGTTCAGGTAACTCTAAAAATTCAATGCGACGCGATAATAGCGTGACCTGCCGAACATGACAGAATGAGTAGAACGGGATTTTAGACCCCGGTCAAATTAGCTGTCGTGTGACAAAAGATGACCTCTAAGCTCTCAACAAACTAACCGAATTTTTTAATTATTCTTCGAGCACGTGTTGGCCCTCGTATAAAGACAAATTTGGGAGAAGAAAAATCATTACTAAATGTAAGTAGATGAATGAAATAAATCAATATTTTGACCTGTATTAATTCTAACAGCATGTGCCCGCATGAGAAATATATTGAAATACTAGCTAAATACCCGTGCTTCACTACGGAATACGCTAGTACCATCCATTATGTCCTTTGGTTCATTTAATTTACACGACTTTTATAAACTATTTACACGACTTTAGTAGTAAATCATTGGGATTCCTCAGAGGTGGCATTCCTCCCTGTCATTTGAAGGATCGTGATCCGTCACTACATACGGGTTTTAGATTTATATTTAAATATGGGGTTTAAGTCCTTTTAACCCCCTTTAATGGTAATTTTTTTAAAAAGCCTTCTTAGTGAGTACCTAGGGTCTTAGAGGAGTCACCATGCAAAATGTCAGTTTCCTAGGCCTTATGGTTCCAGAGATATAGTAATCAGTCAGCGTTTTTTTCTACGGGTTTAAGCCCGTTTTAATCCCTAAAAGATTTAATTTTTAAAGAAGGTCTCATAGTGAGCACCTAGAGCCTAAAGGGAACCACCATGCGAAACATCAGCTTCCTAAGTCTAATGGTTCCAGAGATACAGTACTCAAGGAATTAGTGTTTTATTCTAGGGGATTGAGCCCCTTTTAACTCCCTAAAAGATTTAATTTTTTTAAAAAGCTCGCATAGTGAGCACCTAGAGCCTAAAAGGAACCACCATACAAAATATCAGTTTCCTAGGCCTTATGATTCCAGAGATACAGTAATCAGTCAGTCTTTTATTCTACGGATTTAAAGCCCGTTTTAACCCCTAAAAGATCTAATTTTTAAAAAAGTTTTCTTAGCGAGCACCTAGAACCTAAATGGAACCACCGTACAAAATGTCAGCTTCCTATGTCTAATGGTTCCAGAGATACAGTAATCAATGAGTTAGTGTTTTATTCTAGGGGTTCAAGCCTCTTTTAAGTCCCTAAAAGATTCATTTAAAAAAAAAAAAAACTATCTTAGTGAGCACCTAGGGTTTTAGAGGAGCCACCATGCAAAATGTCAGTTTCCTAGACCTTATGGTTCCAGAGATACAGTAATCAATAAGTGAGTGGTATTAGACTTTTACATATATAGATATATATGCAGATGCACCATTATGTGATTTTTTTTTTCTTTCTTTTGGAACGTCGGGATTTCATTTTGCCCTCTCATTATCACGGATCCTCATCTGTCATTTATTTATATATATGTGATATTAAGCGTTATTCACGAATAACTATCACTGATTTTACATTTATTTGCATGATATATTCGTGATATCTGCAATACATCAATCATATTGTCACCGAACTTGCTTCTATCATATGTTTTTTCCCCCTTCTCGTTAATCTTAATTTATGACCAAAGACATTCAATCGTGGAATATGAGCGATTTTTTCATTCATTTCTTTTTGCGAGTTTGTTGTTAATTTATTGCCTTTGGTAATCAAATCTACATATGTGCCTTTTTTTTTTATCTTGGTAAATTTGATGCTAATTCTATACACGTTGCGCTAGGCCCATATCCTTCCCGTCTGTTTCTGTTTGTAAATCAGTGTCGCAACACTTTCGCTTGCATTTTAGCTTGTTATACTAATTATCTCTTACCTACTTATCTTACTGTTGTATACACTGAAGTGCCAGAAAAATTGGGTAACTGTCTAATACGTCATTTGGCTATCAAAGCCGATATCATACAGTGTGTTCTATAAATCTTCAATACATAAGTTATTAAGGAAAGTTAAACTCTTACCTTGTTTACTTCATCTGGAGAAAATGTGTCTACTATTGACAGCTCCCTAAATGCTGACAATCCAATAAAAATAGTATTTTCAGATAGCCTGAACTTTTCTGCACCTTGCAGCACGATTCATTTTATAAATTTCGTCCACCAAAAGGAATTCAGGAACGTTTATAAAACACACTAGACCAGATTCCCCCCCTCCCCGAATAACTTAAATTTAAAAGTATTAATTGCATTAAAAAAATTCCCCAAGGTGTCAAATTTCTTTCTCTATTACGGTGTACAATTTAAAGAAACAATCTTTCAATCCAAGTCGGCAATCCTTTGACACATTTTCTCCATTGGTTAACATTGAGGTGAGCGAACCCAAAAGGGTAAGTACACACCAGATTTAAACGTCGTTAAGGCATTGCTATAATACATGTTTCATTTGTAATTTTGGCGAAACTGAAAAACAAAAAATTCCGGTAGTCTCTTCTAACGAAACTACTGCGGGTTATTAACGTAGGATTACTTATCGTTGCTTACCTCTTTTGTGTGTATGTGTTATGCATATATGTATCTATATATATGTGCGTATGTATATTTACATATATGTATGTCAAAATTTTGGCTCGTTATGGTGCTTTTCTGTTTAACTGTTTGCGTATGATCCTATATCAACGCTATAAATTTTGATAAAGGCAGAGGAACCAATGAAAGGAATCGAAAAAAAATTTCAGGTAGTCTCTTCTAACAAAACTACCGCGGGTTATTAACGTAGGATTACTTATCGTCGCTTACCTCTTTTGCACGTATATATATATGTATGTATGTATGTGTTATGTATGTATGTATATATATATATATATATATATATATATGTGTGTGTGTGTGTGTGTATATATACACACACACACACACACATACATATATGTATGTCAAAATTTTGCCTCCTTTTGGTACTTTTCTGTTTAACTGTTTACTGCTTGTCCAAGCGATACATGCTGGGTTTGGCGCGCTACCAAAATTATGACTCGCGAGGTACGGATGGATGGTTTTAGCCTCTGAAATTTTGCTTGCCGGAGGACCGTTATGGAGGAACATAATCCTACGTTAAAAAATCTTTCTCTCCAAGTCGGCAATCTTTAGACACATTTTCTCCATAGGTTAACACTGAGGTGAGCGAATCCAAAAGGGTTAAGTACACAACAGCCTTAAATGTCGCCAAGGCATTGCTATAATGTATGTAATTTTGGCGAACTTGAAAAAAAAAAGCAGAAACAAAAAGCTGTCAAAGGAGATAACAATAGCACCATACTGCCAATAAAAGTTCTAACCTGTTCATTCCAAACACTTACTTTTTTTGCTCACGCGGAATATAGGTCGCCAAGGCAACCATCAAAGTGAAAAGTCGCCGAAAGTGCTGAGATAAAATAGACCAGCCATTTTTGCTTATTACAGACATTTTAATTGGACCTCGGAAAAAAAAGAAGTTTCAATTTTAAGACTCTTTTAGTTTATCTTTAATCGAAATCTTGATTGAGCCCGCAGATAACGTCATCGTTCAATGATTTATTTCCTATTCTAAAACGTGATTTATTACCACCAGGCAACTTTCTCTCTCACCTGTATGTGAGATTCAAGCTCTAATAGCCCCAGGACACCGTGGAAACCACAAGTTATACGCCGCTATTAACTTGAATCCATTGCTGTCCCCAAGTCTAATTTTATTTGTGGAGAGTGAATAATTTTTGTCCCGTTTATTGAAATATATATTTTTACCCAGTGAGTGTTTCTTATAAATTTTATTTTGGTGAAAATTATGTGTCGCTTAGAGCAGTCAGTGGTGCGCAATTTGTCGAGGGGTCGTGGATAGTTTGAAGTAAATTTATACCATTGAATTATTTAACTAAAAAGATATGCTTTTAATTTCCTAAAACACATTTATATTATTTTTATTTATATTTATATTTTCTTATATGATACGATATATTTATATAAAAATATGATATATTGTTATATAAGGTGTCGAACAAAAAAGTATGCTTTAAATTTTCTCTAACACATTTATATTTTTTATTTATATCTTCTTATATTATACGATATTGTTATATAAAAATATATATGATATTGTTATATCAAATTAAAAAAGTTTGCTTTAAATATTCTGTACCACATTTATAATATTTTTTATTTATATTTTCTTATATGATACGACTAGCTGAAAACCCGCACTTCGCGACGGAGTACATTCAAATTAAATTCAACGGTCAATGTATGCAATTAATGCCAAAAAAAATAAATATATGAATGTGTCTACTAATGAATAAATATATGAAAATGTGTCTACTATATAAATGATGATAATCCAATAAAAATGGATATATTTTCAGATAGCCTGAACTTTTCTGCACCTTGCAACAGGATTTTATAAATTTCGTCCGCCAAAGGAATTTAGGAGCGTTTAAAACACACTAGACCAGATTTTTTCCCCAAATAACTGAAAATTAAAAATATTATTTACATTAAAATATATATATATATATATGTGTGTGTATATATATTAATTAATATATATATATATATATATATATATATATATATATAATAATAATTTATTTATTTATTTATTTCAGGTAGTCTCTTCTAACGAAACTACCGCGGGTTATTAACGTAGGATTACTTATCGTTGCTTACCTCTTTTTGACGCATTTTGGTACTTTTCTGTTTAACTGTTGACTGCTACTGGGTTTGGCGCGCTTCGAGAATTATAACTCGCGACGCCGGACAACTTTTTTCTCTCCGTAGGACCGTTGTTGAGAAACGTAATCCTAATATGTTAAAACTAAAAATTCCCAAAGGTGTAAAATTTCTTACTGTATTACGGAGTACAATTTTTTAAAAAAAATCTTTCGATCGAAGTCGGCAATCCTTGGACGTATTTTCCTGATAGGTTTACATTGAGGTGAGTGAATCCAATAGGGTTAGTACACAACAGCCTTGAGATACGGTATTGTTTGGAACTTAAAATATCAGTACCTAAGAAACTGAGTATTAACCCTACTTTTTCCTTTTCCCGATATAAAACGACGCATCTGTATTACCATTGATAAATTTTTTCTTTTTAGATTACATCCTAAATTTTCTTTGTTGTGTATGACTGGATTTAACACGTATTTCATAAATTTTATTTTTCGGAACTTAAAATGCCAAGACCTAACAAACTGGGTTTGAACTTCGTCGTTTTCCCCGATATCAATCGACGCTGCGATATTACCATAGATTAATCCAATGCGATTGTCACGTATTAAATGGTTCCTTTCGGTCTGATCCCGATGTTATCATGGGGAAAAGCCGAGCAATCTGTGGTCGTATTCGATGTCGGATAAGTGCAGATGCTCTCTCGCAGCTCTAATAGTCAGCGGGGTCGAAATCAGATACCGCATTTCTTCTTTTCTCTTGCACTTCGTTGAATTTCTGATCCATATCTCGGCAGGTGGCCGCTGGAAAAGAATGAAAGGCATTGAGAAAACGATTCGGTGTCACTCCAGAATCTTGTCGTAAATCGGCCATATGGTCGACTTTTCTGAATAAGTGGACTACCTTTCTTTGTTTATTTTACACCTTATTAAGCGAGTTATTTTCCACATCTTAACCCTATATAGGCCGCGGGCTATTTTTTTTTTTATGTCTTACTAGCTGAATACCCGTGCTTCGCTACGGAGTACATTCAAATTAAATAAACGGTCAATGTATGCAATTAATGCCAACAAAAAAATAAATATATATTTATAATGAATGCGACGATCAATGTATACAATTGATGTAAAAAATATATTTTATAAAAAAATCGTAAGGGAAATTTATTTATTTATTTTTTTTTGATAATATCTAATCGTCTGCTGCATTAGAGAGAAAAAAATATTTTTTTTGTCTATTTAGTTGTTATGCACGTGACGATAAATTTATTTAAAGTACCAGAAAAAGAAATCACGTGATCAGCATTTAATAAATTAAATTCTAAAAATTAATCTTTAAAAATTCACCAAATATCAGAAAATCAAAGTAAAGGTTCGAAAAATTTTTCATTTTAAAGGAATTTTTATGATCTTTCTCGTGATATAAATTTTATAACCCTCAAATTCTTATTTTAAATGCTAACTAAAAAAAAGTTACAAAAACAGCTTAAAAATTTAATTTAAAAAAATCTAAGAAGAATTTTTCAAAAATCTTTCTTAGTGCACCCCTATACCATAAGAAGAATCGCCATGCAAAATTTCAGCCCTTTAGGTCCAGGGGTTTGGTCTGTGCGTTGTATGTCAGTCAGTGAGTCAGTTACGGAACTGTTTTACAAATAAATATATATATATATATATATATATATATATATATATATATATATATATATATATATATATATATATATATATATATATATATATATATATATATATATAGATAGATAGATAGATATAAAATCGTTACGGATATTTTTATAGACAAAATAATGAAGAAAATCTTCAAATTAAATACAACGGTCAATGTACGCAATTAATTTGTATGTTTACTATCAATAAAATATACTATTTTCAATTAAATTCTTAAGAAACTTCCATCTCATGTAGTCTAGTGGTTAAATTTTATCTTTTACCGTATTTCAATATTTTTTTTTGTCAATTTATTTTGTTGTTATGCACGTGACGCAAAATTAATTTAAAGTCTCAGAAAAAGAAAAGAAACCACGTGATCAGCATTTAATAAATTAAATTTTAAAAATTAATCTTTAAAAATTCGCCAGAAATCAGAAAATGGAGGTAAAGATTCGAAAAAGATTTCATTTTAAAGGAATTTTTATGATCTTTCTCGCGATTGAAAGTTTATAACCGTCAGATTATTATTTTAAATGCAAACTTTAAAGAATTTTACAAAAACAGCTTAAAAATTTAATTTAAAAAAATGTTAGAATTTTTCCAAAATCTTTCTTAGTGCACCCCTATACTATAAGAAGAATCGCCATGCAAAATGTCAGCCCTTTAGGTCCAGCGGTTTAGTCTGTCCGTTATCTGTCAGTCAGTCATCTGTCAGTCTCGGATCTGTTTTATATATATATATAGATTATTATTATTTATTTTTATTTATTGTGATTTTAGGATGCACGCTAGATTCCATTAAAAGTCCAGTAACATTTGAAGTTGGCGCTGGAATTCGATATTTTTTTAGGGTATTAATTCATTTGGAAATGCCGTACAAAGTCAAGGTTTTACAAATAAATGGTGAACTTCGTTAAACGGAAGTTCTTTAAATGGAGTCTTTGCTTTATCCATGTGTGTATAAACATTTCGTAGACGGCACTTACAGTCTTCTTTTTTTATTGTCGTAAATTTTGGCAAGAATCAACGTATGAAATAAAGCATTCTACCATAGACTTCTACTAGAGCAAGTAAGCTGTTATTTATCTTTTAGACCTTGTTCAATGGAAGTTCGTTTTATGAAGGCTTTGCTTTATCCACTATTGATGTGTATGTAAAAACTCATAGACAGCATTTGCAATCTTCATATTTTCATTCGTTGTAAATTTTGGTAAAGATCAAGGAATGAAAGACTCGCCGTTATTTATTTTTCAGACTTCGTTAAATTCAGACTTCGTTCCCCCATATAATGTTCAGACTTCGTTCATTATATGGGGATTTACTTTATCCACGTGTGTTTAAAAACACGTAGACAGCACTAATAAATAGTGGACTTCGGTAAACGGAAGTTCGTTAAATGGAGGCTTTGCTTTATCCATGTATCTATAAAAATTTCGTAGACGGCATTTACAGTTTTTTTTTTTTTTTATCATCGCCGTAAATTTTGGAATAATCAACGAATGAAATAAAGCTTTCTACCCTAGACTTACTTCGTTAAATGGAAGTTCATTCGGGGGCTTTATTGTATGTAAAAACTCATAGACTTACAGTCTTGGTTTTTTATCATTGTAAAGTTTGGTAAAATCAAGGATTGAAAGAAAGCATGCTACCTTAGACATCAATAAGCACGAGTTAGCTGTTATTTATCTCTTAGACTTCGTTAAATGGAAGTTCGTTATACGGGGGCTTTATTGTTTGTAAAAACTCATAGACAGCGCTTAAAGTGTCTTCTTCTTTTTCTATCATTGTAAATTGTGGTAAGAATCAAGGACTGAAAGAAAGCACGCCACCTTTAGACATCTACAAGAGCGAGTGAGCTGTCATTTATTTTTATTGGCTACTAGGCTCGATTACCCGTATTTAAACCAGACAAAAATTGCAATAAATCACTTGATGGAGAGAGCTCTTCAAGTAGCTGATATATTTAGCTCGTATTCTCTTCTTTCCAGCCTCTTCCCTTGAAGTACCTGCTGTTTTAACTTTCGGATGAATAATGAAACGAGCGCAGCCGTGTTTTAAAAGAAAGCCTCCCGCGACAAGCCACTTTTCTTCGTTTTTCGAGTGAACTTGAAAATCGCGATTTATTTATAACGGTGGAAAGACTAAACACAATCGTATATTTCGGAGTTTGTTTTTTTTGTGTGTGAGAAAACGGACGCCCTGACAACCGGCAAAGGGTTGGATTTCACCTCCCGCTGCTGCTATGTTTATGAAATGCGTTTTCTTTTCAACGTTTTTTAAACTCTTATCGGAAAGGTCAAGTGTGCTTTTGACTCGCCTGATAACGTACAGCTGTCAGTGAAATAAATATACGGCCCTCTTTGCTTGTAATTTTTTTGTTTTAAACCTCACTAATTTGGGTCTTGGGCGATTACTCTGGTGAAACAGTTTTCAAGTACTTCTATGGACTTCGATTTCTTTGCAAAGATACCATATTTGGCCTTTTTTTTTTCCCGGGGCAATTTTCTTGTAAGACTGAAGCATGTTTGTTTATTTTCGTGTAAGGAGAAATGCTGTAATATTGAAAGTTTACTGAGTTAAAAATTCATAGACAGCATTTACAGTGTTCTTATTGACGGCATCTTCGTTCTTTTTATCGTTGTAAATTTTGGTAATAATCGAGGAACAAAAGAAAGCATGCAACCCTAGACATCTACAAGAGCGAGTGACCTGTTATTTATCTTTTAGAGTTCGTTACAGGGAGGCTTATAGATGTTTACACGTTCGATCATCTTTCGTATTGCTAGTGGCCGAACACGCAAACATTTGTGATATTTTAGCTCTATAAACTTGTAATATACTATTAATGTGTATACTTATCGGTCTCCAGTAACTTGAAAAGGGTATTATGGGGACTTAAGGCTTCTGTGTACTAACCCTATTGGATTCGCTCACCTCAATAATAACCTATGGAGAAAATATGTCTACTATTTACAGCTACATAAATACTGATAACATCCAATAAAATGGTATTTTCAGACAGTCTGAACTTTTCTGCACCTTGCAATAGGATTCATTTTATAAATTTACTCCGCCAAAAGAATTTAGGAGCGTTTAAAACACACTAGAACAGACCCCCCCCCCCCCGAATCATTTATAAATTTTTTAATATTATTTGCATTCTTTCAAAAAAGGAAAAATACCCCAAGGTGTAAAATATTTTCTCTATTACGGAGTACAATTTTTTAGAAAAAGCTATCAATCCAAGTCGGCAATCCTTGGACACATTTTCTCCATAAGTTAACATAAAGATCCTTACCAAAATACAATCTTCGCTTTTTAACCGAATTATTAACCTTTTAGGATAGAAGTATGAGCAGAAATGTTGCAATATTGCAAGTTTATTGTGAACTGTACTCTGCTGAAACAGTTTTCAAGTGCATCGAAGGACTTCAATTTCTTTACTAATATACCATTTTTTTTTCCTGGGGCAATTATCTTGTAAGACTGAAGCATGTTTGTTTTCGTGTGAGAAGAAATATTGAAAATTTACTGTGTTAAAATAAAACTCATAGATTTCGCGCTTTTTGACTCCTTTCATGTTACAAGAGATCGAACCCGCAAACATCTATGCAGGGCGAGCTCTAGGTTTTATCACGAAAGGCATCGGCCTAGTCGTCAAGACCGTGGTGTTTTTTTCCCCTATGATTAAAAGGTTTGTTTTGTTTTCTGTGGCAACAGCGATTTTGTATTCCTTATGAAAATAAATTTAAATTTAGACACGGTATTTACAGTTCATGATATGCTGCTAGCATAATTATTCCCATTTTCTTAAAATTAATGTGATACTAGGGGTGCCAACATCATAAAAAAAAGGGGAATAGTGAATAAAATAATTTTTCTTGCTAGTATTTTCATTATAGACGCAGCTTACATAGTTTATTTAAGAAACTTTCTTTGCTTTGTTTTTGCAAAATTATTACATTTATTATTACTGTTTGTCTGGGTCTTCTTATTGGAGGTTTTTTGGAGTTTCCTGCTTCCCCTGGCCTATCCAGAGCTGTAGGCTTGGCGAAATTTCGACTCAAAATAGGTCGCGATTATTTACAGTATCCAAAAGTTATGACTTATTTTTACGGAACTACCCATTAGAATTTTTTTAAAAATTACTTAAATAGAAAGAACATCTCACCAAGTTTTAATATCAATCATAGATTTCGATGTGTGCACCTTTTTTAGCACGACTAACATCTAAACGGTAATCCAGTTCTCTCCAAGTGTTTCGTAACATATCAGGAGTTATTAGGCTTTTTTGCTTGGAGATTTATTAAATAAGTTGTGTATAAATAAAAAATTGAAACTGTGGATGAGTTGAAGAAGCACATCATTCAAGCAATTCATGTAATGACTCCTGATATGCTACGAAACGCTTGGAGAGACCTGGATTACCATTTAGACCAGGGGTTTCCAACTGGCGGCCCGAGGGCCGCATGTTGCCCGCGGTGCCTTTTTTGCGGCCCGCGAAGACTTCTAGGAAAGTAATTAATAAATAATTCGTAATAAAGCAATTACTTAATTACGAATAATAATGGGAAGTTCCAATGTTTGGTTTGCATGCAAGTGGTATCAGTGCCTAAAGAATACAATATGAAAAGGCATTATTCAATCCATGAAGAAAAGTATCGAAGATATGGAGAAGATCGAAATATCTTGATTTTGGAGCTGAAGAAAAAGTGAAACAACAGACAGGTTTTTTCCCCAAAATATCGCACGGTCAATCATCTGCTTTGTATGCTTCTTATGCCGTTTCTCTTGAGCTTGCTAAAGCCAAAAAAAAAAAAAAAAAAAAAAAAAAAAAAAAAAAAAAAAAAAATTTACTGATGGCAATTTAGTAAAAAACGTGCTATTGAAATGGCAAAGGCTTTTGGGGATGCTAAATTAGCCGAGAAATTTGATTCAGTGCCACTTTCTAACCAAACTTTACAGAGAAGAGTTATTGATATGGGAGAGCAGGTAGAAAAATCAATAATTGGTTTAGTTGAAAAAAGTACCTATTTCTCACTTTGCCTCGATGACTAAACAGATGTAAGTCAGTTGTTAATATTTATACTTGTAACTCAAGAAGATTTTGCTACCAAGGAAGAATTATTGGAAATATGTCCAATGACTGAAACCACGAAAGGAAAGGACATCTATGACGCCGTGAAAAAAGCAGTTAACAAAATCGGAGGTTTTGATAAATGTTCAGCAATTGTGACGGATGGTGCACCAGTAATGGTAGGAGGAAAATGTGGACTGGTTGGATTACTAAGAGAAAATGGAGTAACTTGTCCGACAATTCATTGTATTATTCATCGGGGAGCTTTGTGTGGAAAGTCAGTGAAACCAAATCAAGTTTTCAAACTTAAGATAAAAGTTATCAATATGATAAGAGGTGGAAATCGTGCACTTTAGCATAGGCAGCTAAAGCAGTTTTTGGAGGAAATGGAAGCAGAATATGGGGATTTGCTGCTCTACAATCATGTAAGAGGGTTGAGTGCTGGAAAGTGTCTCGAGAGATTCTTTGGCATAAGAAAACACATCCCAGAATTCCTGAACAAGTTTATTTCAACAGACACTACACAACTAGAAGAAGAGCTCCAAAGTGGAGATTTCTTAAAAGATTTGGCTTTCCTCACTGACATCACCACTCATCTTAATGAAATGAATCTAAATCTCCAGGGAAGAAACAAGCTGATGTCAGATTTGATGGGCCACGTTAATGGGTTTCGAAATAAATTAAAAATTTTCAAAGTTACCTTAAAGAAAAACGATTTGGTCCATTTTACAAGCTGTCGGAAGTTAGCTGAGGAAATTGAAAATGATGAGACACTTGATTTCTCTGAATTTGCTACAAATGTCCAGGAAATCATAGAGGAGTTTGACAGTAGATTTAAAGATTTTGAGTCGTTGAAAAATAGCATGCTGCTATTTAGTAATCCTATTCAAGCAAAGATTGAAGATCAACCAACTCATCTTCAACTTGAACTATGCGACCTACAAGCGGATACATTTTTTCAAACGAAGGAAGAAAGGGGAGCAGATTTCTTTAAATTATTAACAAAAGAAAGATTTCCAAATATGCGAGACTTTGGGCAGAAAATTACATCAATGTTCGGGAGTACGTACTTATGAGAAAGTGTATTTTCTGCGGTGAAATTTATTAAGAACAATAATAGAAGTCGCCTAACAGATTCTTCTCTACTCCATCTCCTGAGACTCTCAACAACAGAGCTTGAGGTGGACATACGTGCTTTGGTGGTTGCAGCTGACAGACCTCAATTCTCTCACTGAACATTTTGCTTGCTTGTATGTAAGTTTTTTTCTCTTTTGAAATTTTTAAGATTTATGTAAATGTCTGTACACTTGATACAAAATTAAAATCATTTTAGTATGGAAGTTTTTTAAATATGAAATTTATGATGTTAAAACACCCACATTCTATTTGAGTTTTTTTTTGTGTGTGTCTGTGTAATTTAACGAAAGTTGGCCAGTTATAATCATGGTCGTTATTAGAGGTTATTCCTCGAATTTTTAAAAATTTCATAGTACATACTATACACATATTCTCCAAATCCCCCCCCCCCCCAAGTAAAAAGTCCTGGGTATGGTCCTGATTAAATTGCGGCCCGCCACTAGACAGATGTTTTCGATTGCGGCCCTTGGACACTTGTAAGTTGGAAACCCCTGATTTAGACATTTGTCATGCTACAAAAGGTGCACACATCGAAATCTATGATACCATGATCGAAATCTATGATTGATATTAAAACTTGGGGAGATGTTCTTTCTATTTAAATAATGTTTTTAAATTCTAATGAGTGGCTCCGTAAAAATAAGTCATAACTTTTCGATACTTTAAACACGGACTGTATTATACAGTATACAGAGGCTGTTCGCACATTTTTTAGACGATTTTGGTAAGCTGTAATAAAAAATCGTTTGCTGCAAAAGAAATAATTGCAATTGTACTATGTTTTTAAAAGTCAAAATTATCGTCTGCGGCTTGAAAGCTTTGTTTTCATTCAAAATGGCGTTTTTAACAAAGCAGTGGTTTGAAAGCTACATTTATGCTCTTTCCGAAGAGAAATATGCATACTCCGTTATCCAAAAACGATGTGAGAGTCATGGTTTTGTGATATCTAAAGCGTCGATAGGTAATATCGTGAACAAGAAAGGAAAAAAACGTCAAATTGGAGCCTCAAGTGGGACAAAAATTCCAAACAAGTATCCAAGGAAAAAACGGACATCTTCGACTATTGCAAAGGTACGTTGTTTAATGTTAAAAGAAAATCCCCCTAGTCAAAGGACAGTTGCAAAATCATTAAAATGCTCGGTGTACACTGTAAACAAAATGATAAACGTTGATTTAAATCTTAAGAAAGCGAAAAGACGCAATGTGCATCGTCTTCTTCCAAATCATATATATCGCTGAACGCAGGACACGCTGCAGAATTCTATATGAGAAACACTTATCCAAAGAAAAATGGAAAACAATTGTCACAATAGATGAATCATGGGTGTATTTAAATGGTTGCAACAAAAAAAGAGCCATTTATTATCATAAAAGGGGAGAAAAAAATTTAAGTACATGGTTCAAAGAATCGAAAGAAAGTTTTTCTAAGGGATTCATGATTGTTGCTGGTTTTTCTTATAATGGCAAGTTAAAAATAAAGAGAGTGGAAAAAAAATCTCAAGATTAACTCCAAATACTATCAGGAACATATTTTATCGCCAATTTTTCTGAATGAAATACCATCGCTTTACCCACAGTGCCATCAATCTGTGAGACTCCATCAGGACAAAGCTAGCAGTCACACATCAAAATCCACTGTAAATTTCCTAAAAGAAATGGAACAAAAAACTGGTATCAAAACTGGTATGAAGGGTATGCCCTTCACTGATATCCCTACTAAATCTCCCGATGTATCACCTATGGATTTTTGTGCTTTCGGACTTTTAAAATCTGCATTATCCAAACGTCGTCCCAAAACCCTTACAGGACTCTGGAAAGCTGTTCAGGAGGAATGGGATAGAATACCTCTTCTGACACTTTAAAAGGCATTATTATCCTGGAAATTGCGGTGTCGAAAGATAGTTCAGAATAAGGGATGTCAAATAGAACATTTAAAACACAAGAATTTTATGTAATTTAGTTTTGTGAATACAATATACATCGTCTAAAAAATGTGTGAACAGCCTCTGTAGTTATTCTCGAAGCTAATGTCATTACGAAATCACTTCATTCGTTTGAACATAATAAATACAAAATTCTATTAACAGGTCTTGTAGATATCAGAAAAAATGTCCCACCGTTTGACTTTTATCAAAGAAATTCAGTTTCTTATTTTGTATGAATTCCGTCATTAAATTTCCAGTTATATCGATAATGGGTTGCAAATCTGTATGATTAATCAACGAAATGATGCGGTCGTATTGGCCAGAGCTTGGAGTGAAAATTAGTTAATTAATCAAATAAAATGACCTAAAATTTTTCTCGATGTATGAATTAGTAATCGAATAATATCTGCGTATTCTGTGAACTAATTGTTTGCTTGATTTTCTTTAGTTTTGTTCTACTGTAACTCTTAACTCTTAAATAAGTGGAATTTCATATAACCCAAAAGTTGTAGAAATGAATTTGAATACTTTTATTTCTTAGCGTATTTTTTTCTCATTTTATTGCTAAATATCGTTCTTCAACTACTTTTTTTTTTAAAATAATCTTTATTTTACGAACCGGTATGTTATTTATTGTAAAATTTGGGACGAAATGGAACAATTTCATCTGAGAGATTCACAAACTTTTTTTTTTATATTTTCTCGTCCAATACACCGACATCTGATGATGACGGTGACTGGTTTGTTCGCTAGGTCGCCTCGTTTCTGATTTTATTGAGAGAGAAAATATGTATGAGTATTTATGTAGGGAATAAAACTTAAGTGCATAAAAGAAGCAACAGATGACGCCACTACATAAGATTTTTTTTAACAGTTTGATGACGGACCCGTATGTGACGTAAAGTTTTGTAGGGGAAAAGGAATAAATTTTTTTTTGTAATTAATAAAAGGCTTGTGAAGTATTTACTTTTTATCCTGATTTTGTACTAAATGTATTGAAACTGAAAGATAACTGGCCAAGATTGTTACGAAATGAAATAGATTGTTACTTATCGTTATTTTCTAATGCAATACGTAACAAAGGTCTGTTATTGTTACTTATCGTTATTTTCTAATGTAATGCGTAACAAAGGTCTGTTATTGTTACTTATCGTTATTTTCTAATGTAATACGTAACAAAGGTTTGTTGCGGCTTGGCTTCTTAAAACCTCCCGAAACATTCACGAATTTAGAGAAGTGGTATGTCATAGATCTTGATGTAATACCACTTTCCATTCTTTGAGACATTTCGAAACACTTTCTCTTCCGAAGTATCCAGTTAAATTATCCAATCGAGCGCGACTGATTCAACAGCTAAACAGATATGGCTCGATGCAACACGAAAATGACTCCCCGTTCCCATTTGTGCCCCCTAATTTTACAAAAGGGTGCCTTTTTCTCGTTTGTATCCAAGTAATGTGCATTATACGTTGAGATTCCAATTTTCCCCTCCTCAGGGGAAATTGTAAATTGCTCTGGAGATTCAATTACTTGAAACACTTTTTATGAAGACTGGTTTTTATGTGGGATATACCGCACCCCGGCGACTCTTGACCTTAAGGCAATAGATATATTAATTAATGAGCAAAAACCCAAGCCATCTCAATCCATGGAACTTTCACTTCAGCGACGTGTATTAGTTGACCTTGCTGATCTTCAGTTTCCAAGACAATTTTCACCACAGTACTTTACTTAGGCCACAGATTAGAAGACGCATATTTTTGAATTTTGTTTCTTGCTTTTGAAATATGACCTTTAAACGCAATGTGCATATTTTTAGAAAAAAATATTTTCATTGAAACAGTGTAAGGGCCTGTTCACATAGGAGTCCGTTGCGTTGCGTTAAGGAAAAGATGACGTTGAGACGAAAATAAACCAATCATATGCCTCCAAACGATTAGCAATGAAATTTTTAACGCCTATGATTGGTTTATTTTCCTCTCAACGTCATCTTTTCCTTAACGCAACGCAACGGACTCCTATGTGAACAGGCCCTTAATTTTGTTGCGATTGACATCAAGCGCAATGCGTGTATTTTTAGAAAAAAAAAATTCATTGAAACAGTTTTAATGTTCTTGGGATTGGCATCAATGCGAAATGCGCGTTTAGGGAAAAAAATATTTTCATTGAAACAGTTTTAATCTTGTTGCAATTGCCATCAATGCGCGTATTTTTAGAAAAAAATATATTTACATTGAAACAGTCTTAATTTTCTTAGGATAGACATCAATGCGTGATGCGCGTATTTTTTAAAAAAAATATTTTCATTGAAGCAGTTTCAGTTTTGTTGGGATAGACGTTAATAAGTAATGCCCTCTAAAAAGTTAAATTTAAATTCTTAAAAATTACGTGCTGTATATTTAAACGTCAACCTTCCTATGCGATGAAAGAAAGAGAGAGAGAAAACAGAATTCAAAAATCTGCATTTGCTAATCTGTGATTTTAAAAAAAAAATAGTGAGAGGGAAAATTCCCCATAGCCTATCATGGAAATCGAAAATCTGTGATGTCGACTTAAGCTTGCCGCCGTAAGTTTCTGATGCCTTTGAGCCACCCTGCTTCGTTTTTTTTTTTATTATTGTAAACCAAAATCCATTACCCCTGCAAAATATCTTTATATACCTATTCCTTTTTTTGCAGTGTTATGAACTTCAAATCATCTGGCTGAGTCTAAAGAAAAATGGAACTCACGGCGTCGCATTTCATCTTTTTCCATCTCTCTGCCATCCTCTTATGCATCGCCGCGCAGAAGAGGTTTTTCGGGAGAGCAGACGATGACCAAAGTGCTTTCCTGCCCGACCCCTCTAGCTACCAAAAGTAAGAAACTGGTTCTCCTTATTTCGATTGTATTTCTCAACGCGGGCTTGACGTTCTTCAGAGTAGCTTTGCTTCGATTACATATTTGAAACGTTAAAACTCCGAGTTTGTTTGGCAGTATTTCAGCCATGAAGCTACAGATTTCAGCACAGTAAAAAAGATGCATAATAGGGCCTTATTTGTGAGAATGCGCCAGATAGGCAGAAACAGAATAAAACAAACTAGTTGGTACCCATCAAAACGTGACGGCTAGATAGTAAATAAATGTACTAATACACAAATTATACTCAACACATCATTTCCAAATGTTGAAAATCATAATAATGCGCGGAAATAAATTAATGTGTTTAAGCTGCCTCGTGCTTAGTAAGATCTAAAGCCAGATTTAAAATTGTCACTGAGCATGCGCAGAAAGCAATTTTTATTAATTGTAAATTATCGCTCATTAAACAGCGTGAAATAAACAATTTTCATCAGGTTTAATCTTATATTTAACAAACATAATTATCATAAAAATAAAAATGGCAGAGAGAGATCTAGAGAGACCCCTCGAAGTAAACGTGTTTATCATTAAAATATGTCACTGAGCATGCGCAGAAATCCATTTTCAATTGTTAATTATCACTAATTAATAGAAATTGCGGTTACAAAAACCAAATTTAACAAATCTACAGATTACAATCTTTCATTTAAGACCAAAATGAAGTAAATTGATGCAGTAGTTTTCGATTTAGCAACTTAAAAGTCGATTTAGCAACTTAAATATATAGATTCTTTGACAACTTTATTACCAGCTTAAGTTAGCTTAAAGTTAGCTGTTTTGCTTTCCGCGTTTGTGTAGTGTCACGGAGAGTGGCAATATGACAGAGTCTGCAGTTGTCTGGCATGGGGTGTGTTCATGAATAAGCAAGACTTAAGTTAAAAATATAAAATTTATTCAGAACTTCAATAAACGTTAAAAATATTAAAAGCAATAAACTTAGAACATTTGTATAACCAAAATAATCTCACACAGAGACTTCTAACACACGAATCTCACTAGCTCGTGAGTCCGACTCTGTGTGCTGCTAGGGGAACCTTTGCTCTAACTCGAGCGGTATTTATACAAGCAAGGTAACATTAACATACATTTGCATAAAATACACTGAAAGGGAAAAACAATAAACCATGGGGAAAATAAATGAAAAACCCCATGTCTTAGATGTATGACGTCAAAGTTGCCGTGACGCCATTAGCTGTTAGATAATAAGTGCTACGTTACTGTAAAACGATAGCATGAATGTCAGAAAGTAATACAAATAAACTAAATATTATAAACGGAAGTTTAGATAACCCTTTTAGGGTTCATTTGCCTAACATGTAGTTCAATAGATCGAAGGCAGTTTAAAAAAAAAAAAAAAAAACTATCAGTTTGAGACGTATTTTTCCGTCACGTATTTTCAACTTTAAAAGCGTTTGCGGCACATTAGTCCATCTTTAATTTTGTGTTCAAAAGTGTCTCAGATCGTACGATTTTGACGCTTTTGAATATCAAACTAGAGGATGGTATAATTCACCAGGGATGCTTTTTCCAGTTGAAAGAAAGAGCTTGAGTTTTTTTTTTTTTTTTTTAAATCTAGTTATGAACAAAGTGTAGAGATGAAACTGAAAATATAAAATCATAATGCGAGGGCTATTGAGAAAAAAATTCACCATGACAGATCTGTTGGCTATCAGAGACTAATGGATCGTCTGCCCTGGTCTAATTGTAGCCCGTGTGTAGCAAAAAAAAAACCGAAGCGTTCTTCAATCAACTCAAAACTTCGGTCAATTGGAAGTAATGCTAAGAAAAATCCCTTGAAGGCAAGACGAATATTAAAATGTCGACTGCAAATGTCTAGGTTTGTAATCTTGATTGAGAATGCTGAAGCGTGAAAGAGAGAGGTATTACAGTGGGAATTTACGTTGCGGTTTGCCTGTCAGAGACACTGAATGGGTTTAAATGTATCCAAGTCAATGGTGTAATGTTTAAACCTGTTTTTTATTTGTTTTCTAATTTTAACTTTTCAGATTTGAGCTTGAGGTAGCCTAGTGGTAGTACGTCGGCTTTCAGTGCCGAGGGTGCTCGGATGGAATCCCGACAAACACCACTAAATAACTCCATGTCTAGGCCGGATATGGGCATGTTTAAACCTGTAGACGGGTCCATACAAGGAGCAACGCTGGCTCATCTAAAAAAAATTAGTGCTCCCATAATAAAGTAACCAGCAAAAACAGCGGTGAATAACAAAAAAAGAATGTCTCACGACAAGTCCCTCCGCATTGGACAGACACCCCCCCCCCTCCACCATCACCACTTAAATAATAGAAAAAGTGTTCAGATTTGTAGTCTAAGCTAATTTTTTTTCTTTATTATTATTATTATTTTAGGGTTTTGACACTGTAGTGCAGGTGGGGGGGGGCAGACTTTTCCAGGGTACGGGCTACTTCTAACTTTTTCAAGGTGTTGCGGTCCACCCAGTGACGTAGGTGTGGTGAGCTAAAAAAAACTGTCTACAATATTTATTATAACTTAATAATAAATACGGAATATGTACTTACCTACATAACTACAAGAAAAAAACTTTCTCTTTTAAAACCGCGTTTAAAGCAAATCGCGTCGGTGTTCCATAAATATGTTTCTTTTAGTAAGGCAGTCACCCCAAAATGTCTTGGTGGTCCACCGGTCGATCGCGATCGACTTAATGCCCACCCCTGCTGTAGTGTATTAAAAGTTTTAAAATTGTTAACTAATAAAGACAAACAGACAGTACGTATTGTATACCTAAATGAGTACGTAACATTGTATACCTAAATGAGAGTGTCATATAACTAAATGTCCAAATTAGAATTTACTTTTTTAAAAATTGGAGCACTTTACCTCATTTCAGTGGTCCCTATGACTATGATCTTGGTCGATACCCACCTCGAAATGGATATCCAAGAAAGGATGGAAGGATACGGAAAACACCTCAGCTCTTAAGGGATAAGAAACCAAACATAATTCTTGTATTGACCGATGACCAAGATATTGAACTAGGTATGAACACCATTTTTGGGGGAAAAAAAACTATGTAATACACTATCTACCAATAAGTATTTGGACACCTGTGATAGAAAAGAAAAACAAATTTTTTTCGTATTCAATAGTTGGTAGAGCCTTCACGAGAGGCAATTGCAGCCTCAACCCTCCAGGGCATGCTTTCTACAAGTCTTTGCATGATAGCAAGTGATATTTTCTTTCACTCGGCTTGGAGAAGACATGTAAGTTCCTTTACCGATTTTTGACGGTAGAGGACAAACCTTTATTGTCGCTCCAGAGAACCTGTTTCCACTGATCCACGGTCCACTTTCGACGTGCTTTGCACCACATTGGACTTTGTGATCAAAGGCTAATGGGCGGCAGCACGACCATGAAAATCAAGCAGATGTGCTTCCTTATGGATGGTATTCATCGAAACAACACTCCCGAATGCCTGTTGAAACTCCTGGAGTATGTGGGCCAATTACACCTTTCTCGAAATCAGATAACTCCGCACTTCGTGGCATCTTGCATGCGACTAATACCAATGTTGTTTCCTACACGATATTTAACGGCGTGACAGTTAGGACGTGACGTATATCAGGACCGCAGATGTTGACATTCGCATGGGTGTCCAAATACTTATTGGTAGATAGTGTATTTTGAATAGACGTGAAACTAACTATATATATTATGAGAAAACTTAAAATATTATTGTATATAAATGAGGCTTCATTTATTTTTATGTATTTTTTTAAGTGCATTAAATAACTTATGCAAAAGTTTGGGATTTAAAGTGCATGTTTTGAAATTGTAATTTTTGATTAATTGTCAAATCATTTTTAAATTTTATTATGAATTAAGGTATGATATTTATAGTAAATAAAGTTCAATGTTTAAAATGAATTTATAAGAATGTTGTTTACTTTTCTTTTCTTTTCTGAAGATTATGTGTAGCAAGATAGCATACCTTTTTACTTAGTTTTAAGATTCCTAAGCTTTTATATTATATAAAAAAAGGAATTTTATTTGTTCTGCTACTATGTCGAGGAATATTTTTAAAGATACCGTAAGATGGGGTTACTTTGTGACGGATTTTAAGCTTTTTCCTGTGCCAGCCGATCAGTTTTGAAAACAGCTCAAAACGAACAATTGAAAAACATCGGTGCATGGTTTCCTTACGTAGTAATATATTGCGCTAACCCGGATCTTCAATTACCATTGAGAAATTAAAGCTAAAATGTGTCACAAAGTTGCTCCGCCGAGTGGGGTTACTTTGTGACATCTATGTTTTCGCCTTGAAATCCAAGAGGAAAAATTACTTGACACAAAGTTAGATAATAAAATGCTTATCAAAAGATTGATGCACAATTATATATACCTATTTCAAATATTGGATAGCTTTATCTATATCTTTGACATCAAAGAGACTTCGAGTGTCCAGGGCAGCCATCAGTTCTTAGAGAAGATGAGGAAATTCGTCTTTCGACACATTCTCCCCCTTCGGATAGCTTTTTCCAGATAGTCAATACTTCATTCTCTCCAGTGGTATTTTTGAGGACGAAAAAATGCAACGAGCGGCTGGAGGAGGTGGGTCGACTTTGAGGGTTATTTTGTGACAGTGCCAATGTGTCACAAGTAACCCCGTCACCTTTCGATAATTAGGTTAGGTTCTCATAACTCTCGAAAATATCACTGCAAAAAAGTTGTATTACTCCAGAATCTGACCAGCATATTGACAATAAAAAATAATTACCTGTGGTAGCTGGTTGTATAAGGTGTTAGCCTTCAGCACACAAAGTTTCCGAAGTTTGAGTCAATAGCTTGACAACAGGTTTGAACAATACACTGACCAGAGAAGACAAATGGCGCGCAGAAGATTCGGACACTGGCCACTAGGTATCTCTGTATGTCGGACAAGCTGTTGGCGCTGTTCTTTACCATTCCGGTATCACGGGCGCGGCGTAAGATCCGAAATACGAAAAAAAATACTATGTATCACAAAGTTACCCCTGCATTCACAAAGTAACCCATTTTTGCGGTAATAACCATAGTTTGATTTTACTCACCATAGTATGAGATCATCTTTATAGCAATCCTTACTTTATGCTATTTATGCATTAAGCAAATGATATGTGTAAAAAATATTTTATTAGCTTTTTTAAGAATAAATCAGCATGTTTACCTCATTCATGCTTATGATATTCATTTAACTTTTATTTTAATTGCATAGAATAATAATTTCAGGATCCATGAATTTCATGCCCAAGACTCTTCGAATATTGGGCGACGGAGGGGCCCATTTTTCTAACGCATATGTTACCACTCCTATGTGCTGTCCATCTCGAAGCTCCATGCTCACTGGCCTCTATGTGCACAATCACCAAGTACATACAAATAATGATAATTGTAGTTCACCCTGGTGGCAGCAAGAACACGAGACCAAAACTTTCGCCACTTACCTTAATAATGCTGGATACAGAACAGGTATATTTTTGTATTATTTTTTTGTCAATTCTGTGGTAATGGATTTAAAAAATTAGGCCGGTCGCACACTGAAGAAACTGGTTTTGTGAAAGTTTTATGAAACAAGAAACTCTTGTTTGATGAAGCCATTTCATTTAGAAAACACAGAGATGCACTCACTGTTTTCACAAGGAGATGCAATCATCATTTCTTGAAATTTCTGAATATGGTTTCAAACAACTATAATTTTGTGTAAATGCTTTCACCTGCATATCACTGCTTCCTCAAATATTTTGCTGATAACTCAAGTCTTCTACCATTCTTTAATTAACAATTCTTCCCTCAATACTTCTTTAGCTTGCTGGTTAAAAATGCCTAAAGAACACACAGTTTACAATTGTCAGCTGGTTGAACTGCTACCATTCTTTCATTAACAATTCTTCCCTCAATACTTCTTTAGCTTGATGGCTAAAGGTGCTTAAAGAACACCCAGTTTACAACTGTCAACTGGTAGAAGCTGAACATTTTCCAGGCCTGCATTTAATTCTTTGATTACCACATAACTACTGTGTGTTCTGTCACTTATAAGTGGTTGAGCCCTGTACTTTCATTTCTTTTTTTATTTTGCAGCCACTAGCAAAGCATGAATAAATCTTGTTATCTAATAACATTGTAGAAACTGAAAACTACAGTTTACCCGGGGTTTCACCTCTTGTGAAACTAGTTTCAGGAAATACTTTTTATGAAACTGATTGCACAAAGCCAGTTTCCTAAGTGTGCGGCTTGCCTTAGAATTTTTTCGTATACATTACATAAGACAAGAATGTCAAAATTTTCTGTCCTTTCACAATAAAGTTTCTTAAATGGTTATTTAGCAATTAATTCTGGTTAATTGGGTGTAAATGAAAGCTTTTTAATTGAATGCAACACTGACTTCCTGAACACAGAGTTATGGCTATCTAAATAGTAAGGAAGTTATTTGCATATTGGCGATAATAACCTTACTTCAATATCTACTCTTTTAATAATATATGATTTATGACTAAATACATATCATCAAAAACTGATGGAAAAGAAAGTAAAATTTTTTTACCCTGTACTACTATAGTGTTTAAGCAATGAACAAAAATATAAAAAGTTCAGTTAGTGTTGAGTTGCAAAGACAGAAATTTTTACCTTAACATTAGTGGGAAGAAATGTGTGCTGGTTTTTCTATAATTTTTCATACATATGATATAAATATCATACTCTTCTTTGCACAAGTCCTCATTAGAAGTCTTTATTTCCCAAAGCGATTGTTTTTAATATACACTGCTGGCCATTAAAATTGCAACACCAGGAAGGAAAGCAAATAACTAAACTTTACTTATTGTACATAAACAGCATAGTAGGAAGAAAACATGATTAAATTTATAGGCAATTTGGGGGTATGCAGGGTCCGAAATTAGTACACACAGCTGCCGTCTCTGGCAGCTAAAACGGCTCTAACAAGGTTAGGCATCGAGTCGAACTGGGCTTGGATGACAGATACGGGCAAGTCATTCCATGCTGCTTCATGTCTATGCCTCCTTTCATCAATCGTAGTTACGATTGGTTGGAGATTGGCTACTAGCTGCCCAGTCTCTCAGCAACCCATAATCAGATGTTTTCGATGGGTAAGAGATCTGGAGAACGTGCTGGCTAGGGCAACAGTCGAACACCCTCTGTGCCGAGGTAGGTTGAGACACGACGGGCAGCATGCGGTCTTGCGTTATCTTGTTGAAAGAGGACGTCTCAGGCTGCGAAGATAGGGTACAGTCACCGGTCTTAAGATCTGAGAAATGTAACGCTGGCCGTTCAGATTACCGACGACGCGAACATGAGGTGTTCGTGTCGTGTACCCAATGGCTGCCCATACCATCACACCACGTGCAGGGCCCGTATGACGATATCGAATGCAAGCAGGCCACGTGCGTTTTCCTTGGTGCCTCCAGACATGGATACGTCCATCATGACGCTGCACGTAGAACCAGTACTCGCCTGAAAAGACGTGGTAGCACCCCTGTTCCCGTTTTGTCGTTGGGCGCACCACTGCCGTCGCGCGTCTCTATACTGCAGTGCCAAGGGAAGCCGCAATAATGGTCGCCGTACAGACTGTCCGTGCTGCACCAGACGTCGTCGCACTGTGCATGCGGATACTTGTCGTACTGCAAACAAGCCCATTTCCTGACTCAAGGTCCGTGATGTGGCTGTACGATTCTGCAAGGCCGACCTGACAACATGTTTGTCCTCCGGACGTTTATGAAGGGAGGCCGTTGAGATCCTGCATTGGCGTTCAGTATGATCCTCCTGAACCTATCGATTCCATATTCGCATGACAGTCGTTGGATTCCGACCAGTGTGAGTAGCAATATCGCTGAATGATAAACCGCACTCTCGATAGGCCACAATTCTGCCGCTGTCGAATTCCGACACGTGCTGGTAGCCGATTCTCCTTCTTATACGAGGCATAACACGATCTTCTCCCAAACAACCAACATTCCAATGCGATTGCCGAATGAGAAACCCGCTGCGTAACTTTCCTTTCATACAGAGTTTGAGATGTCGTTTATGCCTCCTGCGTCGTTCGATTGCGCTTAAATGCTATTCATTTGCATATCCCAGCATCATCTTCCTTTCTCGTGAATTTGGGGTTTGTATCTTCCCTTCTTCATGGTTTTGCAATTTTAATGGCCAGCAGTGTGTTACTATGACAAATGAAAATAACTTGATTGGAAAGCTAGCAATTCATTGAATTTTTTTACTCCCCATGAATTATTCACATGTTTATATATTTTTAAGTTGTTGATTAGCATACTTTTAAGATTTTCAGCATAAAACCTTGTGAAATTTTCACTGTTGCAAGAAAAATTTCCTGTGATGATGAACAAAATTTTGTTTCAGATATATCTTTACTATAATTTCCTGTTTTGAAGCAAATTAATTTTGTAACAAAAACCTTTTTGCTATTTTACATTGCAGTAGAAAACACAATTGCATAAATTATTAGTGAGTTTTAAGAGTACTTTATGTAGTCTTTATAAATTTGTTGAAATCAGATATTTATATTAGCATTTTGTGTCATCAGATGTAATATTTTTACAAGTTTTTTGACGCAAGAAAATATATTAAAGTCTGTATGAATATGAAAATTTTTGTCTACTTATGTTTATTTATAACTGTAGGTGTTTTGTAAGTTGTATAGAAAAGATTCTATTAATTGAATTTAATAGTTATTCTACTATTATAATAATTATAAACAAGTACCAAAAAATTATATATATATATATATATATATATATATAATGGTACTAATGCACAATAGTTATAAATAAGTACATTAACTATTCTTTCCTGATTTCTTTGTTTTTAGCTTATTTTGGAAAATATTTAAATGAATATAATGGTTCCTACATACCTCCTGGCTGGCGAGAATGGGTTGCACTCATTAGGAATTCTAGATTTTATAACTATTCTATCAATGTGAATGGGAACAAGATCAAACATGGAGACAACTATTTTAAAGATTATTATCCAGATCTCATAGCTAATGACAGCATAAATTTTCTGAGGCGATCTAAAAGGTAAAATTCCTGTATTTTTATCATTCTAATGCTGCTTTTAAATTTAATTATATAGTCTTTATTTATGGAGCATGGTTTTCAAGTAGCATGATGAAACTTGGCTCTTAAATTCAGGATTTTAGTCTAAGGTCTTTAAGTAATATAGTGAAATTTGTTGCATGGAATTGCAACTTTTTATATTTTAAATTTTCTCATGTTCTTCATTAATATATTTTTAAGATCAAAAGCAGAGCTTAATTTTCCTTTATAAAGCAAAAAGTTTGCTTCTGATTTCATACAAACTGCATGGTTCTTATTGGGGTATTGAGCATTCTGTACAAATATTAGACAGGAAAAATCACACTTTATGATCTGAATGAACCCCATCTGTCATATTTTCTTTTTTCATTTTACAAATGGAATAAAAATCATTTTCATTAGGAAAACAATGTTTCCAATTTTATTCAGATAAAAAATTGTTCAGAAACCAACAAAACCACTGAGTCACGAGTTCACAGTACATGTTGCTACACTTTTACATCATATACTATCTTTCCGGGTGGAGAAACAATATTAGTCTATCTAAAAAGAGTCACAAATCTTTTGCTCCAACACTCTCTTTTTAAAGCATCAAATAACTGTTTACTTGATTCATTCTCCACAAACCTATTGTGATCTCTCTCTCTCCTTATAAGAGTATACATTACAACCTCCCAAATCCGGATTCGTTCAGGACACGGCAATTCCGGATTTGAGAGGGTTTTTTAAATAACACTATATATATATAAAATTTTAGGAAAAAAAACACATAAAAAAAACTTATAAAATGGTTTAATTATTAAATAAACTTGAATACAGAACATATAATTACATGATAATTTGAACGTTTCAGTCAATGTCTGTTGCTTTAGTTTCGGCTTATTAGAAATTATTTTTTCTCGAATCCTTTATACTGCCGTAGTTTCATGTTCCGAGATAAAATTCCGCTGTTCTAAGCCTAATATTGTTTTATTTAAGGATTTTATCAGGTCTTCCGTTCACATTTTTTCGTTTTCAGGGCATTCTGAATCACTTTCACGATCGCTGTCATCATAACCTTTGTTATTTACCACACTATCAATTATTTTAGAATCGGTCAGAGAACCCACGATCGGCACATTTTCGTCGATGTCTAAAACTTCCAGTATGTTCGATTTATCCAAGTTAATGTTGCCTTTATTTGCACATTCTACTAATTCAGCTTCTTTCCCAGACACTTGGCTTTCAAAATCGCCGCTGTCATCATCAGCGAAAACCAATGTAGGCAACAAGTTATGCCAAGCATTTTTTAAAAGTTCCGCATTTATATTGGGCCAAGCATTTGCAATAGACCAACAATGCATCCTTCACACTGAATTCTTTCACGAAATCTTTTACACTTTTACCGCCATTCACGTGGTTTAACATTTTTCGCAAAAAATCGTTTGCATATCGGCATTTTCATAGCACTTAACAATCCCATATCCATAGGCTGTATCGACGATGTGCAATTCGGTGGCAAAAATTTAACCTCAACATTTTCTTTATTTAGAACTGCTGAATCAGGATGGGCAGAAAAATTATCTCTAATTTAACAAAATTTTTGAATCATTGGGAAGTCCTTTTGCAACACAATGGGCTCGAATTTGTGGTACGAAATAATTGTCAAACCATTCCTGGAAGATATCTTTAGCAATCCACGCTCTTTTGTTAGCTCGGTAAATTACAGGATAGACGGTAATGCCTTTCAAGCATCGAGGTTTCTTACTTTTGCCCCAAACCAATAATTTTAATTTGTGACTTCCCGAGGCATTAGCGCAAGCTAAAACAGTCAATCTTTCTTTTTTACCTTTTAATCCAGTAGCACTCTTTTCTTCAGCCATTGCCAATGTTTTTCTAGAAACATAACGTCAAAACAACGATGTTTCATCGGCGTTGTATATTAATTCGTGGGAAATATTTTCATTTACTATTCTTTCCAAAAATTCGTCTACAAATAATGCACTGGCTTCGCCATCAGCGCTTGCTTTTTCTCCGCATATACGTAATTGGCGAATGCCGTGTCGTTTTTGAAATTTATACAGCCATCAGAAAGAATAGTTGCACGGATAATCCACTTCTATCTATTCATGAAACATTTTCACCTGCTCCATAATCATATGCCCAGTAAGTGGTATATTTTCACTTCGTTCCTGCCGAATCCACTCGATCAAAACGTTGTCCAAATCAAAATTATTTGGGGTTCGTAATATTTTCTTCTTCATTTCAACTTTTGCCTTGCTTTCGCTGTAAAACTATAGATTTTTTTCTTTCTGCCCGATTATATCATATACTGTATATTTTCTAATTGCATAATTCATGCACAGATTCTGGACTGGCGTTCCTTTTTCATATTCTTTTAATAGTGCAACTTTTTACGCAAAAGAGAAATGTTTTCTTTTTTTACCTGCTACTGTAGCTGACATAGTCGCTAAAATAATTACTTATTACGCAAGAACGAAAATTAAATAAATCATCTAAAATACAAATGGAACAAGAAAGAAAATACGTGCTGACGAACAGTAATGCAAAGTGGTATGACTAACTTGCTTGAAAGGAAGCGCGTTCTTTCACCGATCATTTTGGTAGCGACATCTATCGGTGAAATGGAAAAGTAGAATTGGCCATTTATTAAAACGTTCCGGATTTGGGAGGTTCTACTATATATATATACTTTTTTATTTCAGGAGAAAGTATTTTGTCCTGACCAGTGGCGGCTCCAGGTCAGAGATTGGGGAAGGGGGGGACAACGTCGACTCTTAGGGTTATTTATATATATATATATATATATATATATATATATATATATATATATATATATATATATATATATATATATATATAAAACAAATAAACATTCTCTCATTTTAAATTTAAACCAATTTAGTATTAGCTCTACGATTATATAATTAATTTTAGGCTATATAAAAAAAATAACGCCAGGCCTTTTTTTTTGGAGGGGGGGAAATTGCTCCTACTGCCCCCCTCCCTGAAGCCGCCCAGGGAGGCCTCACCTTGACACTTACCCATTCACACCACGAATTCATTGGCTACTTTATTATGTAAGCCCCATATAGGTGAGCCAACACTGCTCCCTATGAGGGGACAGTGCAAGAACAACCATGCCTTATCTGGGATTCAAACCAGAGCACAAGATTCTAATATTCTTATCTGTGTTTCAGGCATTTTGTGAACAAACCAATCATGATGGTGCTTTCTTTTCCTTCTCCCCATGGACCAGAAGATGCTGCTCCCCAGTACCAAAATCTGTTTCAGAATGTTACAACTCATAGGTAAGAGCAAAGATTTTAATTGCCATGATAGTACAATGCATATTATGGAGAATCTAAAGAATTTAGAAAAGTGCCAAATGTAAATTTTCTAATAGCTTCACAGAGGAATTAAAGAACCATGATTTCTATGAAAATTGAACTTGATGCATCACCTTAAAATCTGAGCTTGAGAAAATTTTTTTTAGAATTATATCATTTGAATATGATTTAAATAATTTTAAATTTTGTGATTAATTTGAAAATTGTATATAAACAGAAACGAATATTTACTAAATAAGTGGAGAATGCAAAAATTTCGCATGCGAATAAATTACGGTAAATCTTATTGTGAGGTTGGTAGTTTATAGTAGGATGAAAGAACTGGTTCATTTGTAGTCATTGTTTATTTGTTAAATAACAATGGTGCATAAGGATAATACAAAAACGATTACAAAACACCTTTGGACACATAATTGGAGGTGAAGCATAACACAAAATGGGGAATTATGAGATGTACTTGTGAAAACACTTTTGTAAACAATATTAAAAGTTAAGTGTGACACAAACTCATGGAAAATGTCATATTTACATTACAAAACCTCTTTGTGCACGCTATTTGACTGTGCCATATCGATGATTCCAGGGAAAGAACTCTAGGGCCAAAAGTCAATTTTTAACTTTTTTAACAAACAATACAATGTGTCATTCTAAATGAACAATTCGTCAGAAGCGGAGAACTTAATCTTTTAAATGGTACCTCATTTATCGATTTTGGTAAGTATGAAAGGAGAAAAAGGGATTGTCACCAAAAATCACCCTCTAGAAATAATATATATGGTTTGTGCATGCAAAAATAATAATGTACACCTACATGGATGCTGCTAAGAAAGAACCTTATTAATTCGCAGAATGATAATAAAAGCAAACGATTTTGGAATTTAAAAGTTCAGCGGGCGAGGATATAAAGCGAGTGTGCGTACGCTATCTGATGGCGCCATCTAGCGGAAGAAAAAATGTTTATACTTCGACTTTTAAACAAACAATACAATGTGTAATTCTAAATTAACAATTCGTCGGAAGCGGAGAATTTAATCTTTAAAATGGTACCTCATTTATCGATATTGGTTAAGTATGAAGGGAGGAAAAGAGATCTTCAGAAAAAATCACCTTCTAGATATAATATATATGATTTAATTAGTTTTATTTCACGGGGTATTTATATTTTATGAATTGGCTCTGGTTGAACTTTATTATTCCGTTACTTAAATTGACTTTATATAAGAGTCAAGTTTTAATATTTGCTGATATCTGTAACATTTTTAATACCTGAAGATATCTTTGAAAAAGAAAATAACTTTTTGCATATAATTGATCACCTCTACTTGTTTTTGTATACATGTGAAGTAAACATTATAATATGTTTTAACGAAAATATCAATTTGATAAATGCTTAATTGTAAATACTGGTTATTAAATTATGCATAAATGAAAAAAATCATATTTTAAAACAAATTTTTAGCTTTTTTGTATTTTAAATTGATTTATTCCTTTTTTCAAAAGAATTTTAGATATAAATGTTTTATTATCAAAATTAAAAATATAATTCTAGGCTATATATACTCTACATTATTATAGCTCTAATCATATTAACATAGATATGTATAAAAAAAATAAGTGTTGGAGGAATTTACTTAATTCAGAGCTAGGAGCTATTTCTATGCTATACAATTGATTGAAATGTTGAAATATAAATTATAATTTCAGTTCCTTACAAACTAATTTTTTTAGAAACAAAATAACAAAAGATTAAATTTCAATGTCACATTTATTAAGGTTAAAAATAATTCATTTAAAAGAGTTTTATGTATAGTGAGCTCTCTAAAATTATATCTTATTGGTTACTTTTTTCCAGAACACCTAGCTGGAATTTTGCCCCAAATCCTGATAAGCAGTGGCTTTTACGCAACACAGGGAAAATGGAACCCATACATGTGAAGTTTACTGATGTGCTACACACCAAAAGGTTACAGACTCTTCAGTCAGTTGATGATGCAGTCGAAAAGGTAAAGAACTTAAGAATGTTGTTTGGTGTCTAACTGAATAAATATTTATCTTGGAGATAAAAAAAGAAGGTTGTATACAACTAGGGAATGAGAAATTCAGATATAAATAAGGAGTATTTGATTTGAAAGTTTTTAATACAGTCGATTCCGGTTAATCGGACCACATCGAGATGTGATCATTTTGGTCCTAATAACCAGCTGGTCTGATTAAACGAACATAAGCCTTATATTACAAGACGGGATTTTGTCCGAATAAGCAGCTGGTCTGATTAACCAGTGGTCCAATTAACCGGAATCAACTGTATTGTATGTAAGGAAATCAAGGCATTTTTTTAAAAATGAAAACTTAGTATTCTTTCTGAGCACTCTTTTATTTAAATTTTCTTTGAAGCAAGCATGGAAGCTTGGTAGTTAGAAAATACAGTAATACTCTAAATTAGAGTGTAGCTGTTCTCATACGCATAACCGGGACTGATAATTTGTGGGGATAGCCCCAAGAGGTATGCACTTAACATCAGTCAAAATTGGTGAAGGAACTAAAGGCCCTTCTGGGAAGTTCTTGAATTTTTAGTTTAAAAAAACATCTAATGGAGGTATTAATTTTTTCCATGGTATATTGATAAAATTCTTAAGTATTTTACATATAGCAAATTTTAATTCAACTGTTTGATTTGTAAATAAAATTTTTGGATTACCCTACTAAATTTTATCACCCTATTATTATACTGGAAATTCATGATGCCAAATTAAATTATGAATAATTGAGAGGTTATTAATGATGTGCAGTTATTAAAAACTTTGAGTATTTTTATTTTTTGAGTATATTTATCATTTTTGTGTGGGTGGCTGCAACCTCCCCACGTAGTTATACCTATGATTGTTCTTACAATAATATTAACTCCCTATATTATATTAATTAGTTTATCATTTTTCAACTGGCTTAGACAGTGTTACAATACTCACATTCAGTTATAGTATATCTAGTTCAAGCTGTGTGATTTAAAAATTAGAGTAGATAGTTCAAAATTTCTCGTCTAGTTATTTAAACCATATGACCATATGCGAAATCCTTAAATTAAGGATGTAACTCTTAGTTGTCAAAGGGATACTGTATTTCTTCTTACTTGAACAAAATTAGAGTACTTTTATGCTTGATCAGAATATGAAAATTGTTTACTTTCTCTTATCTAATAATTTTTATCTAGCCATTAACATTGCTATATTTCTTCTATGGGCAATTTTTAATGCTTGTAATTAGTCTTAAAATACCTGCATGAATAAACCAAACCTAAACAAATTTATTGGGCAAATTTACAGTTAAAAAAATTTCAGGATAACAAATCAACTGTAACAGAATGTTAAAATTATTGCATTTCTTATTAATTTATTTCCATTATTATACAGTGTCAGTAGTACTTTATTTTATACTTGTAGCTTTTTGTAAGGTATTTCTGGCATGACAAAATAATGTACAGTCAATTCCGGTTAATCGGACCACATCGGGACGCGATCATTTTGGTCCTAATAACCGGCTGGTCCGATTAAATGAACATGCCCTATGTTTCAAGACGGGATTTGGTCCGAATAAGCGGCTGGTCTGATTAACCGGAATTGGCTGTATTCATTTTTTAATTTGCCATAATTAAATCACGTTAAATATTTGTAAAAGTTTGTAAACTTTCTATTTTGTATTAACATACATATTTTATGTTTACCATTTGCATCATATCATATTTTTGTATGTGTAGCCTTTTAATCTATGTACATTGTATATGAACTGTATTTCAACAGCTTTACAGAGAATTACGGTTGCTTGGAGAGTTAGAAAATACATATATTTTCTACACTTCAGATCATGGTTATCATCTTGGGCAGTTTGGACTGGTGAAGGGAAAATCCATGCCCTTTGAATTTGATGTCAGAGTTCCATTCTTTGTCCGAGGCCCCCGAGTTCCTCGTGGAGTAAGGTAACAACAAAAATATCTAAGGCAAAGCTATGTAGATTTTTGTACCATACTTAGAGTGCAGGAGTGTCTTGCATATTCATTTGTTGGTCATGGATTGCTTTTTAGGGAACTCAATTTTCTCCATTGTAGGATAGAAAATTATGAAAATAATTGTCGCTAATTAAAAAGTAAAATAATTTCAGATGTATGTATTTTGCCCTTTTGTTTTATACCCAAAAGTTATCTTTTGCTGATCAAGCTACTAACCACTTGACATAAAGACATCTTGGGTACATCATTTATTAATTATATCACTGTAAACATTGCCAATTAGAGTTCATGCTAATTAAATTCCCTTTTAATGAATTTAATTTGGCCTGTGAATTACATTTAGCAATGTAAATATTCTTTTTTATCCTTCTTTTTAAATTTAAATCAAATATAACTGTTAAAATTATATTTAATAATATTAAAAAAAATTTCATTAACTCATTCAGATGCATTTTATTTGTATGTCAAAGATTAATGATAGCTAAATTTGTCGACAAGTGGTCTGTAAATGTGTGACAGACATATGTCTGTTGCATCTGTGTTAATAATAATGTGATGCTCTCCCTATAGATGTGTGATGTCATGCCTGTTTAGTCATACTTCATGCATATGTTGTGATGTCAAGATTTTATTGGATTAGATGTGCCTCCCAAGTTAACTTGAAATAAATTAAAACGTTAATAGAAGTTCAGTTAAAATCGGAAAATTGTAGAAAACTCTTAAGAAAGTTGGTGTTTTTCCTGCTTTTTCAAACTGTGAAACTGAAGATTCTGATTTAGCCGATTAACATAGTTCCAGTTAACATAGTTTTTAACAATGATATGATCCATAGCAAAAATTTGTTGCTATTTTTTTTCTCATTTTATTTATATTACATTTATTTTTCTTATTGTATAACATTTTAATACTACTCAAACATCAATTCTATTGTTATTCAGTTTTTAAAAAAATCATAATATTTCATATTTTAAGGACCACCCGACAGTCAATGCTCTGAGGAGGGCCTAACTGAATTCAATTCGTGCCCCCCAAAAAATTTAGAAGTATGCTATGCCTATGGGAGCTTAACATTGATAGCAGTGAGGGTAGCATCTGAAACCTATTTGAAATGTTTTTGTTTATCCAGTAATCTTCTGAATTTTTAATTCTTTTAAGTGCTCTTTATTGTTAGAATATTATTTGTATATTCAGTAATCATTATCCTTCACATAATCTTTCTTTTCAAATTTAATTAAGTCTGTAGTTAATTTTACAAAATTTGTGTATCTGTGATTGTTTATAACTTGTTCATACACATTTGTGTGACCTCTTTCTTCTTTCCTTAGAATTCAAGATATAGTTCTGAACATTGATCTGGCTCCAACCTTTTTAGACATAGCTGGAGTTGATGTCCCAGAACATATGGATGGACGATCAGTACTGTCATTGTTGAAAGATGCTGATGCCTGGGCAAGGTACACAATTTTAAAGTATTTTTCTAAAGGACCTGTTGGCTTTTTTCCATTGTACTTTGCCGCTTACTGCATATTGGCCCCTGGTTGTAAGAAATTTTCAGCTCAAATAATATATTACTTATGACTCTGAATTTTTAGATAATAAAGTCAGGGGAATATCAGATAATATTTAATTCTTTTAAAAAACCAGGAATTGTTGAGGAATTCATGGACTTCCATGGCTTTGTAGCCAGGCAATGGCTGAATTGCTAGGGTGCTGGCCTTCGGTACAAGAGTCTGTGGGTTCGAGTCCCACAATTGGCATGTATATTTGTAGCCATTCGAAATAGGCTTTAAGCAGTAAGTCCCAGTCTAATTAGCCCTCGTGTAGCAAAAAATTACTGTAGCGCTCTAAACCAAACCAAACACATGACTTTTCTGTGAAAATTAGAATTAAGAAATATTCTGCAATTTTTTAAATTTTAAGCATAAATTGCAGTTAGTAAAAGTTTTAGACCAGCATTTCTCAACCTTTTTTGACCCTCGGACTTGTAAAATTTGTGAAAAAATTTCGTGGACCGGTGGGTTTTTTTAACAAAAAAAAAAAACTTTTCTTGGTATTAAAGAACTACTACTTAAGTGAATTGTAACATTTTTATTATCAGTTACTTCCAATAATATTCAAGTGTGAAGATAAGTAATTATTGTAATTATTATAAATAAACCTTTGAGAAAAATCACTGAAAATTATAAAAAATATCACAAAATCATTGCATATAGAAACAAACAAAAAAATCAGTCCTCTGATTACTACAAAATTAAATATCTGTAATTTTTGTTTATTTGGCATATAATGTTGATGAGAAATTACTGCTGCTCTTATTCAATTAACTTTTCAATTGGGGGTTCTAAATTAGTGAAGCTAAGTCTGAATGGTGAAACAACCGAAAGCTGATTTCTAAATTTATTTTTTATTACTGTCATATTATTATTGCAACCCTTTCTCTGCTGTGAACACTCCATCCAGTATTAAAAAAAAAATGTGAGACGTAACAAGTGACAAATGTGAGAACACTCCAGTATTGCCAACCTTCAAAGACAAAATTATGGATTCTAGATCCTAAAATTATGGCATTAACATAAAAAATATCGTACAAAATTTTATTAATATTATTTTTTTAATAAGAAATTCGGACAGGCAAAAATCTCCAAGGACCGGTCAAATTTTTCCGTGGACCAGCAGTTGAGAATCATTGTTTTAGACTATGTACCATACCTTCCATATTAATTATCATTACCTCATTTTTAAAATTTTTTTAAGTAGAAACTTTTTCCAGAATTTTTTAAAATGTTGATTTTAAATAATTGTTGTTGGTTAGTGTTAAATAAGTTATTTCAGTTCAAGATTTCTGTAGTGAATTTCTCTTGCTCAGCTAAAGATTTCTTCTTCGTAGCTCAGGTCACCGCCACACTGAAGTCCGAAGAAAAAAGTCATGGAGAGACAGTTTTCTTATTGAAAGAGGGTATGTATACAAATAAAATCTTCGTTGATTATGAACAGTTCAAAATGTGCCTCAATGCAAGTATGAGATTAGTATAGGGAATTTTAATGTCTTCACCAGTGAGATTCATTTATAAGTATTTATTGAAATTATGAAGTATATATAAGGCATTGAAATAATCTCTTATACAAGAATGTACAATATTTGATGTCCCTTTTTTGTGAAAAAGAAAATTTATTTTCATTGGCACATGCCAATAAACAACAATCAATGTTTAAGAGGTTGCAGACTTTAGTTAATTTGACTTCACTAATGTACAAGAAGATTTAAAAACTCGGTTTTGTTATTAAAATGTACAGTAAAACCTTGTTTATCCGACCCTCGTTTATCCAGATCTCCAGATAATCCGGATCTCTGGATAATCTGGATCAGATTTGTATACATTTTTATTTAATGTTCACATTAGATAATAATTTTTAACTATGATAGCAAGAACATAACTACAAGTATGCCAAATATTTGCTTTTTAGTTTGATTCAATGTACAGTTCTTGCATAGATTGTACAATAAATTATGATAGTAAAATGCTTTTTGTTGAGTTTAAGAAAGCTTTACTAGACTTACCAATTCTTTGTTAAGAAATGATGTGGAAAGTTATTTTTATATTTTTTAATGTCTTATAATACAATTATTTCAAGACTGTAATTTTGTTACAAAACATAGTTTTTTTTATTATAATAAACGGTAAGTCTGCTTAGTTAAGGATTTTGTTTTGTTTATTACCCAATTAGCCGGATTATTCGGATTTTCGATTATCTGGATTGCTAATGGTCCCAGTTAGTCTGGATAAATGAGGTTTTACTCTATATATGTTATTCCATAATAACTGCATCAAATCCCACTGGCCAAAATTTAAATATTTTATCCATCAAATTAATTTTGTTAAGGTTCTTCTCCAGGTAATTCCCATTTAGAAATGATAGCTTTTTAATTGGGGGAGGGCTGGAACATTTAATTTGAATACTACATGATGGTTCACCAACCATATCAAACATATATTAAAAAAAGAAATTTTAAAATTGAATAATAAATTTATCATTATGATATGTTTTATTATTGAATAATATCCTTTATACATGACAAAATATATTTTACTTTATGAGTAAAAACTAATGAAAAAGCATCTATTAAACATAAAACAATAATTCAAATAAAGAAAATTATACTTATATTTTTAAATTTTAAATTATTCAGCTGTCTTGAAATAATTATATTATGTTTATACCTTGTACCTTATAATGTAAGTATGTGGTAATTAAATAATTAAAGATTAATGCACATAACATTCAGAACATCTATGATTATCTTTTCTCTAATATTTTACAGTGTTATGAACAGTCAGCATTGTAAAATATTAGAGGTTATTACAGTAAATATTAAATTATTCAGTTGTCTTGAAATAATTGTATTATGTTTATACCTTGTACCTTATAATGTAAGTATGTGGTAATTAAAGATTAATGCACATAACATTCAGAACGTCTATGATTATCTTTCCACTAATATTTTACAGTGTTGTGAACAGTCAACGAAAACATGCAAAGAACTTGTATCCTAACATATCTCCAGCTTACAGTCGACTTACCAAAGACCAGCGACTAGCTATTGAGTGTAGAAAACCTCATTATTCTTCACCCTGTAAATTATATCAAGTAATTATTTTTTATACCTTTTATTTAACTACTGATATAAAATTATTTATGATGTATGAATTTATATGTGATTCCTGTACTAGTTACCTTTTGTAAATTTAATTATAAATGTTATAAATGAAATAATTTAGCTTCTGCATTCGATATATAGTTTTAGACTGGTTTTAATTTGTCGCTATCCCATATGAATTTAATTAATAGTCAAAGGTTCTTCTCATATTAACAAATATCTTTTGATGGAGAATTGCTATTGAACTGAAAGAACTAAAAAAATTAGCTTCTGAAGGTTGCAATTTAATTACAGTGATTTCCGCTTATAAGAATCACGTTTGTTATTACTGTTTTTGATTCTTATAAGCGGTTGATTCTTATAACCGAAACTTCCCTTTGGACAGGCACACATACACAAATATATACTTGTACATATATATAAACACACAGGTACATATATACATAATTTACCATTAAATACTCTTTAATTTACGTTATTTATCATTTATTAAAATTATTTTTTATAATTTTAAAAATACTCAATTTCTAAACAAATACTATAACTCAATTTCTAGACCTATAAGTAACAACACATGATTATAAAATCAACAAGAGGCAGCTTCTCTTTGACTACACTTTGGAAGAGCATCATATCTAATTAACAAGTTCTGTTTTTCAGAAAAACTAAGAGTTTTCCTTGTTTTTATCATATTTGAATTCGACTATCAAAAAGTTCTAACACTAACTGGTAATTTTGTTGGAAAACTAAAGTGAATACTATCGACGTATGCTTATTACAGTCTCAGACGAAGATTAACTTTATAGCTTACGTTTCACGGTTTGATTCTGAATAAAACCGTGAAACGTTTGATTCAGCATCTGGTTCATCTGATTCAGCAAAATGGAACCGTTTATGTTTCACGGTTTGAAGTGCTGAATCCACTGTCCCGTTTGCGTAAGTGATGGTGGACACTTTGCTGAAGATTTATGTGTTTCAGGGTCCAGAAATCCGCAACCAGGAAGTAAGTGGTGGGAAAAAAGGAGTGCCTGTCTGGAGAAAAGCGAAATCGGACCCGGGCGGGTTAGATGCCCCTGTGTAAAGCTAATAAGACAGTCTTTAGCAGAAACGTATAAGGAGAAACTCTTATGTTATGTCTAAAGGAATGTATTTTACGACTGTTTTCCACCCCAAAGTTTTATCAATCTTTCTTTTCAAACACTTAAGAAAGAATTTCGTACATTTTGAGAGTTCAAGTGGCATTTTTTGGAAAAATGAAAGGAAAGCGAAGATTGAAAACTGATTCTTATAACCGGTGGATTGATTCTTTAAAGCGGAAATTTTAACATGGAAATAATACATTTGTTTTTGCAATATTGATTCTTATAAACGGTTGATTCTTATAACCACTGATCATTATAAGCGGTGGTTACTGTACATTCAAATAATTACTCTTGATTTTCAAATATATCAATATAGAATATCTGTGAATAAATTTAAATATAAATGAATAATGATTTAATGTGGTGGTGATAAAATTAAAAATCATATCATTAAAAAATTCAAATTATGTAATTTTCAAGTAAACAGTGATTAAAATTTTGATTATTCTATTATTTTGTTAAAAACACTCAATTGATTAGACATGTTTAATCTATTCACTCTCTGTGTCTATTATATCTGTGTCTGTGTATGCATATATATATATATATATATATATATATGAGGTCTTGAAAAAGTTAGAATAACTTAAGGGACTTCAGGGGCTAAAATGAGGGGTTTTCTACAGAAAATCTGATTAAAACGTTAAACACCAGAATTATTTACAATTGTTAACGCAGTGTGGGAGTGAAAACGGGGAGAATTACAGGCTTCATCGCCAGTGTAGACGTCAAAAGGCTATTTTTAGAGTTTCGTGTGAAAATTATTGCAAACTTCAGCAGAGAGGATTCTGGAAGTTTCTTTGCCGCGTAAGCAGATCATTTCTAAGTGGGCTTGAAAGACAAAGAATAACTTCAGAGACAATGTAGGTTCTAACGAGGCAGGGCATGCCGTTGCGGCGGGCTAAGAGATTGAATGGGAATCAGGAGTAAATTGATATGAACAGAATAGGAAAATTAATTCATAGAAGTTAAGTGTTAATAATATTTAGTGAAATGATAGAACTGATCTTGGAGTTGAGAGTTTTTATATGAAGTAATAAATGTCTCAAAAAGTATAAAGACTTGTTTTTTGTCCCACTCTGGCCCATCGACTAGAATGATGGCTGACTGCACCTTGAAGAATAAGTAGTCCGGTCTTCGACAACTGTATGATGGAGTAACTTCAGAAAATGGTTGTTTTTAAGGAATGGATGTTTGTGTCATTTATATATATATATATATATATATATATGACACAGCTGCAGAATAATCGTAGATAAGTCCACTGTATGGGCGAAATACATAAAAATGAAGACTCAGAGATTACAGGAACTCCATATCGATGTCGTGGCGTTTATTTTAATATCAATTAACCAGTTCGGTCTGCCAATTCGACTGAACCCCTCCAGCAAGAAAACATGTATCCTATCTCTATAAAAGATATCCCTAAACTCCTTTTTTCAATTTTTGCACGTTATGCAAAAGCGCAGATGATCGTCCCAAGCCCCTCTCTCAAACATTCGATGATTGCGTCAGGCAGCGAGTGTGAGCAATTATCGATGACCATGAACTCTCTGCTGCGAAAACAACAACACTTCACAAACTGGGAGTTTAGTATATTCATGTTAGTGAATCATTCTTTTTTATTAATAATTTCTAGATTTGACATATATGTGAGTTTGTGGTTGGAGTTACTCAGTCTCATTTGTAAAGTAATTAACAACATCGTAAAGAAAAAATATTTGCAGTTTATTTACATTGAATTGAAAGAAACATAGTCATTCTCCAATGGAATCCAAAGTAGGAGTTGTAGTACTACTGCACTAGAACATAAGGGGGTTGGGATAACGCTCATGCTAGCGGCACCCTCTTGTGCTAGACATATAAGATTACGAAAGTTCAAAGTTCATTTTGTCATTCTACATATAAGTATTTACATATATATTGATATAACTTTATAAATTATATTAATGAGAGTAAATTAATGTTATTAATAATTATTATTAATAAATGATATCAAGAAAAAAATTTTTAATGGTAAATTTATCTCTTTCGACCAGAAATGGGAATGCATTCATGATGGATACCGGTGGAGAATTCAGAAATGCAGATTGCCATTTGCTACTTCTGACAGCTGCATTTGTCCCGATAAAGACAGTTTAGATTTCGATGACTGGGACTTTGATGAGTTTCAGAAGAGGCCTGATATGCTAAATGTTCCTCCAAAGAAAAAGAAGCACTTAGATAATGATCCGGATGAATTAAGACATCTGTTTCTATCCAAAGGTAAATCTTGATACTTAACAGCTCTTTAACCTTATATGCCTTTTGTATAAAATGATGAAATCATAGATTCTAACCATTCTAATTTTTTTTCAAATTTCGCAGCAGACTATTAAACAAGTTCATTATCTCCTGAATTATAAGAAATCATTAAATAATCTACTATAATTTATATCTGAATAAGAGAGCAATCAAAGATGTTCTCTCTTTCAGTTTGTGAAAAGATCCTTGTGAAAGCAAAAATTACTAATCACAAGGCACCTAATCTCTATGAACATCATTAAATTTCTTGTAGAAGTAGCTGTTTATATTGCCCTTAAATGTCCTTAAGAATTCCTCATTAGCATTGTTATTGCTTTGACAGATATGTATTTCTACCTTTTTCAAATTTGCTGAAATTTCCAATAAAGCATAGAAATGTCCTGGAGACATTTAACAGAAAAAGAATAAATAATGGATTTTATGAATAATATCTTTGGGCATATGTAAAATTTTCAAATTGTTTGTTTATGGGGGGGGGGGGTGTTTCTTAAATTTTTGTGTTAAAAGCTCTTTAAGAGGGTCCAAGACACAAAATTCTTCAAATTTTCTAAAAAAAAATTTGAGTTCTTTTCCGCTTAAAATGACGTTTGAATCATGTTTCTACTTAATTGGAATAGGTTTTTTTTTCTAACATTCTAATAGCAGCCAATCTTTGTTTAAACCTTTAAATGCCTTTTTCTGCATGATGGGTTTTTTCACCTTTTCTCATCTTTAAATTGTTATAATTTAAGAACTGTTAAAGATAAATGGTTCAAACTTGGTACATGTCTTTTTCAATTATTTTACTTTTAATTTTGATTCAGCAAATTTGAAAAAAAATATTTACTTTTGAAAATATTATTTTTAAAAAATAAGTTACATAATTTTTTTTTAAATTTTTACTCTAAATATTTTTAATTTTTTAAAAAATTAATATTTGATAAAAGCTGAATCAAAATGAAAACTTATATATTTCTGTTTAATTAAATGAAAAAAATTTGAAATTTGACAAATAATATTTAGAGTTATAACGATTTTAAATTACCCCTTTTTTTTAAAAAAAAATTTAAAGTTTTTAAACATTTTATGAGAAGTTTTATGATGTGATTTTGTTTACAAATCATATAGTTAACCATCACAAAAAAAAATTCAAAATTTTAACTCAATAAAATTTTAAATGCGTCTTGGACCCCCTTAAAAGTACTAATGTTGCTACCATATTTCTAAAATTAATTTTTTTGCTATACAAATCTTAAAACAAAAGTAATTATAATTTATACCTTGTGTAGTTTTAAGATGAAATTCCTACATTCCATTTTTTTTAAAAATCATAATAATGCAGCTTTATATCAAAATTTAATATCATAAAAACTAATGAATTCTGAGCTCATCAGTCATATGGCATCTTTAAAATTTCTGCTTTCAAGTATTGTTTATTTGCATACTGAAATAAAACATCAAAATTATGGAAGTTTATGTCATGAATAGACTGGAGAGCTAAACTTTTAATCCTGCAATTCAACCTAACATCATACCCTTGAGGGAATTAGGTAATACACTTGCATGAGATTTATTGCAAATGTTTGGGAGTTGATAATACAGGTGAGGGAATTTGCTAAGTATCTATACTTTACTTTTTTGTGTGAATTTTCTACATGATGTACATGATGTAATTTGGACATAAATATGTTCAAATTACAACCACAAGATTAAAAAGTCAATGTAAACTACGTAGGAAATTCACCCAAAAAAGTGAAGTATATATATGTAAAGTTAAGTTAAAAGCCGAAAAGTAAAGTTATTATGACTAAAAAGTGATTGACTTGAAAAGAGTTTTTCAATGAATACTCCTCAGTATATATGTGTTTGACAAAACCGAAATAATGTTCTCATTTCTTGTTTTTTCTCTGATAATTTAAATTATGTAATCCAGAAAATTTCCAAAATTTTTTTGCAATGGAATGTGACATATTTAACTCAATCATTCTTATTGGATATGAGTTAAGGATAACATCATTTTTGTTGCTATACATGTTGTATCAGGGTTCACACCCCACTTCTGACAGGCTTGAACAATTTTGCCGTGAACACTAATGGCGGCACGAAAAATCTGTCATGGCTGCAATGTCCTCCAAGTTCTCAAATTTTCCTCTGGATGTGCAGGGTCAAGTGTACTGGTCTCAACACTTGACTCGGTTCTAAATTATGAGACCGGCTTGTAGGGGGTAGTGCTGGCCACCTATATAGTGTCCTCTTAAATAAATGACCAGCAGTGTCACAGTGTACATACAGGGGAATGTCTAGTGACAAGTACCTCCACATTAAAAAAAAAAAAGTTGCTTTAGGCTCCATTTTCCCCCTACCTGAATGTGAAAGACAAGTTTTAGAAAAAAATTCTAATTTTTACCTCATAGTTTTATATATGTTATTTAAATTATCATCTCTGAAACTGCAATATCAATAATTTATAGAAAAAATAATCAAATTTAAATATATATTTCATGATAAAAAAAAGAAGTTTTTATGTATTTGTAGTTTTACTTTGAAAACTAATTACATATACTTTTGTTTTATATGAGTGGAAAAATATAATTAAAAACAAAAAATCTGTACATCCCTTTAGAGCAAAAGATGCACTCTGGAACTCGCTGGAAGCGATCTGTGGAACCAGAAAGTGAAGAATTTAATGCAGAACTTTTTGAGCAATTAGATGAAGACAGTGTTAAGTCATTTGATGAAGATAGTATTGAACAGTTTCTGGCAGATGGCATTGGGGGTATGTGCATAACATTGTTATAAATAATTAAATATTTAAAATATACATTTTAAAATTTTTTATAGCACTTAGTTGTCATTTCTGACTTCTTAAATCCTTCCATAGTTATATAAATATATAAATATATATAATAAAAAAAACTTTTATTATTCATAAAAAGTAATACAAATTTTTCTATTAAAGCAAAACTGAGTGTCGATATTTTTTGTAAACATATTGGTTTAGGTCATAAATTCAAACAGACGATACCAAGATAGCTGAAGATTTCCTGATTTTCTGCTAATTTGTCTTAATACTGTATAATAAGAACTATAATTCCCTTTAAATTTTACTACACTCTTCAAAATTTTGTTTGTACCTTGTTTATGCTTATGATACGGTCGATTTAGATGTTGATGGAGATGTGTTCTGAACCTGTTAATAGATCATAAAACAGATTTCTTGTATGTTCAGCCATCTAGTTAAATATAATGTAATTTGATGCAGTCGATTCTGATTAATCGGACCACATCGGGACGCGATCATTTTGGTCCTAATAACCGGCTAGTCCAATTACATGAACATGCCCTATTAGGCTTATGCAATAGGATTTGTTTCAGTTCTTTAGGATTTGGTCTGATTAACCAGTGGTCCAATTAACCAAATTCCACTGTATAATCTTTAAAAATAGATCTAATTCATGGCTTCAAATTTTGAATGATATAAATATTTATTTTTCAGTATTCATGCAGTTTCATTTGATAGCTTATTTAGAGCACAGTAAAAAAATACTAACAAATTTAAAACTACTGATATAGCAACAAAGTTATTGGAGTTATGAAAATCTGGAATCTTTGACTACCATTTCTATTTACACTATCTGAGTTATATTCATTATAATGTGCTGCCATAATGAATATATCACTACACTGACAAGCTTTATGCAAATTTACTTTGAACATAACCTTGCACTTTTTTTGTAATTTTTGATTGATAATGTTGCTACAATCTTTTAATGTTATTTTATTTCTGACTAGGACCAAAGATCCACACTGGAATCCGTTGGAGGCGATCTGCTGACCCAGAACTTGATGAATTTGATGTTGAAGGTATTGAACAACTGTATCATCTCCTGGATACAACTGTTGGAACTAAAACAGAGGTATGCATTCATTTATATATAACTTTCTGATAAATGAAGCATTTTCTTATGAATATACCTTTCATGAAATTTATTTTAATATAAAATTTATTTTGTTCAATTAAAAATGTATAATTGCTAGTTAAATATCAGCAAATTAGAATTTGACATTTGTTTTTAGCATGTTATTATTGTTCATGATTATTTGTTTATTTAGTAATTTTCAGAGTAATAAGGTTATGCTGGTGTTGTTGAATATTTCTTCATTGCTTTTTCTTACACTCATATTCTAAAGTTCCTATATATCTTTAAAAAAATCGGCTTTCATTTTTAAAATGTGTTTTAGGGGCTATAGTGAGGTTTTGAATTTTTTTCTTTTGGCCTTTTAATAGGCTGTTAACTTATTATTTTTAAAATATTGTTTTATTGTTTCTTTCTCATTCATGGTGAAAGTTTACACTGAACACAAATTTGAGTTCAACTTTGTGTCATGAAAGGTAAAAATTTTTAGGAACAAATATTAATTTGGCAAAAAAAATCTGCTTTCATTTTAAATTAAATAAAAATTTCACATAATTACTCACATTAAATTGCAAAGGGTTAGTTTTTACAATTATGTAGTGTCTGCTTTGTAAAGATTATTGGGGTGAAAAATTCATCAAAGCCTCCTCATATTCATTTATTACTTGCCTCTGAAGGTCAAACAACTACTTTCCTGAAAGTTTTCACTTTAATTATAAGATATGAATATACACTGACCTTCTGAATATCCATGATTGTTAATGCAGAGATAATCATGGACAGCCAGAAAACGTAGATAATTTTAAGACTCTGTATATCTGGAAAAAAATTAACTACATAAAATTATTTTAACAGAGCTTGATGTAAATTCCTTTATGTACAGGGTGTCCAGGTTAAAAGTATCCAAAAGTTATGGTTTATTTTTATAGAACTACCCATTAGAATTTTTAAAAAAATTATTTAAATAGAAAGAACATCTCACCCAAGTTTTAATATCAATTAGATTTCAATCATAGTAACATAGATTTCGATGTGTGCACCTTTTGTAGCTCGACAAATGTCTAAATGGTAATCCAGTTCTCTCCAAGTGTTTCTTAGCATATCAGGAGTTATTACACGAATTGCTTGAATGATACACTTCTTCAACTCATCTGCAGTTTCAATTTTTTGTTTATACACAACAGATTTAATGGATCCCCAAGCAAAAAAGTCTAATAACTCCTGATATGCTATGAAGCACTTGGAGAGAACTGGATTACCATTTAGTCGTTAGACGTGCTACAAAAGGTGTACACATTGAAATCTATGATACTATAATCAAAATCTATGATTGATATTAAAACTTGGTGAGATGCTCTTTCTATTTAAATAATTTTTTTTTAAATTCTAATGGATAGTTCCGTCAAAATAAGTCATAACTTTTGGATACTTTTAGCCTAGACATCCTGTATATTATATAGGGATTTCTATATAATCTAGATGTAGGGATTTACAAGTAGATCAATCCTTGTATGCATTCCATAAGGATTTTAATAGGGTTGAGTTCAAATAATGATAAAACTGGCAAAAAGATTTCCTTTTTTATTCTCTAGCAAAACAGCTTGTTAATTTCCTTATGTGCAAGCTGTGATTATATTGTGTTAAAATTTGAGTATTTTTAACCTTTTTTTTGTGTGTGATGCACAGATAATCCATGAAACAGATATTTCCCCGATAAATAATCAGAAGTCAGTGAGTGCATTCGGAACTTTCCTGTGAAAATTTTTTTAAATTAAACTTTCGTAATGACTTTATTTTTGCTTAATTTTTCGGTTTAGTTACCGAAAAAAATTTTAAAATAATTATTAATACTCTCATTCATAAAACTGTTTATAATTGTTTTATTACTTGTTTTCTATAATGATATCAATGTACGTGTTTCCCAAGCTTTTATTTATCAAATTCAACTGATCTAGAACAGTGGTTCCCAACCAGTGGTCCGCGAGAGCCTCGGGAGTGGTCTGATACCACATATAAAAAGTTGGCAAATAAATGGGGATTTAGAAAGCAATGTTCATTGAACTAGATGGGGCAAATATATCCAATGACTATCAGGTGTTGAATTAAAGTTTAACATACTTATTTTATTATTAGAATATGAATTAGAATATTATTAAAATAGGGATATTCTATACCCCCCCCATATCCCCCCAGAAGGTTCCCCCCTCAAGTTGGCTGGGAGGGGGGAGGTCTGCACATGGTTCAATTTCTGGCTTAATGGTCCGCAGACTTCTATGGGGTGGGAACCACTGATCTAGAAGGATTCTATGAACCTCAAAAGCAATATTCTCATAACAATGTTTCTTCCATAAAATTATTATAAAATATACTTTTGACGGAACAGAAAATTCTGCACTCGCAGGTGGGAAGCTTACTGTTTTATACCCATGTTCTATTTATTTGTTTCTTGTGTGAAATATCCTCTTTATAAAGGTTATAAAGACTGAACTTCATCGGATATAAATGAGTAATTTTTCTGACAAATTTATGTTAAGTAATTTTGAATTTCAACTTCCAGAGAGGGAATATTACTATCGAAGTGAGTGAAACAAGCTCTGAATCATCTCAGCCTGTATCAGATGCTGACGAAATTACCCTTTTTACTGAATCCTCCTTGTTTGAAGAGAGAGAGAAACGTGAGACCCCTGCCAGCTTCCAACTTGGGATCACTAACGAGTGTGTTGTTTTGGCTAATGGGAGTCGGGTTTGCTTCAATGACAAGTATCACAACCCTATGCAGTGGCATGAGAAAAAGGAAAGGCTCGATGGAATGATCAAGCGCTTGAGACAGAAGTTAGAAGAGTTGAAGGTATTCTTTTTTAAAACAGATTAAAAACATTGTTCAACAGTAACACACCCAGGATTTTGGCTTTAGAGGGGCTTTGACACTATATTATTATTCTTGGGCAAGGCTATGTATATGTGTGTGTATGTATATATAACATACAAAACAAAATAAACCTTTTTTAATTTCCAAATTCTTTTATTTTCCTTTAAAATTACTTGGGCATAAACAAACTGTTTTCGTTTTAAGAACAAAGGATTTGAGAGTAACCTAAAAACAATAGTAGATAATTAATATATCATCCCTTTAAACCCCCAGTCTTGCGGACACCAAATCTTATATAATAGGCCACGGGACTCAACCGAGAGAACTGACCTGGGGGCCTCTGTCCAATAAATGCAAAGTGCAAGGGTCATGTGACAACGACCTCATTAAGTTTTTAAAATCCCCACCAAGGATTTGGCTGGGGCTGTTCTTTCTCTATCTTTGTCGTAGTCACGTAGTGTCCATTTCTACATTTGTTTCGTTGTGTGCCTTTTTCTCTGTCTTCAAGCTTGTGATGTAGTGTCCGTGTCAGCTCTATGTGTGCATCGCCCATGGCCCTTCAATAAAGAAATTTAGCTGGTAAAGATGAGGACTATGTTTTCTTTGAGTTCCAGTTTTTTTGTTCCAGAATCCGTGGTGTGGGGGAATGTTACTTACACACACACACACACACACACACACACATATATATATATATATATATATATATATATATATATGCATTCATATATTGATTTAATATCAGGTTTAGTTGTTGAATATAAAGAATTGAGCAATATTAAATACTAATTTGATTCCATTGAGCTGATTAATGAGAATATTAGGTGTTTTTTTCAGTAACATGAATTTGAGGTATCAAATATTTTTATGCATAAAGCATCTGTACTATTTCTGGAGTGTGGCATATGTTATACTTTTATAAAAACAAATTTTTAAAAACAGTATTTTAATGATGAAAATTCCGTATTATTTGATAAGTATAATGTCTTATTTTAGAACAAACAAGTTTAAACTACAGTTGAAGCCGGTTAATTGCACCACTGGTTAATTCGACCAGCCACTTTTTCGGACCGAATCCTAAAGAACCAAAACAAAACCTATAGCATAAGCCTAATGTTATTTGCCAGCTGGTTATTAGGACCAGCCAGTTATTAGGAGCAAAATGATCGTGTCCAGATGTGGTCCGATTAACCGGAATCAACTGTATATATTTATTTTACTTGTTACTTTTATAAAGGAAATACAAATTTTATAATTGGACTCATAAATAATTAAAATTTGAGAATGTATAGCATTTTATTATTCTAACACATAACTCAAGAAAATAAATACTCAAGAAGTAAATTTATTATGTTCATAAAAAATTTGAATTTTATTGCATGTAAGTCCATTTTATAAACATGTGTACATATAGCTACAACTTTTAAGCAAATAAATTTTTTTATCTTTTCAGGTCATAAGAAAACAACTCAAAAAATCAAAACCAAACAAAAATAATTTTGGACAAGATGTGTATGACCCATACAACCAGCCCTGCATATGTGATTCCAAAGAACAAATTCAGTTACGGTATATTCTGATCTTAAGTCATATATCATGTATTTAAAACATTTATTTCAATCATCCACTTTGTGCTGAATTTCAATTTATAGTAAAAAAAATAAAAATTAAAAACAGTTGGAAAATATGTCACTAAGACAAGGTAACTATTTTCATATTCAAACCTTAGTATGAAAAGTAGATATTAAGTTCAAAGGCATTAAAGTGTGTATTATTAGAGAATAGGATATAAATGTTATACAAGCAACTTGCATGTATATTTGTATCAGGTAAAAAAAAATTAAATACAATTACATGGGCATTTTCTATGGAAAATTTTCTTACAAACCGTTTGCACCAAAATTAATTTGCTAATGTGTTTTAGCAATCTCTTATTTTGTTTTCTCTGTTTAAGTTGATGGTTACAATATTCTAATTCTGCCTTGTTTCATTTATAATGAGTAATTGAAATATTTTAATCATGAAGGTATGATTTCAGTGCTTAAAGTGAATAATTGTACTGTTTTAAACATGATAAAAAGAGTGAATATCTAGTAAATATTTCTTTAGATGTCAAATTTTAAGAGTAGGTTCATTTTAAGTCTATATGTAATGACTTTTGTATGACCCATAATGCATTCAAAATCTACTACCTATAATTCCATGCACATGTCTGCATTTTCATCTCAATGCATATAAGGTTTACATAAATCTTTGCTTAATGAAGTAGTCATGGTTGGCTTCAGCAAATCAGGTGGCTGGCACGAAGAATAATAATTTAAAGTCCACCACCAGAAAGGAAGAGGTGTTCTCAGTTCAATTTAATTTTAATTTTCAGGAATTTCCGGGGAGCATCATACAGTTTCCTTTTCACTGAGTTACACACCATCGTTGCTGGACATTAATCCGTACATTATGGCCTATTCCGGCCTCTGTCGGGATCGACATTTAAACAAAGGGGATAAATCGGCATTAAAACAAAGGGGGTGCAGCACGCCCAAATTCTTACATTCTACCATACCCGTGGCAAACACACAAAGTACGCAGAACTCTAGGTTCTCAGCCCTGAGGTACAGGTGCGCTGAACTTTTTTGATTGGTTAGAATTGACACTTGACTTTAACATGCCATATGGGGTGATGATTTTGAATGTCCTATGAGGTTCGAAATTATATAAGTATTGGCCGCACATGGCTTTTAGGGAAGATCTAATAGATTAATTTGTTATTCCTAGGTCAAATTTAAATGAGGGATAATGTTCTCTTGCGATAAGACAAAGTTAATGAAGGGAAAGGTTTGAAATTCGTTTCATACATATGCACACACACATACATATATATATATATATATATATACACACACACACACAGTCAATTCTATTTAATCAGACCACATTGGGACACGATCATTTTGATCCTAATAACTGGCTGGTCCAATTACACGAAAATGCCCTATTAGGCAATGCAATAGGATTTGTTTAAGTTCTTTAGGATTTGGTCCGATTAAGTGGCTGGTCTGATTAACCAGTGGTCCAATTAACCGGATTCCACTGTGTGTGTGTGTGTGTGTGTGTGTGTATGTATGTATGTATGTATGTATGTATATATATATATTATCATTCATTCTTGGGCCTGTATTCATGGGATACATGCTATCCCACCCTGTAAGAAAAAGGTTAATTATTTATATACTGGAAGAAAAATACATTTGTACATGTAATCTTGACTCTATGCATAACAGTATATTATACTGCTTATTAAATACCTATATGTAAAAGAATATAATTTTACTTATTTTTTGTACCTAATAATAATATAAATTTAATGTTCCGCTGTAGGCAACAATTAAAAGATGAACGTCGCCAAAGAAGAGAAGATCTTAAGAAAGAGCGACAGCTAAGAAAGGAGGAGCACATGAAGAAAATTGAGAGAAAAATGCGTAGAAAAACTAAATTTGAAAACATGACATGTAATGCAGAGAAAATGAACTGTTTCACTCAAGATAACAATCACTGGAAAACTCCTCCTCTATGGACAGGTAGTTACTATTCTTATCAAACTGTTAAAATTTGAAACATTATTTGAATGGTGTAATTTACAGGTCATTTAAGATTTATATAAAATAGAGCTATGAAGAGAGATTCAAAATATTTTATAGTAAATTTCGTTTAATCTAATAGTATATTATTTTAATATTGTCATCCTCTAAGATTTATAATCTTAAAGCTCTTTTTTTTTTTCCTCTCTAAGAAATAGCTGTTGAATTTTTATTTTCACTTGATAATTGTCAAAAAGAGGAATACTCTTATAGAAACTACTGTATAAAGCATTTTACTGCTGGACAATATCCTATTAGCATTTACAATTAATGATATATGTGCTTTGATTTTCATTATATTTGAGCATAATTATTCTTGATGGAATCGGATATCTTATCAGTTAATTATGTGATTATTCTTAGTCAACCATTTACATTTTTTAGATTATGGGTAGTAAATGATACAAGAAACTGAGATAACTGATATAATACATTTATGTGCTAGATTCATTTAATTAAAGGGTGTATGTTGGATTAGTACTTAATCTGTTGTGTACTATGAATCTACAGACAACTCATACATATTCTTCTTAACAATCCTTATTTATGTCAATTATAACAAACACCTTTTCAACATCTATTATCAATACAATTACATTAGTGCCTGCTAGTTAAGAACAACATAATTTATAGAGCAGAAGAAAAAAAAGAAGAAAATATCAGCTTTTTTTACTAAAAATCGTTGCCATTCAACAAGCAAATGATAATCAAAATTAATGTGCGTTATATTAAATAAAATTATTTAACACAAATATAAATAAAAAAAATAGTTATTTAGTGTGCTACCAGCCAAGCCACTACAAATCTACTAATCATGAACCGTTTATTTTAATGCCAGTAATTTTTTCTAAAAGAAAAATTCAATATTTTAGAATAACAGTAGCATAGACAATCCACCAAAATATTTTGATCTTGCCAAAATTGAAATAATGGGGAAAAAGAAATATATTCCAGATTAGTTGAGTAAGGAAAGAAGCATGTCATTTACGTTAAAATTTGATCAGAAAGTTTTATTTTTTTGGCTGAATTTCTATTTTTCTTTATACCATGGTTTTTTCAATCTATTTATGTTGATACAATAGGACAGTGTCTTGCAGCATGTCACATCTCAACTCTTGCAGATTTTACTTCTTGTTTGGCGAGGAGTGGCAAAACATTGCATAATTTAACATGGTGTTCAATGGGCATTCTTACAGCTTGTTGAATAAAATGCTCTCAGATTACACAAAGTATTTAGATGCGGTATCTAAACAAATGTATATCACTAAATTAAACATTCAGGTACAGCCCGGAAAGGTTTATTCAGTATGTGACCCGTATTTATTGACAGAGGAAAACTGGAGTTACGATACAAGACGCTGGCCTGAAGTAACTTATCCTGATATCTATACATATCTCAACATAATAATAATCATTCTCAACGAAAGAATGATTATATTCTCTTAAACCTTGCAAAATATTGAAAAAAAAGTGTTAAAATACCTGTTACATACAACTAATATGAGGAATTTTATAAATAAACTTAAATTATTTAACTCAAAATGAAGGTATCGTCCAAAAACACACGCAAACACATAGGAACGGCTTCTGTTTTCTGCCACCCGATAATCACATGATCTATAGTAGACGAAAACTGACGTAGCCATGGACATTGGGACGTTTCGCCTTGTTAGCATCAGCATAAATAGTTACTCCATAAACAAATGAAAAGTTCTAAAATTTATTTGGCAGTTTAGCAGCTTATATTTTCTTAAAATGATACTAGATGGCAGCACCACAAAGAATGTGTGGCATAACTAGACATAAATGAAATACTTAAAGTAGCCGGTAGATGGCAGCACTATTAGTTATCCATTCATTCAGTTCTACCCTAGAAAGTACTTGTCATAGTTTTTGATAAGGAACACTTACTTCAGAAAGTGACTTTTATTTGGGGAAAGTAATATTTTTTATCCTCTTTTAACTTTAACAATTTTTGGTACTTTTTTGTAAAATATTATTAAATAACAAAATCACTAATAGGTAGTGAAAGAATTACTGAAAATCTTAACTTTTTACTTGATCTTTGCAGAGGGCCCATTCTGTTTTTGCCAAAATGCAAACAATAATACATTTTGGTGTTTAAGAACCATCAATGAAACTCATAACTTCTTATACTGTGAGTTTGTAACAGGATTCATCACATTTTATGATTTGCGAACGGATCCATATCAAGTAAGAAAATCTTGCGTTGTTTCTTTCACATAGCAATATGTGCATTATAAGTCTTTGTCTTTCATAAAAAAAATTTATTTATTTGTTTATTTTTTGTTGTTATTTCCAAAGAGTTTGGTTTTAAAGTTATTTTATGTTGAGAGGTGATTATATTCTTTTATAGGTATTTTGAAGAGTTTTAAATGTAATTTTTATGGATTGTAAAAAAGAAATCGGATTTTTAAATAATTTAAACAGATTTCAATCCTGTTTGTAATTTCATCCAACAGTTTGTGTTTCTGCAGCATTTTAAATGTGCATGGAATTTATTTCATTATGAAAAATAATTGAAGAAATGTTGAATACTGTTTAATTTGCATAAGACAATTATTTAACAGCATCACATCACCAAAACAATCCTTCATTTGATTACCAGGCTATTGTTGATAATAGAATGTCCTTTAGTTTTATGTTCCTGATGATCTTAATGTAGTTATCCTTTATGTGTTGGTTTTCAGTTTGAACTTTATATAAGAGAAAACATCATGATTATTTATTTACATTTATAGATTAGACATCTCCAGTTATATCCTTGATTTATATTATTTTTTTATTATTATTAATGTATTTGATTTCTAAATTACTTAGTGCAAAGAAAACTTAATTCTAATTAAACAAAATGGAGATTTTCTCTTGAACACACACACATGTGTGTGGGCATTTTTATGTGTTATATCTGTATATCAATTAACTTTTTTTGAAAACTACAATTTAACTTTAAGTTACATAATTTAAAGAGTGTTAATTATGTACTCAGATGAAAGTGAGAAATTGATCAATATACATACAAATGTGTCTAGCTAAAATTAAAATACAATACTTAAGTAGCTAATATGCAAAACAAAAATGAGTCAAAACATAAAAAAAAATTTTAAATACTTCCATTTTCATTTTATTTGTATTCAAGATAAAATTGTACAGAAATATATCTTGTCCTTTCTTAGTCTTGTTGGCATTTAATGTCCAGGCAATAATGTCACTGAAATTATTCATAGTTGCACTTCATCTTATCAGTCATATTCCAGTTATATCTTCATTCATTTCTTATCTTTGTGTATATTACATTATACTCAGTGTTTAAGATTTTAAAAAAAATTTTGCTGCAGATTATAAACCAAAATCAGTGGTCTATCTGAATATATATATATATATATATATATATATATATATATATATACACACAGTTGATTCTGGTTAATTTGGTTAATCAGACCAGCCACTTATTTGGACCGAATCCTGTCTTGTAACGAAGGGCATGTTCGTTTAATCTGACTAGTCAGTTATTATGACCAAAATGATCATGTCCCGATGAGGTCCGATTGACCGGTATCGACTGTATATATATATATATATATATATATATATATACACACATACACATACACATACTCAATTCTCTTTTTGTATAGTTTTGAAATAACACAATCTAAGAAAGAGGGACAATTATTTTTTTTACACTGTAGATCATATCTAAATTTCATATGAAAATTAACAATTTTTAATCAAGTATATTTAAATGGAATCTATCTTTAATTTCTATATGTTCACTGTACCTTATTTTTTTTATATGGGTTTTTTTTTTTGGGGGGGGGGGCACAGTAATCTGTGGATCCTATCCCCCATGCAAAAAGAGAATTGAGTGTATATATTTTCACAAGTAAAATAGAATGTTGAAATGCACTTGCAGTCTACTTTTATACTTTGACTTGTATGATAAAACTGTGACTTTGCTGTAGATTTGTCATTCATTGAAGAAATATTTTACCAACATGCAGATCTTTTTCCTGTCATTTGTTCATTAATAATTTTTTAATTTTCATCAAAGATGAGAAATGCAGTGTATGATTTGGATTATGGAACCTTAGAAACTCTTAGAATGCAGCTGAACAAATTAAGAAGCTGTAAGGGAGCAAAAGAATGTACTATTCGTTATAAATATGATGGTAAGTTTTTCCATGTTTTGGCTTATATTTAAAATGTAACTTTATATTTTTAGATGTATTTAATTTCTAAGTAGTATAAGCATTGAACTTTGGATCATTTTGTTATATAATTAAATACTGAAGGGTTTCATTATTAAGATTTTTTTCTGACTCATGAGTAAGATTAAATATTTTTTATGTTATGTGCAAGGTCTGTTGATTTCATGTTTTCTAAATTAGTTTCTGTTTTACTATTGATATTATCCCTTTGGTGGGAACATGATTATTTTCCTGCTTAGTGGTAACATCTGCCTGTGAGGTAGATATAGATGGAATATCTCTTTCCTAGGTATTCCTAACTAGAAATTCAGATGGTATTTGTGGTTTATTACATTTCATGGTAGCCACAATCGTCAAACCATTTCTCCTTAATTCTTGACCAGCTTCTATTGAACAGAACTGGTTATATTATGGTTCGTTTTGTAGAGGCATTTAAGAAAATCAGTCTTACTCAGCCTTCATTTCAAAACAGGTAACATAAAACAGGGCTTGGCCAAAGTCATTCCCAGAACCTTCAAAAACTCAAATCTTGAAAGATTTTCAACCTTAAAGAATATCTGCCTCACAGTAAGATATTTAAACATACTTTAGTGGAAATATCTGTTTAGTAGACAGACAATATTCTAGAAAAATGGCCCGTACCTGAACCATAAAAGGCTAGCGTCATGAATCACCCATTTCACAATGAAGACAAGATGTTAACTGAAGTATTTGTAGACTCATAGAACCCAAGTTCGAAGGGTTGGGCCCCCAGCTTTGAATAGAGAAACCATACTGTCTGAGAGAGAGATGTTCCCACTGAAAGGTTAAATAAGAAAATCATATTTTGTGTCTTCTTATTTATTTGATAACAGAACTACTGCCCTTTTTATGATGAAGTGACTGTATTATTTTTTTATATTATTTCAAAATACTGATTTTTTGCAAAAGCAATCAAAAATTGGTGTGCATGTTTTAAACTGCATTTATAAAGCATTAATTTCTTGTCTATGGAAGAATCTTTTTTACATTTTTCATAAGAAATTAATTTTTTTTATACATGTTGATACTTCTAGGTCCTATTATTTTTAATGCTAATGGGCTAAAATTCTATTTGGATTGTGATCCCAAGCAAGATAAGGCTTTCAAAACAAAAAACTCTTCTTGAGGAAATGGATTGAATTCCTTTTAATTTATCTCCTTTAAACATCTGTTTTTATCACCCTTTATACATGGCTGTTTTACCTTTTAAATGTATGACTCTTTACGACTTATATCTCACTGTTTTAATCAGTTTTACTGCTTTTATCATCTTATATATATATGATCACTTTTGTTACTTTTTCATATCACAGTTTTTTGTCACTGTTTTATAACTGTCTGTTTATACCTTCTTTGGCTTTTATCACCTTTTATTCCACTGATGTCTGTTGTGATTACATACTTTGCACATAATAATTTTATACATCCACTTTGGTTATGCTTTCAACAAGTGTTTGGCACAGCTTGTCCTTACTGGTGTTATGTGTAATATTGAAAATTTTCGTTCGATGGTGGTTACGGACAATGCCCATAACCATGTCGGGTTAGCAGTAGAGCTTGGCTCAAGTTAATTTTGCCTAAAAGCTCTTCTAAAAATGCTACAATGAAAATTTGTCAAGTGATTATCTTCAGAAATGTTATACCAGATCAAAACTTGTATATATATATATAAAAAGTTTCTCTTAAGGAATAAAACATAAGTCAGTTGCTTCTGTAAAAAACATTTAAAGTTTATTAGATGTCAATCGTTAACGATTTAAAAGCATATTACACAAATGTAAAACTTCATCCTTAAGTTTTCATTAAGTTGCATTACATGTAAAGTCTGAAAATTCAATACTTAAAATTATTTCTTCTAGATATGTAGTATGCGCTGTTTATACAGTTTACTCTAAAGGTTGCCTCAAGAAAGATTAGCGACAAAAAAAATATCTTATCAGAATCAAAGATATTCTAAAAAAGATACTCTCAGTAGAAAGCGAATAGCTAGATACCTATTTCTGAGTCGTATTATCCTCGTCATTCTCAGGTCCGTGATAAAGTGAATGTACATATCTTCCGGTAGCTTCTCTTCTAACAGCAAGCTGGCTGACTGTCTCACTGATCGAACTGCTTGTATTAACACGGAGTGTGTATTTAAAGTCCTGCTGTTTTGTGTTATGCCTGTTCTTATTCAGACATTAGAAAAAGTTTAACTTAATTTATCATGATATATATTAATTCAATTACTTAAGTTTAATTAGAGTTTAAGTATTAGGGAGTAAATTTAATAGTATTTAAGATGAGGCGCGTTGTGATTACCTCAAAAGTTAAGAGTTTAAAATATTACCGCAATACCCTACAACAGATTCAATAAGGGAAAAACGACAGCTGAAAGAGAAACTTAACTTTACTCTGAAAAGGAAAATTTAAACAAAATAAAAGTCATTAAGCTTACGCTTTTAAAGAAAGGACGAGACACAAATTTTAGGAGTAATAATTACAAAAGTTTATTTATATTTTAACATAAATTAAGTTTTCTACATATCTAACCAGCTGTCATACAAGGCACAATTCCATAAAAAAAAATTAATCACCTAAAACAAATTCTAGTATTACACATCACAATAAAAATAGACTGAAATTAAATTTGATTTAGGTGGCTAATGAACCCATTAAGATCTTATAAAAAAAATTCTTTAGTTAACTCAAAAATAAAAGGAAAACGAAAATCATAATTAAAATTGTACTTTACCGAAATGACTGCAGTCTAAAAAAAAGAAGTAGAAATCTAGAAACAAAGGCATAATAGGAAAGTCGAAAGATTTAGAATTCGGGAATAGGACATGTCCAAAGAAGGGGGGGGGAACTTATCGGTGAATGTTGCTCTTCATAGCTGCCGCTGAATCGAAACAGGATTCTCAGACCTCCGCTGGGACCCTCAAGACGGAATCTTCATCCTCTGTCTCCTCTCTTCGAATCCCTCTCCTAACTTTTTTTCGTTCCTATCTTCTCCGCCACTTTGCCTCTTTTGTTGTTCCGCGTGAAAAATAGACCTTCTCTTCCTGGCTTCTCATTGGTTGATTTCACGATATCTTTCCGCCGCGAGACATCAACAAACTCACGGGGAAAAATTCTCGGAAAAGGTCTGGGTGGTAATTACGATGTGTGGGGTAGACTTTCTGAGAAACAATGATAAAATTGCGATGTTTGGGGAGTCATAAAGATGTCAATATCTGTTTTCCATCCCTGGGTTGATGACATTTGCTTCTTGAACGAAATGGCGCAACTATTTTGTATCGTATTACCGTGGGATACCAGAATGAAGAAGAGAAATAAGATTGCTTAGAAAATGGAAAAGTTTTAAACAAAGGTATTAGATTTTATTATTAAAAAAATTAAAGGTCCATCAGCCAATAAAGAAAATACTAAGCCACCTATATTATTATAATTATTAATAATATACAATTAAACATCTCACACATATATTTAAATTTGCTAGAGTGTCATGTTGGATTGGAATCTGTTCAGGATTCTAAATATCAGCACAACATTTGCATAACAACTTAAAGTGATGTTGCCATCCAGATTTCCGAAATCCTTTAACTTTAACCTTAGCCACTCCCACTCCTTAGTTGCATCATACAACGTGAACTAGTCAGCTAATATTGTCTTGTTTAGCTGGAATCAGAACATTTAAACTTTGCCGGTGGGATGCTCATGTTTACATTCGTAACAAAGCTAAAACTTAAAATGCAGTTTGCATCCCTTTTAATTTTTTTTAAATGTGTAAAAGAAAAGTTTAGTAAGTATTTCTCTAATACCTCCAACAACTGGACCTTGCACCAAAAAACCCTAACTAACCAACCAACCATACTTGTGTTTTAATCTTTTATACCTCTGTTATTTTACCATATATATGACTGTTTGTTTCTTATGTTTATGACACGACTACTTTTATCACACTTTTTTACAATGTCTTCATGGTTTTACAACATCTATAATTTTATCATCGTTTTGATGGATGGTGATTTAAAATGCTGACTTATAAATGTTTTTTTCCGGATTTTACCATGTGTTTGGCACAGCATGTCCTCTCTGGACCTTGCACCATTAAAGCACAACCAACCAACCTTTTAATTTATCAAAAGAAAGAAACTATTATAGGACATTAATATGTACCAAAATGCTCTGATTTTGATAAAGTGAATTGAAAGTTTATCAATGAATATTAATAAAATACTTTATAATATAGGGCCTCGTCATCAACATCGACAAAGAACCACAACTAGTGCTAGAACTAGATCAATAAGGTGAGTTTTTCATTATTAACTCTCTTAGTACAATTGTAGAGCTATGGAAATTGCTTTTTAGCATGCACCTAATTCTTTTTTTACATGACTTTGAAATAACATGATAGGAAAAAATATTCTAATCCTATTTTTTTTTAAATGCCAATATTTTTACTATTGCAAAAACATTTCAATCAGATCTGAAATATTGTATGGTATGCTACAAAGAAATTTACATAGAGCTATACGAGACAAGCTCACTGTGAGCTATTGCAGAATTTATGACCCAAAGTATCCAACATCAGAAGTTTTGCCTGAAAATGCCAAAACTTATGAAGCAACTGTAGAAATTTCATTGGACGAAAGCGCAACACAAAAGGATGCGATTAGTTCTAGAAAATTAATCCAAATAATAAAGCATCTAATAATATATATATATATATATATTTTATTTTGTTCCTGAATTTGTAATTTTTAAAAATTTAAGATAAAGCTTTGATTAATTTGAATTTTAAAGAAACTGCAATTTTTTTTTGTTTCATTTTTTAAGAATATGATTTTCTTTATGTTTTAAAGCATAGAATTTGCATGAATATTGAAAAAATAATTTAATTTTTCAATTATTTATTAATTTTTTTTTTTAAATTATGTATTTTATAAACAAAAATAAGTCATTGAACCTATCTATCATTTTACCATATACCCTATGTCTTTTTTTAACATTTTTTTTTTTACATGACACAGTCTGGAATGCATCCTCCATGTAAAAAAAGGATTAGTGTACATAATTTTTAAAAATTAAGAAGTTATTTCCTGATATTATACTTTGCATATATTTTGTGTACTATGTGTTTCTTTGTTATTTTAATCATTTAAGATTAGAATCATTAAACCAATATGAACTTGTATTTATTTATAATGCAGTTAAGAAGTGTAGCTGGTTTAGTATGTAGTTAACTTTATTTTTATTGACATGCATTTTCAATTTCACTATCCTGATAATCAATTACTGAGATTTTGAAGCTGAGTATTAATGCAGTTATTGCCTAGAACTGGTACACCAAGAGTTATTCGGACAACTAACAAATTTTATTCTAATGAACATGGATAATATAATTAAATATTAAATTGTGTATAGAGATTTTTTTGCACTTTATATTTAGTTCATATTTTACTTTCTTTACTGATAAAGGCCTAGGTTGAGCTATCCATAAGAAGTGGATGACTATTTGTCATATGGACATCAAATGGATCTTATTTGGATTATGGAGAAGTTTATAATGGTGTTTTTTTTATATCTGTGAAGCAAGACTATGTTAAGGAAAATTTTATTAGTTAATAATAAAAAAAATAAAAATAATTGTTATAAACGTATAATTAAAAAGTAATTTCTCTAAAAACCTTTTTTCAATTATCTATTTATTAAACTGTATTGCCAGCTTTATTCAGTAAAAAGAATCCATGTACAATTATTGAGTGCTTAGTCATTCCTTAAAGTCCTCTGTGGTTGATGCCCCTTGACCGACAATATATTGTCAGTTCAAGTCCATAGTGGCTATTGGGCGAAGTGGTGTGGCTCCAGTTTTTAATAGCATCACAAGGGTCAAAGTCTGACTTAGCTAAAGGACCGGTCTCATAATTTTAAACTGAGTCAAGTGACAAGACCGGAACACTTGATCCCACACCTCCAGAGGTAAATCTAAGAACTTGGAGGACATTGCAGCCACAACAGACTTTTGTGCACCAGCCACCGTTAGTGTACACAGCAGTGTATTTGTCAGCGACCAGCATTGAACCAGAGGCGTTCAGATCACTGGCTTGCTGCCTTTCTAACTGGGCCACTGCGCCCAATTAAAGTCCTCTAGTAAAATCCATGGTTTTGAAATCATTTGATCCATTATATTAAGCTAAGTTTATTCAGTCGTAGTCATCTAGTAAGACTTTTAAGTGTAGCATAACAGGCAGAGTAGTGAGATTTTCAAGAGCAGTGGTTCTTAACCTTTTGATCAGGAACTACTTGTCCAAAAAACAAAAAATTCTTCAGGGACTCTCTCCCATCTAACACTTTTAGAGACAAAAATAGATTTGGTTTTCTGAGTAAACAATTTATTTGTGTTAAACAACTTTAGTAAAAAATTACAAAGAAAATTAATAATAACAAATTGAACGTAAAATTAAACTTAATAGCAGACGTAAAAGCTTATGAAAACCTAAAAATGAATTAAGATTTTTGAGCTTGCATTAGCTTTCCTAGCTGAAGAATTGCTGTAATAGTGAGACTTCATGTCACTAAAAATGTATTAGAGATTTTTAAATAGAACAGAGATTGTTTTTATTTGAAAGTCAGGTAATAGAAAAAATACAGAAACATTTAGAATTTGAATAAAAATTTCTGAACAAAATTTTTTGTTTGTGTAAAATTGTTAAATTTGCAGCCAGTTTGAAGTGGCATTAGCCTTACTAGCTGAAGAATTGCTGTAATACTGTGACCTCATGTCACTAAAAGTATATTAAGGATTTTTAAACAAAACATAGATTTTTTGTTTTTGTACATGAAAATCAGGTAATAGAAAAAATACAGCAATATTTAAAATATAATACAATATTCAAAACAAAATTTTTTTGTTTGCAGTTTTATAAAATTGTTAAATTTACAGACAGTTTAAAGTGATGAAACCAGTTTCATTTTTATCACTGATGACTTCATGGACTATTTCTTGAGTTCTCCCGGACCACTGGTTAAAAGCCAACACTGTAGTGGGCAGTACCGTAACTAGCCATTCATGTGCCCTGGGCAAGAATTTGCATTTGGGCCCCCCCCCTTCCAAGTGGGCCCTGGGAGGGTGCCCCTGTTGCCCCTGCCTAGTTATAGCACTGGTAGTGGGTATTACAAAGGAATTTCACATTCAAATCTGTATTTACTTAAATAACTTTTTAAATACTGAAACATTTTGATGTATAATTCTAAACTAAAACCTGACCGTAACCTTATTTATTTTTTATAAAAAATAACCTTACAGTAATTTATATTTTTTAACATTTCAGACACTGGAGAAATGAACAGCGATGGGCTGGCAAGCACAATCCCCAGTGGTCCAACTCAGAGCGTCAGCTTAAATGGAAATGACTCTAGACCCCAATTATTGATCTGAAAGCTGCATTCATTATTTGTTGGTTTTGCTCGCTGTGAAGATTTTTCACATAATGATGATGATGATGGTGCAGTGCTAGTTTCCTTACGTCTGTGATTCTGACTTTGTTTTTAAGTAATTTGTGCTAGTGGCAGGTTATCACGTCAGCTGCTTTGTGTTCACTGCCGCTGGGAGTGGTCAATTGTTGCTGGAATCGCTGCCATATGTGTAAGATAATTAGGATTTTGCAGTGCTAACTTTCCTGGTTAAAGGTACTGTGTGTATGCTTTACAAGTTGGTCAATCAGCAGATGGTGCATTTTTAGTTTTAAGTTTGGGCAGTCATAAGTTCAAGGTGAAGTTAACTACAAAATTTGCTTTGATTGGGAGGGAAGTCACTAATTGAATGAGCAGGTCGTTACTTCTGAGAAGTGACATTACATTGGGAATCAGTTTAAGAAAATCTGGTGCAAAAATGTCTTTCTGTTAGTATAAAACTAATAAAAAACTTTAAATTATTATATTATTATTTTAGAAAAGTTACATTGAAATAGTTTTTTAAAAGTGAACAATATATAACATTCCATTTACTAGTTTGTCAAAATATGGTGATAAAAAAATCACCAAGTGGTAGCAGATAGGTACAGTGGAATATCGATCTATTGTTTTTTTAAGGGACCGACAGAACTGAACGATGAATGAGGAAAATCGATAGATGTGGGAACATAACAAAGCAATATAATCATCAGGACTGTGTGAAATAAACGACCCATATTGGAAAATAATGATTCGGAGAACAATTGATCGCAATTCCACTGTATTATAATTATAAAGTTGAAAAAGCAAATTTAATTATTTCAGAAAAGTTTTGCTGCAAAAAAATGTATTTCATAAGTATAAAAATTAATATAAAGTTAAAATGAAATTCTATTAGGAAAGGTAACACTGAAATGATATTTAAAAAGTAAAAAAATTGTGTGTGACAACACAATCACTAATTCATCAAAATTACAATTAGAGGTGCAAAATTAATCATTCATGTATATTTCTAGTAACCAAATCTTAACTTTTATTGTGCTCATAATTATATTCATAAAAAAATCACCAAGTGGTAGCAGATAGGTATTATAATTATAAAGTTGAAAAAGCAAATTGAATTATTTCAGAAAAGTTTTGCCAGTAAGATAGCAGAAAAAAAATGTATTTCATATGTATAAAAATTAATATAAACTTAAAATGCAATTTTATTAGGAAAGGTAACACTGAAATAATTTTCAAAAATTAAAAAATTGTGTGCGACAACACAATCACTAATTCATCAAAATTATAATTAGAGGTGCAGAAGTAATCATCCATGTTTATTTCTAGTTACCAAATCTTAACTTTTATTGTGCTCATAATTATATTCAACATACAAAATTATAAAATGATATTCTGCTCTGCAATCTAGTGTTTTATAAGTTTAAATTTACAGTACCTTCACTGAGGGCCTGCACTTGCATATACTCACAGAGAGATAGGTAATACATTACAGATACATTATGTATGTATTTATCAATATATGTACTGTATTTAGATACCTAAAAATATTTTTAATGTCATACAATACAGTTATATGCAATACTTACCTGTGTTCATAAACTTTAAAATTTTTAGCATAGCAGTAAGGTTATAAACTCCCAAAATATCCTTAATAACGAACTGATTTTAATTTATAATGATATTTTCAAAGTCAAGGTTTTATTGTATTAATTGGCATAAAATTTTTAATTTTTAAATTATATTAGTTAAGAGGATATTATGCTAGTGATTACCATAAAAAATAATTAGTGATGTAATGTGTAACTTTTTGAAATTAGTATTTTTAAGTACATATAAATTGTTTCATTTTTGAAATAGAATTTTTAATATCTTATAAAAAAGTAAAGATTATTTTCAATGATGTATTTATTCTTTAATAATATATTAATTAAAAAAATAAGAATGGGCTGAAAGAGTCATCTGTTTTTTCTTAGTAATTATTCTCTCTTTGTGTTAGTATGGAATAGTATACCTGTCATTCATGAAATTTGCAAAATGATCACTAATATAAATTTTGTTATATACATTAAAATGGCATAACAAAATGTTTAATTACATTCATATAAATGATTAAAAAAAACTAACATTTTCTACTTTAAATAAAAATTTTGCAATATGCAATTAATTAGTGAATTAAGTGCCCTATTCTTTGGTGCAGATTGAGGTATGGGCTTATAAACGTTTAAAATAGATTCTTATAGAAACAATCTCTAACTTACCTGGATGATATAAATTTATCTGTAAAGGAAAAGAGAAAATGTAGGAAATAATACATACACATTATTAAATTCAATTCATCTTACAGCGTTCCAACTAAGTATGGGGCAATTTCTCTAGATTTTTTTTACTGAAAAAGACTAGTCATTTCGATTCTCCTACACTTCCTGCTAAAAGTGTAAACAATTTTGTAATATATTTGATCTGAGACCTCTAAAACATTATACATTTTTACATATTTATGCATATACAGTCGAATCCATTTAATCGGACCAGCCGCTTATTCGGACCGAATCCTAAAGAACTGAAACAAATCCTATTGCATAAACATTAATAGGGCATGTTTGTTTAATCGGACCAGCCGGTTATTAGGACCAAAATGATCACGTCCCGATGTGGTCCGATTAACTGGAATTGACTGTATAATTAATTTTTCAGAAATTCACCTCTGTTATGACTGCCCTATCACTTTTATTTCTTCCTCTTAAATTCCTAATAATTCAAAAAATGTAGATCTTGTGAAAATGCTTTTAAGATCTTATTTTGTGCATTATTTTTCAATGATAAATCATGACTTTGGATTGAGAATTTAGGGGGAAAAATGCATCAACCTTCATGTTTTAATTTTCTTACCCACCTTAACTGCATTTATTTGTGAAAGGTAAAGTACATATATTAATAAAATCATGTATCTTAAGCTGACTTTAATGTTCCATGTTTATTCATAAACATATGCACAATATTGCTATTTCACTTTAATACCATTTTCATCAATCAAGAATTGTTCATAAAGCTTTGATAATCTCAATAGAAAGTGCAACTTTACATAAAATTTGAAATTCTTGTTCTTTATATATATATTCTTAGGAGGACGAATGTCAAAATCAACTTTTCTGTGATTTATTTCTCAAAATTTATTTATTTTGTATAATTTTTATTTATTCTACAATTGAGCATTTATTTGGAAAGTGGCATAAGTAACTTTTTCAAAAAAAAATCAAGTTAATAATAACATTAGTTACAATTTAATGGTATCTCTTCATTTAAAAAAAAAATTTTGCAATCAATATATTGAGAACTACTGAGAGTTTAAATATCTCGATTTAAAAACAAAGTGACTTATGCCATTTTCAAAGTAAATGGCTCAATTATATGCATTCAAAATGAGTGAATATGTAACAGGTCTGATGGAGAAGTTTTTAGTTAAAATAAGGGTGTATTTGTGCATATTTCTGGCTAGTTTTTTTCTACGAGTTAAATTCTGTTGTTAATTTCAATTGTTACTTCCCAAATTTTTTGCTATGCCAAAACCAAAACAGCAGAAGAAAATTAAAACATGACTGTCACATGGCTGTCAAAGTTCTACTCTTGCCTGGGGTATTCAAGTTTCAATACCTACCCCATAGACTGTTGGCAGAATAAACACACCAAAGTTAAGAATGTGTAAACATTGGTTTAATATTAAACTGCTGTGGTGAGAGTTGAGCTAGATTAATTAATTAAGGGGTACAGAAATTTCTGAATATGCATTGCATAAACTTCTTTAAAAGCATATGCCTTAAACAAAAAATTTTTGACCATCTTTCAGATTTTTTGTAGTTAAATTAAATCCTGCAATTTATTAATATATAAATTGGACCTGCACAACATGCAGCCTGCAGGCCACATATGGTCCACCAGCTGTCACTCTGTGGCCTGCAAAGCCTTTTGTGAAGATGCATTATATAATAAATCTAAAAAATACAAAATATTATTTTTAGATTTATAATATTACGAAGGGAATATATTAGCAATGTCTATTAATATTTATTTAATTTTTAAAATAATCAGTAATTTATTTTTCGGTTAGTGTAAAATATTTTTCTCTTTCCAATGTATACTATTTTCGTGTGGCCTGCAGTTGCTTTCTGTAAAATAATATAGCCCTCATCACATTTCCAGTTGTGCAGACCTGATTTAAATAATTAATTTGAGTTAAAAATTAATAAACTATTTCCTACTCCAATATTTAGGTTTTTCAAAGTGTATTTATTCAGTCCTGTTTTTCTTTCAGAAATATAGTAATATTTGTTAAACATATGTAGATACTAACAAATGTAGGCATTTTATAAAACAATTTTTTGGCTGCATTTGATTTTACAAAAAAGGTAAAAATAAATGCAGACAAGAAATTTATTTTATATACAGCCTAAATATGTTTAGAGAATATCAAAACACTTCTGAAAAGTATTTTAAAGAAATTCTAGGTTGAAAAGCAATTTTAAAATACGGAGATTTTAAATCCACTGTAATTTAAGTACATGTTTATATTAAGAGCAATCAAAATAAATAATTGATATAAAGTACATTTTGGTCCTTGCAGAGACTTTGTTAATGACAAAAATTAAGATTATCTGTATCTTTATGTATGTACTGTTATAAATTAAATCCTGAAAAGCTTACATTATATATAGTGCAGGAGATGAAGTGTTGTCATTGCATCTATGATATCGCCAGCACAGGGCACTGCTTTTCCCCGGAATAGTAAAAGATTCATTTTAGTTTATGCTAGTTTTAAGTATCAGAATATCAATAATGAATATATAATGCAACAAAATATCGGTAATGCTGATGCTGTTACATGCTATGTTTTAATATTTCTATCAATTCATAACTCTCTACACTACAGGGATTCCCAACCTTTTTACGTCTGTGCCACCCTTGGGAATGAGATTAGAAAAACTTGGGGTAGCCTTGTTAGAATTTTAGTTTTTTCAACTTTTTCAATATTAAATCAAAGCTTAATTTAAATCAGGAAAATGACAAATTTAAGTTTAAATAAATGCTTACTCCAATGCGGATTTTATTTCTTTATTGAAATGTGTCAGTAACAAATACCAAAATAGAATATATATTAATACATTTGCAAAAATAGACATGGGATTCAGTATAGTATTATGCTAGAGGATTACAATAGACATGACGAAGAATAGTTTTGTTTGCAACTGATTCTTAAAGCAAAAATATTTGATATCAAATAAATATTTATTTTAAATGGGCCTTACCTTTTTTTTTTTGTTTACACCCCAAATAATCTCGCACCCCCATCTGATTTTGCTACACCTTAAAGTGTCGCAACACACAGGTTGGGAATCACTGAGAATAGTTTTGTTTGTGACTGATTCTTGAGCAAAAACATTTGATATCAAATTAATATTTATTTTAAATGGGTCCTATTATTTTTTTTTTGTTTATATCCCAAATAATCTCGTACCCCCATCTGATTTTGCCACACCTTAAAGTGTCTCAACACATTGGTTGGGAATCACTAAGATTAGTTTTGTTTGTGACTGATTCTTAAGCACAAACATTTGATATCAAATTAATATTTATTTTAAATGGACCTTACTATTTTTTTGTTTATACCCCAACTATTTCCGCACCTCTATCCAATTTTACTGCACCTTAAAGTGTCATGACACACTGGTTGGGAATCACTGCTCTACAATCTAATATCCAAATTTTAATCAATTGCAACACAAATATTATTGTACACAGAACATTTGAAACATACTCAATTTTGAGTGGAATTACATTTTACATTCCATGAAGCACTTAAATATCATATTTATTGTTTCAACTCTATGTGCCAAAATGCTTTCTGCTGGTTGACAAGTGCTGTCTGCAAGTCATGTGTTTTAACCGTCAATTTTCAGAACATTTAAGTGTCGAAAGTGTTAATGCTCATCCTACTGTCTTCCTGTAATGCAAGGCTAAAGTGAAGGTTATATAATTTCACTGCATATGCTGAGGAATTTCCTGTCTTCCTGAATTTTTAAAGTCTTCCTCTTGTTTTTAGTTTTTGAAATGATGCAAAACATGTACTATAATCTTCAATTCAGTTTATAACACCTAATTCATGATTGCACAATATATACCACATCTTATTAGGTTAATATTGATTAATTAATGAACATTCCTCTCACAATAAGTCATTATACACATAACATCTGCTTAATGGTTGTAATTGATTCCTGAAGAACATTTTATGTAATTACCTCTTATAGTGATACAGAAATACAAGAAATTTTAAAATTCTTTTAAGCACTTCAATACAATGGCAACCATATATCTTTAAATCTTTCCTTAATATTTGTAAAGTAGTCGCAACATCCAATATTTATGTATTGTTTGTAACTTGTGTATTCAAGTAATTCATTAAGGAAAGTTGCATTAAATTTTTTTTAAGAAAATGCTTATATTAATTTAAAACTAGTCTCTGACTTTAAATAATTAACTAATTTTACTTATTATTAAAATAATTCATATATTATTAAATTATTTTTTATTAATTATTGACAGCTTTGTAGAAAATCTGAAGTAATTTTGAATTAATGGTATTGAGTAAAATTTTGCATTCTTTCTGTATTATTTTTTTGTAGTCCTCAAAAGTAGTTCAGAAAGCAATCCTTTATACTCCTTATAAATTGAATTAAGTATTGAATAAAAATTAATTATAGGACTAAAACTGAAATATATTTATCTATTTAAGCAGTGTCAAATATTTATTTAAAACTGCAGTCCCAGGTTATAACTGCCTTTTTAATAAAATAAAAGATATTATATTGATGATATCAGTTAAAATTTTGTATTCTCTCAGTAATTTAATTTTTTTTTGCTTCAAAAGCAGTGTAGAAAACGATATATTACACTCCTAAACATTTTCTACTAATTTAACACAAAAGCATTCATTAAAATATGTAATACGGTAATGTTTACCACATGTTAAATTTTTATGGTTATAAATAGCACTCTAATAAAAATTTCCCACGTCAGTTATAGTACGGGTGTTTTAGAACAGGGTTTAAACAGTAAGTCCCCTAGTTCTTCATAAGCAAAAGATAACTATGACATTTCCATAATCAACTATCTAACTGTGGGAATATAATACAGTTTAAAAATATAATTTCATAAAACTTAAATATGCTTAATACTTCCAAGAGATATGTCAAATAGTGATTAAAAATCTTTTACTACCCCTATCTTAAAATTAAAGACACCATTATAAAGATAATATCTTCAGGTTTTCTTTTGCATTAAAACTAACATAAAAATCAATTTTCACATCATTTTAATTATTTTAGCATCTTAATTTTAGTGACTAACACTTCTATCAACTGTTAAATACAACTGAAGTTATTATAAAAGCATATACAGTCAATTCAGGTTAATCGGACCAACTACTACTAAATTCTTCAGACCGAATCCCGTCTTGTAACATAAGGCATGTTCGTTTTATCGGACCAGCTGGTTATTAGGACCAAAATTATCATGTCCTGATGTGGTCTGATTAACCGGAATTGACTATATATTTTTTTCACTTATGCAGAGTCTTGTATCTTTTTCTCTTGGATATAAAGATAAATATTTATAAAATGGAACTTTTTAACATGAGGCGATATTTTGCAATTTAAGCAGATGTATTGTGTAATAATTTTATCATACTACATATATATATATATACCCTTTCAAATTATGAAACAGGGATTTATGAGTAATAAACCTTATAAAGCCTTATTCTGAGACATGAACTCCAATATAGTAATGAAAAATTCCTCTCATAATTTACATGAAAAAGTATAACAAGAAATACAATTTTTAGTCACTAAATGAAACTTTTTAACATTAGGCAATATTTTGCCCTTTAAGCAGATGTAATGTTTAATATTTTTAATTATCATACCACACATATATATATATATACTCTTTCAAATTATGAAACAGGAATTTATAAGTAATAAACCTTATAAAGCCTTACTCTGAGACATGGACTCCAATATAGTAATGAAAAATTCCTCCATACTTTACATGAAAAAGTATGACAAGAAACACAATTTTAAGTCATTAAATGTTTTACTCATTGCTTTCATGTCTTACTTTTGCTTTGTTTTTTTAAATTCAGCTGTACATTTTACCTGTCTGTAACCATGGTTTAAAAGGTTTTATTTGGTCGATGACAAATGTAGTAAGTGAATATATAATTGGCTGCCAAATATTTCTTTGACGCCTTATGTTAATATCTGTAAAGTAGACTTAATGTCAGATATTTATATTGTGTACATATTTTTTGTAACTCATCACTTTGTTCATTTTGTTATCTGCTGTCTCAAGTAGATTATTGCAAATAAAAGCTTTGATGTGATGTCCATAATATGTGTGAGTTGTTTTCTTGGTCTGCACTTGCCTATCTACTCTCTTTAGTTTTGTACTTACTTTAACAGTTAATGTACATTTAATCTTGTACCTCGGTACTCGTCCTTAATGGGTTCCAAAAAGCACAAGTTCCGAATGAATGTTTCCTATAAGCAGTAATGTAAATTGAATTAATTCGTTCCAGAAAGCACAAGTACCAAATGAATGTTTTCCATAAGTAGTAATGTGAATTGAATTAATTCGTTCCTGAAAACCAGAAATTTCACATTTTACTGGGCAATTTATAAATGGATGGGGTTTTTTTTTGTTTGTTTGTTCGTTTTTTTCATACAAAATCTTTAAACTAGACAGGCATAATTTCAAACAATAATTAGATAAAATAAAATGTATCTTCACTAACCTGTCCTGAAAGGGATTTATGGCCTGATGGGATAGTGGCGAAATTGCTTGAAAGGGGAGTCTCCTTCCAATAAGACATCAGACACTTCAACAGGAATCCTTTCTCTTCTCTGTCTCTGGACACCACCGATTCCTGTTGTAGACTCAGATTTAGGGAGTTTCACTACAAACCTATCCGGAAAAAAAAAATTTCAGGTAGTTTCTTCTAACGAAACTACCGCGGGTTATTAACGTAGGATTTACTTATCGTTGCTTACCTCTTTTGTGTGTATATATGTATGTATATGTTATGTATATATATATATATATATATGTAACATGTCGAGCCCACCTCAAGAAGAACGACGAATTAAGGACCCGACATCCTACAAATAAAGAGAAGTCGAGCCGGGAGCATAGACGGCACGGATTACTTTCGTTTAAACATTTTATTATGAAAAAGACACATCTTCTCGGGCGAAGACGACTCGAAGGGTCACAGCATGTTTACTTGGTAACAGAAAATCGGAGAGTGTCCACATCTACATGGCGCAGAGCTTTTTATAGATTTTTTGGAGTGGTTCGTCATGATCTTGGAAGGAGAAGTTAATTGGCTAATGTTTAGGAGTGACGTGATACTTACATAATACTTGCGCTGAAATAGTGAAGTTTTCGTACCCACGCTACGATGCTTTGTTCTTAGAATCAGAAGCGAAATGCTCGAACGCCCAAGGGAATTTAGAATAAACTAAGATTTGAAAGGGCTAAAGGGATTTTTAATGGTGCGTGCGTGCGTGTGTGAGTGAGTGAGTGAGTGAGTGAGTAAGTAAGTAAGTAAAAATTTTGAAGCATACTTTTCTGTTTAGCTGTTTACTGCTTGCCCAAGCGATACAGACTGGGTTTGACGCGCTGCCAATATTATAACTCGCGACGACGGTCGGTTTTAGCGTCTGAAATTTTGCTTTCCGGAGGACCGTTATGGAGGAACGTAATCCTACGTTAAAACTTGCTTTTGCCTATGTTCTAAAATGTTTTTGAAGTGAGATATTGTTTAATCACTAAATAAGTCCACATTTCGGCTTGCTAGAGCTTTGTCAGTGTGATACTTTTGAACAAAATTTTGTATTTCAACCTATTTCGGTCTTTCTTTTCGTCCGGAGAAACAGGCATCGTCTTGTCTCGTACATGTTTTTGCAAGTGTGACGAGTACCGAGCAAACGTCCTTTAGTACCGAAGCATTTTTTAACGTCGAAATGCGACGAGGTATGGCTGTACATCGTTAATCAATGCACATAGTTAACATAGACAGTGTATGGGTTCTGATAATCCTGAAACATTACCAAATTTTGCTTTCAAAATTCGCGCAATGTTTTATAATCAGCTACTTTTAAATTTATATTTTGTTCCGGCACTCAAGCTCGATACAATTAAACGTTGAATGCTGCCTGCATGTGAAATCACTTCACTGTATTCACAATTTTTATTTAGTTAATTTTATTTTCTAAAGCAAACTCGAGCAACTCTCTCTAATTATATAATTTTATTTTCTAAAGCAAACTCAAGCAACTCCCACTAATTATATAATTTTAAATAAAGAAATGAGCCCTCTCATTAGGGTGTGTTCCATTAATTGGACATGGGACAATCTAAACGTTCACTCTTTCCATTGTGGGCTGGAATGACTATATTTTGTTATTCAACTTTAAAAATTTAGAATAATTCTGCTTTGGGATTCCTTTCCCTCCAATGTACTTATCAGCTATGCCATGCTTTAGAGCAGTGGTTCTCAACCTTTTGTTGATCAGGTACTTCTAAATTTAGAATAATTCTGCTTTGGGATTCCTTTCCCTCCAATGTACTTATCAGCTATGCCATGCTTTAGAGCAGTGGTTCTCAACCTTTTGTTGATCAGGTACTTCTAAATTTAGAATAATTCTGCTTTGGGATTCCTTTCCCTCCAATGTACTTATCAGCTATGCCATGCTGTAGAGCAGTGGTTCTCAACCTTTGTTGATCAGGGACCTCTTATTTAAAAAAAGAAAAATCGTCTCGGACCATATCCCAACCAACCCTTTTAGAGGCAAAAGTGGATTTAATTTTTGAATATACAAGCTATTTGAGTGAACAGCTTTAATAAAAAGTTACAAATAAACTTAATAACAATAACGAATTTAACGTAAAAGTAAACTTGATAGCAAATATAAAACCAATGAAACCTTCAAGAGATTTTTATCACGAATTTCCTTTATTAACTGTAAAATTGCTGTAACGCTGCGACACCATGTCACAGAAATTACGTTAGGAATTTTTAAGCAAAACAAGGATATTTTCGCACTCGAAACGGAAGTAATATACAGGAATTTTTGGAAATTAAACAAAAAAAATTCTTCCTTTTTTAACCAATTTTACAAAATTGTTAAATTTGCAGTCGGTTTGAAATTTTTAATTCCTCATTTTCTTTTTTTTATTATTATTATTTAATTTTTTTTCTTCTTAACTTTTAATTTTCATTTTCTGAGCACTTGTACCTTGAAATAACTACCTTGCAACAGGAGCTCTTGCCAAGCTCCTGTTGTAAGGTTTCAAGGTCTCTGCTAAGTCGCCAAGACCCAGGAACTCCACTTCAAATACAACCAATTATGTCAAGAATCTTGATCGGTGTGGGCCATCAATTTCTCCGGATTTTCGATCGAAAACTGGCTCTAAATGACTCCTCAAAATTTTCAAGCTGGCTGATTTTCTAGTGAGAGAGGGCTGTGTGCACTTTGCCATTCAGCCCTTGAAACTTGGGTTAATTCCATGCATACTATCCTTGTATCACATAAGTGGGTCATTTTGCACATCTAAGGCCGTCTGCACACGGAGCGACTCAAAAGAAACTAATAACTGACTCCAATCACAGACCAGTCCGTGATGAGTCGTAACCTATGCAATTGAATGGAACCACGCACACGGCGCAACTGTTTACAAACCCGTCCGACGGGACCAGTTGCGCCGTATGCGTGGTTCCATTCAATTACATAGGTTACGACTCATCACGGACTGGTCTGTGATTGGAGTCAGTTATCAGTTTCTTTTGAGTCGCTCCGTGTGCAGACGGCCTTAAGCTACATGCACGGGCTATTTTTCGCGATTTCTGGAAATACGATGGACACCACTAAAGCCCACAAAAATCCGCTCAACATGACAGAATTGCTTCGGAGGCAATATAGAGCATGAAATATTTCGGAGCCCGCAGATAAACGTTGTAAAAATGTAAACGCGCAATATTTCGTTTCCCGCGGATAGTATTCAGAATCAACAAATCGAGCATTCGTACTTACCTAGTAAGACTACTACTTGGGAATACACACGAACTGCATGCTCACCAACTACAATATCTACCAATAAGTATATTTGGACACTTGTGATAGAAAAGAAAAACAAAATTTATTCATATTCAATAGTTGGTAGAGCCTCCACGAGAGGCAATTACAGCCTCAACCTTCCCGGGTATGCTTTCCACAAGTCCTGGTATGACGGCTAGTGGTATTTTCTTCCACTCGGCTTGGAGAAGACATGTAAGTTCCTACACTGATTTTGGACGGTTGTTGCACCCCTTAATTCGACGATCCAGCTCGTCCAAGATGTTCTCGATAGGGATCAGATCTGGCAGGCCAGTCCATCCGGTTAACCCCATTGTCACCATACCAATTCGTGGTGGAACTCGCAACATGACAGCTGGTGTTATCGCCCTGGAAGTAACATGGGTCCAACCCGCAAAACTGCCACAACGTAGGAAGTACACTGTCATCCAAAATAGTGAGTTGATTCGTCGCTCCAGGAAACCCGTTTCCACTGATCTACGGACCACTTTCGACGTGCTTTGTACCACATTAACCGAGCAGCACGGTTGGACTTTGTGATCAATGGCTTATAGGTGGCAGCATGGCCATGAAAACCAAGCAGATATGCTTCCTTACGAATGGTATTCATCGAAACAACACGCTCGGATGTCTGTTGAAACTCCTGGAGTATGTGGGCCATCGGATGCGGTTCTTAAGAATTTTTCTGGACAACATCCGTCGGTGTCTATCTCCCAGTTTCGTGAGTCTGCCGACTCGGAGCACATTCCGACAATCACCGCCCACCTTCCACTTCTGAACCACATAGGCCACTGTCGATTTTGGGTAATTCAACTCGCTAGATTTGTCCATTTCTGTGATACCCGACGATTACACCTTTCTCGAAATCGGATAACTCTGCACTTCGTGGCATCTTGCATGCGACTAAGGCCAATGTTGTTTCCTACACGATATTTAACGGCGTAGGACGTGACGTATATCAGGACCGCAGATATTGTCATTTGCATGGGTGTCGAAATACTTATTGGTAGATAGTGTACACCCGAAGTAGACTTGTGGTTTGAGAGGTCGCCCAAACTTTTCATTGAGCTGCCTTTGATGAAGCAGGATCTGAAACAATAAAGTAATATATTTTAAGGTTCAACCACCAAAAGAGTCAGCTAGAAACAGTGTGTTAAAATCAATAAATTTCATTTTATATTTTAGGAAAAATAGTCATTTATTAAAAATTAAATATAAAATAGTGAACAAACAAAACAATTTTACATGTGCTGCCATCTTTTGGCAGACAGGTGAAGCAATGCTGAACAACTGTGTTTCATTTTTTGATGAAAATGTTAGTCTGTTTTAAAATATTTTTAAACAAATGAGGTCTAGTTTGAAAGAGAAATGTCTGTAGTCTCAGATTGTAAAAAGATCAAAATTCTACGATCATATTTTGGCGAGTTGATCGTAATCTGAAGATGAAAAAGTCAATATTTTCCCACAAAACATAAAATAAAAAGAATTAACACAACAAAGAAATTAAATTAGAAATTGCCCACAGCGCTTGTGCGGGGATTTCAACAGGGGACCTCTCGCTCAGCGATAGATCCGCTGAGCGATAGCTCGCGTCCGATGCGATAACCATTCAGCCACGGAATCCTTGAGAAAAAGCTTTTATGGAGGGGACATAACGCGATTTCGTTACGTGACGATTTCTGCCAGTTCACAAGCTGCGTAAAAGAACTTCGTTCGAATAATACGCGAAATGCAAGTTTCTACGCTGATAACACCAGTAGATACAGCATTTGATTTCTTGTAGTTTCTACGTGTAACATGCTGGAATTCTTTATGATTTGTTATCTCTTAAAGAACACATCTTAAGGAATACATCTAAAATTCCTCTAAAACTGTTGCTCTGAAGATTTGTAGAGAGATTGTCTTCAGAATTTTTAATTTCGGGTAAAAACTTTGAAAAGATTTTAACGCCCCAAAAATTACTCTTATAAGAAATGTGATTCTTTCCCTTTAAAAAAAATCAAAAATTTTATAAATAATTTTACTATTAACAGTTGAAGGTAAACAAATGTTAGTTTGTCAGTCAGCAGATACGGGGAATCTCGCGAACGGAGAATAGCAGGATATTGCGACTGGTACCGATGGACGCGGACGGACGAGACGCGTGCACTGGGGCCACCCTCACCTTTCAAAACTTTAAACTTTTTTTAATTACTAAATTAAAACCGCCGAACTCAAAAGAAGCGGACAGCAGAAACAGATGACATTCCGGGTGGGCCAGCTCCTTTCCGTATCGCAAATTTCCACTATTTTCATGCATGCAAAATTAAACTTTTTCGCCCACCAATCGACAAATTTTGTATTTCCATGTGTTTTACAACTCTTCATCTTTAAGGATATACACATTTTTATAGAGTTAAAAATGTTTTTCATTGCAAACGAAGCTTTTTCCCAAAACAGTTTTCCGAATTTCACAAAATCGACAATTTTGATGTCGATTAATACAAATATTTCGGACAAATATTTCGATTTTCTGTACCTATTAATGTCAATTTTACGATTTATCGGCATTTGCTAGATGTTCAGCTTCCAAAATACACCAAATACAATTAATAAAATAAATGTTATCATTCTAAAAAAGCGTACTTACAAAACTCACTTTTGAAATTTCCCGCGCTGATCGCCATAGTATCTTAATGTAACTGAATGGGGAGTTCGTAATTTTTCGACTTATTATTTTACTCACTAATAATTCCAGCAAGTTCGTGAAATTTTTTTCGAATTAATGAGCGACTGATGAGGATTCTTCCGCCACCAATTTTGAATTCCTGAGAACTGTCTTTCTATATTTTTAAGCACTTTTTCGCCCATGAGATTTTCTATTTACATTAGGCCATGTTGCCAAAATGAAAAATTATTAGTTGAGATCGAGTCATTTAATAATTGAAATCCAGAAATAATTTTAAAGTACCAGAAATAATTTTAGTTTCAGGAAAAAAGAAGTTAAAACCTATAGATTTTTTTTCTAATTGAATGATCTTTCTTTGTTTAAAAAGCAAAATTTGAAAACGGAAATTTGAAAGAATTATTTCAAAAGTCAAAAACCAAAATTTGAAAAAGAGAATTTTAAATCATTTTGTTTTTTAAATATTCTAATGTATTTTTAAAAGTGATTAAACAATTTTCAATCTTTAAAAAATAAAACTATTTCATTTTAAATCGAAAATGCAACACATCGGGTTGCCACTCAGTTAGTATTTTTCTAAATCTTGAGTACAAACTAACTTCTGCAGATATATATATATATATATATATATATATATATATATATATATATATATATATATTTTAAAATTTTAAATTATAAAATTTTTAAAACATGATTTTAAATTGTTCATGAATTTTTTTCATTATTGTGTTGCGTTATCTTTATTATATAAACACACAATTTGACAGAACGACAGCATCACAAAATAAAATACCAATACATTTTTTACAAAAAACTATAAAATTCTGTGCCCTGGAACCCCATAATCTATATATATAAAACGCGTAGATATGAGGCATAAAAATCGACGATATTTCTACACTCCGAGTGGCAACGGCTGCAACTACCAGATGTAAACATTAGCGGCATGAAGCTACAGCTTCATGCCGCTAATGTTCTGTAGCTTCATGATTAGCGGCCGTCCGCAATTTGCAACCGCGTGTCAACATGGATTTACGCGCTAAAATCAGGAATGCTCGAAAGCGAGCTACACGATCAAGTGAAAATTGGGAACAGTCTCGATAAAGAAAGCGAAGAAGAAATAATTCATTAAGAGAGAGCATAAATGATTGCGAAGCTAGGCTTAATCGTCCCCGAAATAGCAACCGACCGCCAGTAATAGTTAATTTTTTACACTTTTTTCAGTACTTGCTGAATGTTTACTCTTTTATAAGTGAAGAAGTTTTCCCAACAATTTATTATTTGATATGATTAAGTGTAGATATCTGAATTGTGAACAGCATTACATACAGAGAGTGATGTAATCCACACTATATTTTAGTACTTGCTGAATTTTTACTCCATTTTTTTAAGTGAAAAATATTTTCCCAAACAATTTCTTTTTTGATGTAATGATAAAGTGTAGATATCTTAATTTTCAAAAATAGTACATACAGAGAGGGATGTAATTTTTAAAATCATTGGTGTTGGGTTTCTCAGTCTTATCTTTATCTCTGTTCTGAAGTAATGGAAATTGACATTTTTTAATCACGATGTTTGAGAATCAGCCTTAAAGAAAATACCCCTTACCAACGTATATTTATGATGACAGGTAATGGTAACATTCCTTACATACGTTACTATCAGTTGAGCTGTTTGCAAAAGAAAATATAAAACTAAAAGCGACCATGCTGGTCGCGCAGCGGCTAGTAGCAATAAATTTTTAAAATAATTTTATCTATTTTTTTAAAAGTGATATTTTTTCAATTATAAAACTAAGCGATCTGGACTTCGTAGAAATACCATTAGTGAAGATTTCATATCATTTCTATACCATACGATGATTTCAATAATTACAAGATAAAAAGAACTTTTTATATACCACGTTTTTAAATTTTCTGTTGAATCATATAAACTTGACAATTCTGTGTATTAATAAATACTTTTTAAAAATTTTTTTGATATCAACTTGAAAGAAAATGATCAAATGCGTAATCACTCGTTTAGCTCGGGAATTGGCAGTTAACATGCGTTTAACTTTTTGTTCCCGTACTGGCCGATAGATGGCTGCACTACTCTACAAAACAATATTAGCTGAAAATGAATTCAATGCTGCTTAAAGATGGCTAAAAGTATTAAAAGAATGCATTGTCATCGTGTTCTGAGCTATTCTAAAAGTTTCAAATGTCTAGCTAGTCGGGAAGTTAGTTAAAAATCGATTGCAAGATTTGGACTGGACAAACACACAAACAAACAAGAAAGCAAGTTAATAAAAACATGGTAAAAATAAATTTTTAAATGAAAATTGTCAAGAAATAAGTGTTCAAATCCAGAATGACGTCAGTTTGTAACGCTATCCAACAAACAGTTGGCAGTTTCACAGCGAGTTTTTCTCCTTATTTAAGTATATGATCATTTGGTGACTATATACATACATACATACCTACATACATACACACACACACACACACACACACACACACATATACACTCAAGAGCAAAACATTATGACCACCCCTGCATTTTGCAATGAATTCGTCTGGATGACGTGGAAGGCACGTGATCAGGTGGAAGTGGTATTTAACTGCTGCTGGAGAGTCTGAAGAATCATTCTTTCACTTACTTCTGTGTGTGATGGGAAAGGCTGCGGATCCAAGCGACTTTGATAGAGGGCAGATTGAAGGCTCGGATTGAAGGCTCGAAGACAAGTATTTCTGAAACTGCACGACTCGTGGGTTGTTCGCGACCTACAGTTGTTAGTACTTATGCAAAGTGGATGAATGGCGGTGAAACCAGCAGTAGACGACATGGTGTTGTACGTCCACACGCTATCAAAGAAAAAGGTCGTCGGAGACTGTCTCGCATGGTGAAGCAAAACCGGAGCCAGACAGTGGCTCAGCTGACAGCCCAATACAATGCAGGGCCAAGTAGAATAGTATCGGAGCACATTGTTCAGCGGACACTGTTGGATAAGGGGCTACGCAGCAAACGTCCCACTCGTGTGCCTTTCCTGACCAAGCGTCATCGCCAACTGCGCCTGCGCTGGGCCCGGGAACATTGCGACTGGTCCATGGATCAGTGGGAGAGAGTTGCCTGGTCAGATGAATCACGGTTTGTCATTCATCACGCCGATGGCCGTGTCAGGATACGCCGTCTTCCAGCCGAACTGTTACTCCCTCAATGTACAGTAGGTAATACACAGGCCGGTGGTGGCGGTATTACGCTTTGGGGGACGTTCTCTTGGGCGTCTCTGAGACCCGTGGTTGTGGTAGAGCAGACCATGAATGCTACAGGGTATCTGAACATCATTGCGGACCAGTTGCACCCTTACATGGCCTCTTTTTTCCAGTTTGAAATGGAATGTTCCAACAGGACAACGCCTCGTGTCACAAGGCTAAAATTGTGTTGGAGTGGTTCCAGGAACATGATGCTGAATTCCAGTTAATGTCCTGGCCGCCTAACTCACCGGATCTCAATCCGATAGAACACATTTGGGATGTCATGGGACGGCAGCTCAGAGTTCAAAGACCACCAATTCGCAGTATCTCGGATTTGCTTGACCGTTGCTTAAACATCTGGTACAATCTGTCTCCGGCCATCTACCAAGGACTTGTGGCATCCATGCCAAGGCGGGTTGAAGCTGTTTTGCGCACCAAAGGTGGGCCAACTCGTTACTGACAGGTGGTCATAATGTTTTGGCTCTTGAGTGTATATATATATGTATATATATATGTGTGTGTGTGTAAGTAAGGACATATATATACGTACACACACACACACACACACACACATATATATATATATATATATATATATATATAAGAATAAAAAAAAATCTCTCATCTAATGAGTCTAAGTGATGAAAAGAAGTAGATATAAAATTAATGAAAGGCAGTAAAATAGGAGGTTTACTTTTGAGGCCATTCCCAAGGGAATCGCGTTTTGTCATATTAGCATTCAATGAACTTATTAATCTGATGTATTTATACACATTTCTCATGGTTGTGTCTTATCGTACAGTGACGGGACAGAAATAAATAGATCAATATGTTTATCTTATGATCCCTGTCTGTTCTGATTTGTTGCGGTTTAAAATCTGCATTACCATAATCTAACATTAGGCTTGATCTCTCAGTATTTTTCCTGTTATTTTGAAATTAATCCAAACTATCAACTTATGAGATTTTTTAAATTACACTGTGTTTCGCTTTAAGGCAGCTGCGTACTAACCCTATTAGATTCGCTCACTTCAGTGTTAACCTATGGAGATAATTTGTCCAAGGATTGGATTTAAAGATTTTTTTAAAAAGTGTACTCCGTAATAGAGAAACAAATTTTACAACTTAGGGCATTTTAATGCGTTTTAATGCGTCAACGCGTTTCCGGGCTCTCTGCTTTACTTTCAAAATCCCCGTAGCATGAGCAGCGCTGAAGGGCAATCCAGCGTTATGTAACCACTACAGTGATCTGAATGGTGCTGCCATCTGCTTAATTTCCCGTTAACTATTTGTTCCCCATTTAAGTAATTTAAATAAACTTAATTTTAGGTCATGACATATATATATACATATATACATATTTGTGGGTGTTTTTTTCCTCAATTCCCTCAAAAGAGGGAAACACAAAATACGAAACAATTAAAAACAGAGAACGGCTCTGGGTCGTTTTCTATTTGCTGGGTCATAATTGGCAAGATTAATTAGTAAATTATTGTCGATTGAATTATGGAAATAAATAGTTAAAGAAACTATCATTCATGTCTAGGTCGGATATGGACACATTAAGTCCGTAGACCGGAAAGTCCTATGAGGTCAGAGAGGGTGGGGGAAGTACGACCCCACCAGATGTCACCCCCTAATGGGGTTCGATCAAAATGGAGGTGTCGGTTCCCCTATACGGTGCTCTTATTTAAAGAAACCGACGATTGTCGCGGTTAAAGTGCAAATGTCTTCATTTACAAGTGCCCCGCATTGGCAAACAGAAGAGTGAGAAAAATTCGATTTCAAAAACAAAATTTCGTCGAAATTTTAGCCTTTTGTAATGTGTTGGAGGAGGGAAAATGATTGATGAATATCTTGGGACTGCCCATCGCAGTAGACGGCTCTGGCCACTCCTCCTCACTTTGAAACCCAACCGAGCTCAATCGATATTAACAAATTAATGTTTTTAATATTTTTTTTTTTGTATTTGAAAACAGATCTTAAAGCATTCGTAGAGAAAAAAAATTTATCTGATTGTAGTGATTTTTTTTCATCAAATGTGCCTTTGTTTAAACATTATTATTGTAGAAAATACTTGGAACAGCCGGAAAATTTTACTTTTAAAAACACTTGAAATGCAAAATTTAAAGTGTGTTCAGTTTATAAATATCTGCTGAACCTATACATCTATTTACATGTTTTGTTTTGTTTTCTACTTTTATGCTTAGTAATCTATATATATAAAACGCGTAGGTATGCGGCACAAAAATCGACGATATTTCTACAATCTGAATGGCAACGACTGCAACTACCGGATGTAAACATTAGCGGCCGTCCGCGTGTGGCTCGACGATAGCACGCAATTTGGTACAATTTAATTGCTGCATTTTACTCATGAATAATTTTAATTTATTCATTTAATATGATTAAGTGGAGATATCTGAATTGCGAACAATAATACATACAGAGAGAAATGTAATCTATACTATATTTTAGTATTTGCTGAATTTTCACTCCACTTTATAAGTGAAAATTTTCCCCAACAATTTCTTATTTGATGTAATGATAAAGTGTAGATATCTTAGTTTTGAAAATAGTACATACAGTGAGAGATATAATTTTTAAAATCATTGGTGTTGGGTTTCTCAGACTTATCTTTAACTCTGTTCTGAAGTAATGGAAATTCACATTTTTTAATCATGATGTTTTAGAATCAGCCTTATAGTGAATTTATCAATGATTATAAATTTTTTGTCTGAGTTTTCACTACCCCTTAACAGCGTATATTTATGATGACAGGTAATGGTAACATTCCTTACATATGTTACTTTCAATTGAGTTGTTGCAAAAGAAAATATAAATCTAAAAGCGACCATGCTGGTCGCACAGCGGCTAGTTGTTTCTGAATAATTTGTCTTCACGATATTTAAGAAATTTACTAAAAAAAATTTAATTGCTTGAACGAAGTTTAAAAAAATTTTTTAATGTAACTTTTGCTTCAAGAAAAATATTTTCAAAATTTTTTACTATAAATCAAAAATCCCGAAGACAGTTTATAGAAAATAGAACAAAGTAACACTTTACGAAAATCCGTCGAGATACTTTTCAACGAACTTAAAATATATCCTTTCAAAGATGGTAAATTAGGAAAAATTCTATTCTGAAAGTAATATTCTTGAAAGGTCATATGTACTACAGGGTACACGAGGGTAGTACTGCATTGGCTTTCTAATCATTATACACGCATGTTATTTCATTTGAAAAGCTCCATACTATGTTTTAAGTCAAGAAAATAGAAAAGTACCTTATGACAGTTTTGTGTCATAGATTCCAGTGCTCTACTTTTTCAAAAATTATTTTATCTTGAATAAAAACAATTTTAACTCAAAATAAACTACTGCAAAATTTGAAATTTTAAAACTACCAGCACGTTATTTAAGCGTCTACCTTCAATCGAAAAAGAGAAGAATTTTTTAAAAAATATGTATTTGTTAATCAGTGATTTTTTTCTGATCACAGATTAGCAAAAGCATACTTTTCAATTTTGTTTTTAATTGTAGTTCATACCGAGAGGATAATTCCACATGGTCTAACATGGGGATTGAATATTTGCTTCGAACAGGGTTCCCAGATTTAGGTTTTTAAACCCAGATCTGGGTTTTTCCCTTGTAAGTTAAAAATATAGAAAAATAATTAATATTTATTTGTCATTGTAAGCATAATTTAGTTAGTAAATTAATGAATGCAAAATGGTACAAGATAAGATCATTTCGATTGAATTATGATCTATCTGCCTGTTAAGAAACAATCCCAGAATTTTGGTATTTGTTACGTAATTTTAAAAGTGGATTCAAGAATCTCAAATATGAAATCTTATCAAATTTCATTACCTGTTTGACGATTTTACCTCACTCTTTTGAGAGAGTAGAGAAAGGTTTTTCATAAGTCAATAAAATCAGAATAAAACACACATTCTTTAAAAACTGTAACTGTAAATTATCGTATGATGTCCAGATAAATAGATAGATATCATCAAAATTGTCACTCCTGGATACCTAAAACAAAACTGGTAAAAGACATAACATGTTTTAGAAGATAAGAAACAAGCATTTAAAACATAAATAAAAATTAGAGAATTAATTTGGAAGTGAATGACGATATAGATTAAATCTAAAGACAATTAAATAAAATAATTTTAAGTAATGCTAGAAAATGGGGTATTATTTTATTTGTATTTTGTTTATCATTTTCAATGAAAAAAAAGTATTTCTTAAAAAGCTGAGTTTTTATAATTATAATCTGGGTTTATTGCATTTTCTCGCTGTGAGACCTGGCTATGAAGATTTGAAGAACTGATTTGCCGACTTAAGAGCGTTGTCAAGTAACAAACTTTCGAAGATACAACTAAGAACTAAACTGGCGATTAGCAAATTGAAAGTCAATACTCTGCACAAATGAAGAACAAATAAACCCGACTGAGTAAGCCGAAGCAAGTGTTTATGAAAAGAAATAATATAATCCACATATTTGCTGTCAAGTCATTGGCTTGTTTCCAGATCCAAAACGCAAACAATGAAAGATTCACTAAAGTATAAGCGCTGCCATGACGCTCAGAGGTGCTATACATCCGCACGAAAAAAATAGCTACCTCTTAAAGACGTACATCAAACAGATTCTTAATATGACATAATGTAATTTTATTTTCATTAATGTAGGATGTGCTTGATATTTTATGCAACTACAATCCAAAATTCAATCAATCACTTTTAATTAATAACAGCGAACAGCCGTAATCTAAGAATGCTTCATTTAGCAAATATTATATAATACTTTTCTGATGTTGTGAATGGATTTTGTTGTTTCAGTTCGTTCATAGATGGCGCTCAAACACGTATTCAAACTTGTAAACTGAAACCGGCTTTCAAACTGAGAGTTGTTAAAGAACGAAGTAACACAGAAAATTGTTTTGGTTTTAACATCGCTGCCCATGAACTATGAGAGTGAAACCAAAGTTTTTATGCTTGTGCCCTTGCACCTAATTGAACACTTTCAAAAGAATTCAAACGTTTATGCATCCCTTCGCATGACCATAAGAGGGAAGAAACGGCATGATAAAAAAAAGTAGTGCGTGAATCGGAAATGCCTACATGCGTCAATATGTCATCATTGACTTTTGAAAAAGTAAAAATACTTTTAACTTTCCCCTTAAGTCATAGTTAAAGAGAATGGAATAACTTCTTTTTGACCAACCTCGAAGATTTGTATTTTAATTTTAATTATTTGTTGTTTTCAGTTGCGAGCGAGGGTTAAGTGACTCGGGCATACGAAAATTTCGCCGCACGGAAATGGCGTCATCGTGACATGTATTTGAAAAATCTACTAATGAGTATTGTCGAGTAAGAATAAATGTTACGATTACGCCATTTTCGCACGGCAAAATTTTCGTATGCCCCGAGAATAAGGCAATAAAACAATTTTCTATTTCACAAACTTTGTAATAATAATAATAATAATAATAGTTTAAAAAAACCCCTTGAAATTAAGTTTATTCGAATTCCAGCGAATTAGGAAGTGAAGCGAAAATGTTAGGCGGTGAGCACAGTTTGGACCTCGGCTTACGAAAATTTCGCCGAGGAGAATGCCGTCATCGTGACATTTATTCTTAATTGGCAATAATGTTTATTAATAGATATTACAAATATACGTCACGATGACGCCATTACGACATAGTATGTTCTTGATCAACAATACGGCTTATTGACAGATTTTACAAACATACGTCAAGATAACGCCATTGTGACATATATTCTTGAGCAACAACACGGCTTATTGATAAATTTTACAAATATACGTCATGATGACGCCATTGTGACTTATATTCTTTTTTACAAATATACATCACGATGACGTGATTTTCGCATGGTGAAATTTTCGTACGCCCTGAGTCTAAGCCCTAGGTTTTGGGATGGCATTTGTAATTTTTTTTTTTCAAACCATATATGCATTTTGATATCGCCAAAATTAATTTTTCACTAAGCAAACATTTTTATAAAGAATGCAATTTTTCTTAAATTATAATGCGACCCTATATTTATATTTTTTAATTAATTTAAATTTAAATATTTAAAATTATTTTAAAGCTAAAATATTTACCGCAGTATGCAAATCTGATATTTGATGATAGTAATTTTACCTTTCGTACAGCAAACATCAAAATTCGCTTCGATATTATAATTGGCACGACGGGTACCGAAAACAACGCGTACCGAACAAATTTTTCCCCATAAGGAGTAATGTAAATTGAATGAATTCGTTCCTGAATTCCAGAAATTTCATATTTTACTAGACAGTTTATGAATTGATGGGGTTGTTTTTTTATACAAAATCTTTACACTAGACCAGGGGTACTCAATCTGCGGCCCACCAAGCTTGAATGTGCGACCCGAGACACTCACACTCATCATCAGGCTGGTACTTTTCTAAACATAATTTTGAAAATGGGTACCTGAAAAATGCAAAACTGTACAAAAATGTGCCACCTGCTGCTTACATCAACGGATCTTTGAGAATCATGCTATTCCAAAATGAAATACCCGAAGAACTAATATAGAAAATAGTTGGTACTCGTCAAAACATGACGGCTAGATAGTAAATAAATGTACTAATACACAAATTATACTCAACACATCATTGCCAAATGTTGAAAATCCTAATAATGCGCAGAAATAAATTAATGTATTTAATCAACCTCGTGCTTAGTGAGTATCTAAAGCCAGATTTAAAAAATGTCACTAAGCATGCGTAGAAACAGTGAGTTTCTAAAAGCCAGATTCAAACATGCCACTGAGCACGTGCTGGGTGGAAATGTCTGATTAAAGGTATTAAAATATTAAAGTTAAAATAGTAACAGGGTTTGATTACTGATTACTGATTACCCAACCCAGGTTCGTTTTAACCCCAGCATGTAAACACTGTAGAATAGATAGACACAACTTAAATGTTTTATAAATGACTAGCGGCCCGTCCCGACTTTGTGCGGGTTGAACAATTATCGATCTTAAGTAGATATTAGGAAGGTATAATTTGTTTTAAAACTTCATGGTATACCACATTTTTCGTTTTCTGAGGTTTTAAAACAAATTGATTCTCCGCATTTCCTGACCTAGAGAGACCAACATGTAATTGTCCATGAGTAAGCCAATCTTCCCGTAAGTCAAGTCCAATATATTTGTATGTTTGACCTTGGGATTTATTCATGGTGATGGCAAAAGAAATTTTTATTGGAAACTGTAACGTCAGGCACTGAATTGTGTCCGGGCCACCCGCATGCCGATTTTGATACGATTTGGCCCCATAGCCTATCCGCTACAGAGTCCACACACAAAAAAACACCAAAAATGGCACAAAAATTTAATAACTTTTTTAAAATTAAAAATTCAAAAATTCGGCTACGTCAGGCACTGAATCGTGTGCCGATTTTGGTACGATTCGGCTCCATTGTCAAGAAAGCGGAAGCTGTCGAAATGAGCAACTTTTAAGGGCAAAATCATTAAAACATTAATTAAAAAACTCCGGGGCCCGATTTTCAAAAAATAATATGCCAATGTTTTAATCTGAACTATCAACTATATCTATACAAAATTTCAGCTTAATTGAAGCAATACGTTTTCACTTATAAAGGAACAAACATAGACCTATTAGAAATAATCAATAGATTTCACAGTTTCAATGAAACACACTGGTTTTTGAATAAAGTTCAATAATTCAAGTTCGATTTACGCAAATTGTGCATAAAATTGTACATAAATTCAAAAACATAAAGTTTATAAATAAAGTTCTGAAGTATTATACCAATAAATTTCCAGATGATAGCCAACAAATTGTAAATATTTTTACCTCAAATGTAACATAAAAAGCGTAGTTTCAAATGTAATTTTCTTCAATAAACCCTTAAACGTTGTCAATTTCAAAAATTCTTTTTGTATTTTTCAATACCTCCTTCACTTGAATCTTTAACATATTAAATGTTTTACTGATAATAAATAAAAATGTAGTTTAATGTGTTGCTATGGTTACTTGATTATGGTTGACAAAGAAAATTCAAATGTTAAAAATGTGACAAAGGAAAAGTTGTAAAGGTGAAGCATCAGCTCAACATTTAGGCGCAAACTTTCTTTCTACTGATCAGATATACATAATATATAGCCTACGTCTATCTGGAATAATGTACCTTTCAAATAGTAAAAGAATTTATTAAATAGGTGCAGTGGTTCCGGAGATTACCCTCCACATGCAAAATCCGATCTCTCTTTATATATTAATATAGAAATATAGATATAGATTATAGAAGTATAGATACACATTGGTATCCCAAAATTAGAATAAGAGATGAAATAAAAACACAAAAATAAAAAAAGGATTTTAAATAAAGAATGTTTTTTTAATTATTTTAAGCACCTAAAATAGTATTCAAATTAATAGAAAAAGTAATTTTTTAAAAGAAAGAGGTGTGCGTGAGACCGTAGTTTTATTCAAAAATAAAAAAAGGATTTTAAGAAAAGAATGTTTTTTTTTAATTATTTTAAGCACCTAAAATAGTATTCAAATTAATAGAAAGAGGTTAAGAGATGAAATAAAAATGCAAAAATAAAAAAAGGATTTTAAGTAAAGAATGTTCTTTTTATAAGTATAGATAATAGAAAGAGGTTAAGAGTTGAAATAAAAATACAAAAATAAAAAAAGGATTTTAACTAAAGAAAGTTTTTTTTTTTAAATATTCAATTTTTTAAAAATAATATTCTTAAAATAATATTCAAATTAATATTACGTTAGTTAATAATTAAAGTTAATTTTTTTAAGGAAAAAAGCATGCCGGAGAACGGCTAGTTTTGAACCGCTAACGTCAGAACAGAAGCCCACCGCGATAGCACCACGCTAAGGATCGTTGAAGACTTCGGCACAAAATGCGGTAGAGGACAGTAGCGGTAACAATGGAGATTGTTAGGATTAAGCCCCTAACTTTATTTCTAGTGATTAGATATACATAATATATAGCCTATGTCCATCTGGAATAATGTACCTTTCAAATAGTAAAAGAATTTTTCAAATAGGTGCAGTGGTTCTGGAGATTACCCTCCACGTACAAAATCGCTCTCTCTTTATATATAAGTATAGATAAGGACCAATATTTACAAATTAATAACAAATATTTATTACACAAATAAACAGTTAAATTATACAATATTAAAATGATTATTCTTCTCATAACTACATGAATAATTAATAATGTGTTAAAATGATTAATATTTTTTTTCAAATAACAAGTTGGGTCCTCACCGGATTAACATGTAAAGGTATGTATCATTTAAGGGATATTTAATTTAATTTTAAATTAAAAAATACTACTGTACTGTCTTTCAACCGAATAGTAAAGACTGACTTACCCCAAATATCGGCTAGCTAAGATGACATTACGGCTTCGAGAAAGTGGCAGGGTGGACTCGAGAGTCCCACCACAGGGCAAGCCCGTAGGCTATTCGCCCTCTGCACAATGCTATTCTCTCTCTCCCCAATCTCTCTGAACTCTTCTATATCTCTCTGAACTCTCTCTGTATCTCAAAATCTCATTTCTACCTCTTAATATTCATCTCAACATTTTGCACATATGTTTCCACCTTCCAATCGCAATATTTTCTTCTCCATATAAATTCCACCTACGTCTTAAAACCCTTTTCTAGTGACCCTAATATTTCTCTTTTATTAAAATCACACTTCTCATTGGACCTATACTTATCTTTCACATTTTCCCCCTTTTCCTTTCTACATTTTTCTTATATTTTATTTTCTAACACCTGAACATTTTTTCTTACCATGATCCGACAATACTGCTACCGTTGCGTAAATTCCTTTCAATATAATCCTTATTCTAAGGGGCTTTTTTTTCGACTGACCCTCGTCCAACGCAATTATTTTATTATGGGCCTTTTAACTAACCGTGATTCTAACTTTACTACTGAGCCTTTCTTATGGGGCCTTTATATGGGAGCAGCGGCTATTTCTAAACTTTCCCCTCTTTACCATAAATATATTTTTATTGCGTACAATTCCTTTTCTAACAATCTTTTAAACTTATGTAAAATGCCTTTTCTTATGCTGACCACTATAACCGGCCAAATCCTGAATCTACCCTTCCTCTGCGTATCCAATTTTATAGCTGACCGTTTTCTTATTTCTCATCCTTTTCACTACGTTTTACAACGCACAAAGAATCTTAAACATGACTTGCAGCTGTTGATTCTCCTAGAAACCCTTTGCTGGCTTAAAGAGCCAGCACATGCACAGAAATCAATTTTTTAATTGCAAACAATCGCTAATTAATAGAAATTGCGGTTACAAAAACCAAATTTGACAAATCTACAGATTACTATCTTTCGTTTAGGACCAAAATGAAGTAAATGGATGCAGTAGTTACATTTGTCGAGGTAACATTTGTTGTTATTTTTGATTCAGAACCACGTTGTGTAGTATTTTCGAATTTTATACTTTTGCCACAGGGCCTGTTCACATAGGAGTCCGGTAACGGGAGCGTTAAAGTATTGAAATATATTTAACCAATGACAAACCTTCAAACGATTAGCAACGAAATTTTTAACGCCTGTGATTGGTTTATTTCCGTCTCAGCGCTATCTTTCCTTTTACGCTTCCACTAGCGGACTCGTATGTGAACAGGCCCTTATTCTCTATTTTGTAATCATGGCAGAAACACAAAATCCTGAGATAAATCGTATTGCATTTAAAGCTCCGCCATTCTGGAAAACTAACGCAGAACTTTGGTTTTAACAGCTCGAATCTCAGTTTGTAACAGCTGGTATTTCTTCCGAAGTAACAACATTTCATTGCGTGGTTTCAACATTAGATTTTGAGATTTTGACTTTCGTGAATCATATTGTTCGCTTCCCTCCTTCCGCAGGGCCTTACGATGCATTAAAAACTCGAATTATTAGTCTATATGCAGATTCGGAAACTACTCGGTTGAAAGCTTTATTACAGGTTTACAACTTCGCGACAAAAAATCTTCGCAGTTACTCATGAAAATTAAAGATTTGGCACAAAATCGTATAACAGACGATGTTTTAAAAACACTTTTTACAGCGTTTGCCAGTAACAACACAAAAAATCTCTTCGGTTGGTAAAGACGATTTGAGTGAGTTGGCGCTGATTGCTGATAAAATTGCAGAAACATCTGATGCTACATTTATTTATAGGTGTGGTTTCGTCCAACTCTACAATTACAGCATCAGAAAATAAGGTTGCTGAATTATCTCGCCAGGTTGATCAGTAGTCTCGTAAACCCGTTTCGAGGGTTTAAAATTGGTCGTGAAGATCCGAACCAAGAACTCGCTTAGATTTAACTCATTTATGTTGGTACCATGCTCATTTTGTGGAAAAAGCCCCCCCCCCAAAAAAAAATAAAAAAAAAAAAAAAATGTCAAACCATGTAAGTTTTAACGAAATGCGACGAGTACCGAAACAGACGAGTATCGAAGCAATTTTTTCGCCTCGAAATGCGACGAGTACCGAAGCAAACGAGTATCGAAGCAATTTTTTCTCCTCGAAATGCGACGAGTACCGAAACAGACGAGTGCCGAGGTACTGCTGTATATAGAAGAGAAACCGATGATTTAATTTCTTAGTACTCGCTTCAAAAAACGCCTTTTTCCACAGGGAAAAAAATTATAACAACTATAAATCGAAAAACATTTAAAAAAAAAAAGGAGGATTGAATTAGATAAATGGGACTATAATGGATGAAAAGTGAAAAAATAATGCGTAAATCAGAAAAAGCATTTGCGTTAGGAAAGACTTTTTTTTGCGTAAAAAACTTTGCCCTCTACCTTGAGTTGCAGATAGAGAGATGATAATTTCAAAATGCTCTGTCTGTAACTAAACGCATGACTTTTAATTTTTCATTTTATTTTATTTACATAACAGGCGTGATCAAGTAACAACGTGACCAAAAAAGAAATGTACTTTTATCTAAACACTTTCACTTCACTTACTGTTTTCTCTATAAATACTTTTAATCAGATGCCAACAAACAGATCGGAAATAAATTAGAACGTAAATTAGGATAATACAAAACTTCATGAAATGAACAAAAAATAAATTTTGTGATTTTTATTTATTTATTCACTAATTTTTTTAACTAAATATGGGCACCGGAGTATTAAAGTATATAGTAAATAAACCGATTTAAACTGCGATTACAATAGTATTTTACACCGTAAGTATAATTTATTATACACTCTGTTCACAAAAAAATATATGCGCCCAGAAGGAAACGAGCTACTATCACGAAATTTAACATGTATATAGTGTATGAGGAGATAAGCAAATGATTACAAATTCAGAAGAACAGACCGTTTTATTAAGAAGACCGTTTTATTAAGATGAAAAAGGTTACAAATCAGTAAGTAGTAAATCCGCCTCTGGCAGCTATACAAGCCGAAACACGGCGTGGTATCGAATGAATGAGGTCACCTATGACCTCTTGCGGAAGATTATGCCATAATCTTTGCAACTGGGCAGTTAATTCACCAGTATTCCGGGACGGCTGCAGTTGCCTTCCAAACACGTCCCAGACGAGCTCTATTGGCGAGAGGTCTGTGACCTGGCAGGCCATGGGAGTACGTTATATCCTTGAAGACATTGTTGGGGGAGTCGTGCAGTATGTGGACGAGCGTTGTCTTGCTGATAAATGGCACCTGGGCGACTTGATAGTATAGGCAGTTCAACTGGCGTTAAAATCTCGTCCACGTAACTGCGTGCCGACAAAGTGCGTTGAAGGATGACTAGAGGTGATCGTGTGTCCCAACAAATCGCTCCCCACACTGTCACACCTTGTGTAATCGCCGTATGCCTCTCGACAACAAATGCCGGATCGGACCGGTGGCCTGGCCGCCTCCACACGCGTATGCGCTGCTCATCAGCATTGAGACTGAAGATCACACGCCTCCAGTCGGTCACACTCCAGCTTGCCCGAGGTCGGCAAAAATCCAATCGACACTGCCTATAATGTGGGGTCAGTGGTAGACGTCTTAATGGACGTCGGATCCTTATGCATGCGTCGGCCAGTCGTCTCCAATGGTTTCCTTGATACCACCGGATGTCTGGAAGGTGGTAAATAGCGTCGAACCGATTCTAGAGACATTGTTGGTGCGGACGTGGCCGCTCTTCTGATTGCGCGATCCTCGCACGCATTTGTGTTCCTGGGACGCCCCTGACCCTCCGCGACGGTAGACTATCCCTTCCGTGATCCACTGTTGCCAACACCGAGCTACTACCATATCGCTCCGACCGAGGTGGCGGCCGATACGCCTGTTCGACCAACCTGCTTCTCTGACGCCTACTATACGCCCCCTCTCAAAGTCCGACAATTGTTCGTACTGTCGCCGGTTACGTCTCAGAAGCATCTCTAGTCACAGTACCGTTCATCCAAATCGACAGATTTGTTTGAATAACCCTATGGCACAAGCAATCATGCTTTTAAACTCTCCCAGCTGCGCATCTCATATGCGCATCTCATATGCGCTTACCCTTGTCTCATCGGCGTCGAAATTTTAATCATTTGCATATCTCTTACCAGACTACATTCCTGCCGAGTTTCGTGGTAGTAGCTCGATTTCTTCTGGGTGCATATATTTTTTTGTGACAGAGTGGATATAGAAATTTTTCTTAGGCGACCAGCAATGGTTCCGAAAAAAGTGACCGTTTTGAGAGGTAGCCGTCGAAAAGAGGTTTCTTTCATAACATTGGTTCTATAGAGTCCTGAATCGGTTCTGAACAAAATATGGCCGTTTAGTGGGGTGGCCGGCTAGAGAAGTTTCAATCAATCAATATATATATATATATATATATATATATATATATATATATATATAAAAGAGCTTGTCTGTTTGTTTGTCCGCTATAGAATCATAGACTGTTTCACCCACCGGGACCAAATTCGGCACAGTTAATGTTTAGGACCCAAGAAACTTAAATCAGGAAAAACGAAATTTGGGACTCAGTTTTTTTAAAATTAATTTTTTAATGATTTTTGTGCCCCTAAGCGCACCTCTTAAATGTGGATACAGCCCCTTTACCACAACCAGTCTAATTCGATACGTGGGGGAAAAGAGGTTTGTTCTGAGGGGTGGTTTGAGAGTTGGTCTGGGGGTGACGGGGGGGGGCAGGGCGAAGTGTTTATTTTGCGGGGGGTGCAGCGCAGTATTTTTTTGATCGAATGCATGAAAAAATTTATATCTATATATCTACCCGGGCAACGCCGGGCAATAATGCTAGTATATATATATATATATATATATATATATATATATATATGTATATATATATATACAGTCGATTCCGGTTAATTGGACCACATCAGGACGCGATCATTTTGGTTCTAATAACCGGCTGGTCCGATTGCACGAACATGCTTATGCAATGCTGATTTGTTTTGGTTCTTTAGAATTCGGTCCGTCCTAATAAGCGGTGGTCCAATTAACCGGATTCAACTATGTATATAAGATTATTCTTTAAAAATTTGACACCTTTCGTCTTTTGTTGCAAAATACTATATCTGTTTTAACTCTTTTGCAGTAACGAGCAATTTCACCAGTGAAAATGCCATCATAACACAGTGATTTAAAAAAAAAGCGAACTCAAATGGGCGGTTCACGAAGTGCAATTTGCGCGTGTTTCCCACTTTACCAATTGCGATAATGCCCGACCGATTTACTCCCCTCACGATGGACATTTCAGAAAGACGTCGCGAAAGGTCCGTGAACGAAATATTCATTGGTAGTTCGTTATACTTGAAGAGCAAAAACGTTTCCGTCGTTTGTTTTCGACTGCACAATGGAGGACGCGTTTTCGGGCTCTTACTACAGACTGGGATGCAAACCGTAAGACGAAAGGTTAACAATAAAGCGTATTGACCATTCAGTTAAAGGCAGCGAGTTACACGTAAGTAATGTCAATTGGAAAATATCTGACACATTTGGGTCACTTGGAAGGGAAAATATTTCTTGTCACCAGCGAAAATTTACGATTAGCTAGGAAAAGTGTGTCGAACAGATCTGCGTTACGAGGTGATTGAAAGAATGATGTATCGCCACCCGTAAGAATCCACGACTTATTGACACATTTGTGTTACAAACGGATCGAAAGATTGCTGTGTCACCACTAAAAATTCATGAACATTCGGGAGCTCATTTTGGACTCATTTGCGTTACCATGGGATCGGATGAACGGTATATTTTCACCAGTGTAATTTTGCGACAAATTTGGAGAGTATTTCGAACTCATTTGTTTTATATTACGATTGGAAGAATGATGGTACTATATCTTGTATCCCAAAAAAATCCGGCTAATGAAGCCCTTAGCGTTACATTTGAGACTCTTTTACGTTACACTAGGATCGAAATAATGCATTCTCACAAGTGAAAATTAATGACAAATTGGGAGCTCATTTTGGACTCATTTGCGTTACGATGGGATCGGTTGAATGATATTATTTTCATCAGTGTAATTTTACGACAAATTGGGAGAGTATTTCGAACTCATTTGTTTTATATTACGATTGGAAGAATTTTGGTACTATATCTTGTATCCAAAAAAAATCCCGGCTAATGAAGCACTTAACGTTACATTTGAGACTCCTTTACGCTACACTGGGATCGAAAGAATACAATCTCACCAGTGAAAATTCATGACGAATCGGGATCTCATTTAGGACTCATGTGCATTACACTGGAATAGGAAGAATGATATGTCTTCACTAGTGTAATTTTACGACAAATTGGGAGAGTATTTTCGAATTCGTTTGTTTTATATTGGAATTGAAAGAATGATGAAAATAAGTATGGTCCCAAATTAAAATGTCCGACTTATGGCGTACTTAGCGTTACATTTCAGACTCATTTACGTTACATTGAGATCGAAATAATGCCTTCTCACCAGTCAAAATTTATGACTAATTGAAAGCTCATTTTGGGCTCATTTACATTACACTATTATTGGAAGAATTATAAATTTTCACTAGTGTAATTTTACGAAAAATCGGGAGGGTTTTTCGGACTCGTTTGTCTTATATTGAGATTTGAAGAATGATTGAAAAATATCTTATCAACAGTAAAAATTTACGGCATGTGGGGCACTTAGCGTCACAATTTGGACACATTTGCGTTACACCAGGATCGAAAGAATACTTTGTCACTAGTGGCAATTTATGACTAACTGGGTGTCCATTTGGGACTCCCAGTTTGCACTGCTCTGGAATTGGAAGAGTGATATATTTTCGTTAGTAACATTTTAAGACACATTCGGAGAGTATTTCGAATTCGTTTGTCCTATATTGGAATTGAAAGAATGATGGAGATACATCTGGTAACAAATTAAAATATCCGTCTAATGGGGGACTTAGCGTTACATTTTAGACTCATTTACATGTTACGTTACATACAGTTACATTGGGGTCGAAATAATGCATTCTCACCAGTCAAAATTTATGACTAATTGGGAGCTCATTTGCGTTACACTGTGATCGGAAGAACGGTATATTTTCACTGGTGTAATTTTACGAAAAATTGGGAGAGTATCTCGGCCTTGTTTGTCCTACATTGGAATTGAAAGAATAATGGAAATGTTTCTGGCTACCAATAAAAATTTCCGGCTAATGGGGACTTAGTGTTACCTTTTATAGTAATTTACGTGTTACATTACATACAGTTACATTGGGATCGAAATAATGCATTCTCACCAATCAAAATTTATGACTAATTGGGAGCTCATTTGCGTTACACTGTGATCGGAAGAGTGGTATATTTTCACTGGTGTAATTTTACGAAAAATTGGGAGAGTATCTCGGCCTTGTTTGTCCTACATTGGAATTGAAAGAATAATGGAAATGTTTCTGGCTACCAATGAAAATTTCCGGCTAATGGGGACTTAGTGTTACCTTTTATAGTAATTTACGTGTTACATTACATACAGTTACATTGGGATCGAAATAATGCATTCTCACCAATCAAAATTTATGACTAATTGGGAGCTCATTTGCGTTACACTGTGATCGGAAGAGTGGTATAATTTCACTGGTGTAATTTTACGAAAAATTGGGAGCGTATCTCGGTCTCGTTTGTCCTACATTGGAATTGAAAGAATAATGGAAATGTTTCTGGCTACCAATAAAAATTTACGGCTAATGGGAGACTTAGCGTTACATTTCAGACACATTTCGTTACCCTGGGATCGAAAGAATGCTTTTTCGCTTATGAAAACTTACGACGAATAAATAGGAAGCTCATTTGGGACTCATTTGCTTTATACTGGGATCGGAAGAATGATATATCACCAGTTTAAATTTAACTCTAATTATAGAACTAATTTTGGACGAGGTTTCGTTATTTTGGCATCGAAAGTATAATTTGTCTCTCGGGGAAACTCTTTTCTAATTGGGAACTCATTTGGACTCAACTGTATGAATCCAAATGAGTTGGGCTAATTGGAATTGTAAGAATTATTTACTGCCCCTAAAGTAATTTTACGACAAATTGTGAGAGCATTTTGGACTCAATCGTCTTATATTGGGATTAAGAAAATGATGGAAATGTGTTTTGTCTACAGTAAAAATTTCCTGTTATTGGGGTAACTCATTTTGGACATAATGACGCTATACTGGGATCCAAAGAATGCAGTATATATTTAGGACTAATTGGGGGCTCATTTGAGATTCATTTGCATTCAGCTGAGACCGGAAGAATGATATATCAACAGTAGAAATTCAGCACTATTTAGAGAACTCGTTTTGGGCGCAACTGCGTTTCACTATGATCTCAAGAATGATCTGTCACCTGTGAAAATTTATACAAACTGGAAACTCATTTGGTGACATTTGCGTAACAATGGGATTGGTTGAATAATATATTGCCACTAGTGTAAGTCAAAGACATATTTTGAGAGTATTTCGAAATCATTTGTATTATACTAGAACTAGCTGAAAACCCGTACATTCAAATTAAATACAACGGTCAACGTATGCAATTTATGCCAAAAAATAAATATATATATTTATAATAAATGCCATCAATATATATATTTATAATAAATGATGATCAATGTATACAATTGATGTAAAATATCTATCTATCTATATATATATATTTATAAAAAAATCGTAAGGGATATGCATTTTTTTTGGATAATATCCAATCGTCTGCTGCATTAGAAAGAGAAAAAAATATTTTTTTTGTCTATTTAGTTGTTACGCACGTGACGATAAATTTATTGAAAGTACCAGAAAAAGAAATCACGTGATCAGCATTTAATAAATTAAATTCTAAAAATTAATCTTTAAAAATTCACCAAAAATCAGGAAATGGAGGTAAAAATTCGAAAAAAATTTCATTTTGAAGGAATTTTTATGATCTTTCTCGTGATATAAATTTTATAACCCTCAATGTATTATTTTTAATGCAAACGTAAAAAAAGTTTAAAAAACAGCTTAAAAATTTAATTTTAAAAAATCTAAGAAGAATTTTTGAAAAATCTTTCTTAGTGCACCCCTACACTATTAGAAGAATCGCCATGCAAAATTTCAGCCCTTTAGGTCCAGCGGTTTGGTCTGTGCGTTGTATGTCAGTCAGTCAGTCAGTCAGTGAATGAATGAGTCAGTTACGGAACTGTTTTATATATATAGATTGAATAAAATGATGTAAACGTGCATTGTCAACAGTTAAAATTTCCGGGTTTGGTTTGGTTTGGTTTAAAGCGCCACGGTCCATTTTTGCTACACGAGGGCTAATTAGACCGGGATCTACTGCTTAAAACCGATTCCGGACGGCTACAAACGTCCATGCCAAGAGTGGGATTCGAACCCACAGACTTTGGTACCGAAAGCCAGCGCTCAAGACATTCGGCCATCGTCCGGCTAAAATTTGCGAGGTGTGAGAGACTCATTTTGGACAAATTTGCGTTACATTGCGATTTCAAAAATTTTGAAATTATGTATTGTATCCAGTGAAAATTTAACACAATAGGAAACTTATTTTGGGCATATTTACTTTATAGCAGGATCGAAAGAATAAGAGAAACATATATTATCACTTGAAAAATTTAACACACACCTAGGACCATTTTCGACACATGCAAAAAAAAAAGCGAGATAAAGGAATGAGAATTATTTAATCACGACTGAAAATTTAAATTTATTTCAGTCAGCTAATTACGCCGCTCTATTATACGAGGCGCAACTAGAAAGTAAGAACTGACTGCTTATAGTTCCTGCGCAGGTCACGTCATTGTAACGACTTCGCCGACATTTGGTTTTTGAACGGCTGGTGCTTCATTTGGTATAAGGCCGTCTGCACACGGAGCAACTCAAAAGAAACTGATTACCGACTCAAATCACAAACCAGTCCGTGATGAGTCGAACCCGTCGGACGGGTTTGTAACCAGTTGCGCCGTGTGCGTGGCTCCATTCAATTACATAGGTTGCGACTCATCACGGACTGGTTTGTGATTTGAGTCGGTAATCAGTTTCTTTTGAGTTGCTCCGTGTGCAGACGGCCTAAAGAAGCTGCGTCGAGCAATTCAGATTTGCCGGCGTGGTCTGCTAAAACTATATATGGCAATTTTTGGAACTTAATCCATTACACTTGCAGCCGTGACTGCTGGCCACTCATTTAAGGGGGCACCGTATAGGTGGACAGCATTACCCCCTACAAGCCGGTCCCGTAATTTGGAACCGCGTCAAGTTCCGAGACCGGAACACTTGACCCCGCACCTCTAGAGGTAAATTTGAGAACTTGGAGGACTTTGCAGCCTCGACGGATTTTAAGTGCACCAGCCGCCATTAGTGTACACGGCGATAGATTTGCAGCGACGGGCATTGAACCAGGGACGTTCAAATCACTGGCCAGCTGCCCTTACCACTGCTGGAGTTTGTCTCTTGCACGACAACGCGCGGCCACACACCGCCGTCCTTACATGTGCATTGCTTGGATAATTAGGTTAGGAAATTTTCGAACAACAACCGTACAGTCCCGACCTGTCTCCAGGTGATTACCATTTGTTCCTTCACCTGAAGATATTTTGGGCAGGTCAGAGTCTGCAGAATGATGAAGAAAACAAAAGACATTGTGAAGCAAAAGACATTGTGAAGGAGTGGCTGAATAAGTTGGCGGTGAGTTTCTTCGCGAAGGAATACAAAACTAGTCTCATGAAACGATAAATGCCTCAATAAATATAGTGACTACCTACAGGGTCCGATTTAGAAAATTCTTGACTATAGGCACAAAAAATAATCATGAATCATTGTGAAAGTACCATGTTACCAAGAATTGGCTATTTGAAGCGTAGAAGCCAAGATCATTATCAAATAACAAAAAGCAATACAACATATTAACTTCATCATTAAAACACCAATACAATGCAACCAGAAAAACTTATTAATCCCTTATATACACTATAACATACATATGATGAACTATACATATGATGAACTAATCAATCAAATTTGAAAGGATATATAAAAAAAATTGCTATTGAAAAAGGTGAAATAAAAAAAAATTGAATTGGGAATTTTTTCTTTTAAATAATTTTTTTTTCTTTTTTTTTTGGGGGGGGGGGGGGGGAGGGCAGCAACATTCGGGGGCCCCTAGATCCGGACCTACCTGGCCTAATGGAAAATCAGGGCCTGACTACCTAGAAAAGTAGTGTAATATACGTCTTAACATTTGGCAATAAAAATGTTTCAGAAACTTCTCCCTAATCTTTTTTTACATCCAATCAGTTCTTACTTTCTGTATGCACCTCGAATATTGACTGGAAATATCGTAATAAACAGCTTGGGAGTCCGTAATGACGGGCATTTGCTTACTATCAAATCCTTGAAATTCAATTTTAACTTCAGTATGACGACATTCAGTCCCACAATCAGTTACTAACACTATTTTGATAGCAAAAGCGTTAAAAAAGTTTAACACATTGTAACACGTAATATCAAATTAAAAGGGGATGGTGACTTTCAAATTACCAAAAATCGAACAAAAATTGGAACTTTTCGGGGGAGTGTATTAATATTTTAAAAGCATGTAAATATTGGAATAAAATGCATTTAAAATAAGTAGTGAAAAGTAAAATGAAAAATTCATGGCTTTAGAAAAGTAAGTATTAAAGGTAGGTGAAAAAACATCCTTTAAATGGCTTTTTTTTCAAAATGAAGAATTTCCAGATTTGCAAGTCTTTAAAATGTTCCTCACGTCATAATTTTTGACCAAATTTTATGAAATTTATAATAAAGACTCCTCTAATACATCAAAATAAAGTTATGTATCCATTTTAGGATCGGGGTGATTCAGGTTATCAAACTTTGACTTAAGTGTAGAAAAGTACAAAAATTTCACGAAAATCCAGAGTACAAGCATCAAAATATTTCCTAAAAATTAACTATTCAACGAAAGTACAAAATAATACATAACTTTGTTCAAAATGTATTTGTAAGCAATATAAATGCAAAATTAAGGGGGAAAGTTAAAAATTGAGTCGCAAGGAGCATTTAAAAAAAAGTCATTTAATTTCAATTTTTTTATTATAATTTTTCAAAAATATTTATAAAATTTTATAAGGGGTTTAATATCGTCGTACTTTAATGAATATATATGCAAAATTTCATATCTCTAAGGTAAAAATATAAGATAAAAAGAACTTTTCATGTACCTTGTTTTTAAATTTTCTGTTGAATCATATAAACTTGACAATTCTATGTATTTAAAAATACTTTTTTAACATTTTTTGATGAATTATCTCATCAACTTGAAAGAAAATTAAGTTAATTGGAAGTTAACTTGCGTTTAACTATTCGTTCCCTCTCCGGCCGCTAGATGGCTGCACCAGTCTACAAAACAAAATTGACTGAAAATAACTAAAAATGAATTTAAATCTGCTTAAAGATGGCTAAAAGTATTAAAAAAATGCATTGTCATCGTATTCTGAGGTATTCTAAAAGTTTCAAATGTCTAGCTAGTCGGGAAGTTAGTTAAAAATCGATTGCAAGATTTGTAAGGGACAAACACACAAACAAACAAAAAAGCAAGTTAATAAAAACATGGTAATAAAAATCGCTTTGAAAGGTCTACTATCCCTTTACAACTTGGTATCCGTTTAGAATTTTTGTATCTGATATGACTTGACATTAAATCGCCTAGTGGCTACAAATTTCAGTCTGAAGGAGAGACAGCAACTGATTTTTGCCTGTTTCAGGACAAGAAAAATCGGACAAAACTTTCCGTGAACCCGATATATATATCTGGAAACTGTGTGTTTGGGAAATGATAAGATTATTTATTTGAGTCGGCGTATTTATCTGTCCTGTCAATTTAGGACGCGAGGGAACGGAAGATAACTGCAGCGCAAATCAAAGTCTAAAATACAGATTGATATAATGGGAGCAAAAAAAAATTTTTTTTTTCTTTCGTTTGGCAAAAAAATCCCCCAGAATATATTATTATTTTAACTGAGCTCAGCGTTAAGGTGCCGTGAGATTGGCCAGGGGTGAAACGAGAATTTTTTGGGGAACAAAAATACATTAATTGGGCCCACCTAGCTGAATTAATAACTCTCCCTCCCGACAGATTGTGACAAAGATCGATGGATTCATTCCCGAGGAATTAGTTACTCTCACGCCCACAAATGTTAGGCCTGATATCAAGCATTTATGCTCCAGGCATCCTTCGCATGTCTCCCATTATTAAAACAAAACACTTACCGGCGATTTCCATTGTAGTCTTCTAGTGTAACGCTGCACTGAACACCATAGCTATTTTACCATGTTTTTATTAACTCGCTTTCTTGTTTGTTTGTGTGTTTGTCCCGTACAAATCTTGCAATCGATTTTTAACTAACTTCCCGACTAGATAGACATTTGAAACTTTTAGAATAGCTCAGAACACGATGGCAATGCATTATTTTAATACTTTTAGCCATCTTTAAGCAGTTTTGAATTCATTTTCAGTTAATTTTGTTTTGTAGACTGGTGCAGCCATCTATTGACCGGGACGGGAACGAAAAGTTAAACAACTAGAAAGAAAATGAAGTAAATTGCAAGTTAACTTCCAATTAACTTCATTTTCTTTCTTCATTTCATTTCTTGATGGAATAATTCACCAAAAAAATTTTAAAAAGTATTTATTAATACAGTGGAATCTCGATCGATCGTTCCCGGAATGATCGTTTTCCCGTATGTATCGTTTATTTCACCCAGTCCCGAATCAGTTCCGTAGAAAACAAGCAAAAACAGACCGCATGGATCGTTCCTCGATCCATCGTTTTAACGCAATATTCGTTCAGAATATCGCAGCTTTATACTAATTTTTCGGATCGATCGTTTTTTCATAATAACTGAATCTGAAATATAAATGCCTGGATTGAGCTATAATGACGCTATAATGAAACAATGAGCAGAACATTTGAGATATACGGTCTCGTATTTTTGTTCTTTCCTGTTTATACTGGGTTCGCGTTATAGTTCCACTCCCATTATTTGTTCGTCGTTGGTGTTCCTTTAATTTTTTAGACCCTGGAGTATCCTATTTTCGGCAACTCATTCCAAATTCTCCGACAATTCAACATTTCTGTTCTTATCAGCAATGGCTCACAGTCAGCCGACATGAGCGGTTCCGGCTGCCCTCTGGCTTTTCTTTTGGTCTTGGTATGGAAGCATACTGGTGTTTGGTGTGAGAAGTTTTTAATTGCTGCAGCTACACTGGCCGGTGAGGGTTTCACCCGGAAGCAGAACTTCCTGGTGGCCTTATGTCGGACCCCATCTAGTGCAATGGAATGGATCTAGTTACAAACGATTCTCGGCTGCCGCTTCTTTATACTCTCACACAATTACCGATACCGAAAAGAATTCAATTTGCGACACAGAAAAAAATATTGTTTACTTGGGGAGAGAAAACCGCCAAAAAACAAACGAAGATTAAGTACTGTTAATTGAATCAAAATTCCTGTGTATTTACGTGTATTTCTTTTTTTATTATTATTATTATCTTAGATTTTAGTACAACTTTGTCATTTTATCTTCAGTTACACTACAGGTATGCATTTATGTATGTGAGTTAATATATTTTAGGGATATCAGACTTTATGGTATGTTAATACTTTTTTGTATGTTCCCGCATCTATCGTTTACCCGCATCCATCGTTTAGTTCAGTCAGTCCCTTCGAAAACGATAGATCGAGATTCCACTGTACATAGAATTGTCAAGTTTATATGATTCAACAGAAAATTTAAAAACATGGTATATAAAAAGTTCTTTTTATCTTGCAATTATTGAAGCTGTATTAATATATCCAATTCTAGTGCTTATTACTTGTGTCTTTCCATAAATGAATAAAATCAGCAATTGGATAGATATCTATTTGAGCTTAAATTTTAAATAAAGACTAATTTAATTTAATTTTTAAAGAATTTAAAAGCTAAAATTCAAACAAGGGTACCTCAAACGTAAAAAGGTTGGGAATCCCCGTTTTTAAAGAACGGATGATTTCTCTGTTACGGAGAAGAATTTTTTAAAAATCTTAAAATACAAGTCGTCAATCATTGGAAACATCTCCATAGTTTAATACTGAGCTGAGCGAATTCAATAAGGCCAGCCACCATAAGGGATTGAAATCAAACAAGCACGTACTGCTAATGGACAAGCATACCTTGCTTTACCTCGACGATTGTTCTTTTCGAAATATATAAATACGTATATATACAGAGGCTGTTCGCACATTTTTTAGACGATTTTGGTAAGCGGTAATAAAAAATCGTTTACTGCAAAAGAAATAATTGCAATTGTACTATGTTTTTAAAAGTCAAAATTATCGTCTGCGGCTTGAAAGTTTTTTTTTTAATTCAAAATGGCGTTTATAACAAAGCGGTGGTTCGAAGGCTACATTTATGCTCTTTCCGAAGAGAAATATGCATACTTCGTTATCCAAAAACGATGTGAGAGTCATGGTTTTGTGATATCTAAAGCGTCGATAGGTAATATCGTCAACAAGAAAGGAAAAAAACTTCAAATTGGAGCCTCAAGTGGGACAAAAATTCCAAACAAGTATCCAAGGAAGAAACGGACATCTTCGACTATTGCAAAGGTACGTTGTTTAATGTTAAAAGAAAATCCCCCTAGTCAAAGGACAGTTGCAAAATCATTAAAATGCTCGGTACCCACTGTAAACAAAATGATAAACGTTGATTTAAATCTTAAGAAAGCGAAAAAACGCAATGTGCATCGTCTTCTTCCAAATCATATCGCTGAACGCAAGACACGCTGCAGAATTCTATATGAGAAACACTTATCCAAAGAAAAATCGAAAACAATGTCACAATAGATGAATCATGGGTGCATTTAAATGATTGCAACAAAAAAAGAGCCATTTATTATCATAAAAGGGGAGAAAAAAATTAAGTACATGGTTCAAAGAATCGAAAGAAAGTTTTTCTAAGGGATTCATGATTGTTGCTGGTTTTTCTTATAATAGCAAGTTAAAAATAAAGAGAGTGGAAAAAAATGTCAAGATTAACTCCAAATACTATCAGGAACATATTTTATTGCCAATTTTTCTGAATGAAATACCATCGCTTTACCCACAGTGCCATCAATTTGTGAGACTCCATCAGGACAAAGCTAGCAGTCACACATCAAAATCCACTGTAAATTTCCTAAAAGAAATGGAACAAAAAACTGGTTTCAAGGCCATACCCTTCACTGATATCCCTACTAAATCTCCCGATGTATCACCTATGGATTTTTGTGCTTTCGGACTTTTAAAATCTGCATTATCCAAACGTCGTCCCAAAACCCTTACAGGACTCTGGAAAGCTGTTCAGGAGGAATGGGATAGAATACCTCTTCTGACACTTCAAAAGGCATTATTATCCTGGAAATTGCGGTGTCGAAAGATAGTTCAGAATAAGGGATGTCAAATAGAACATTTAAAACACAAGAATTTTATGTAATTTAGTTTTGTGAATACAATATACATCATCTAAAAATGTGTGAACAGCCTCTGTATATATATATATATATATATATATATATATATATATATATATATATATATATATATATAATGTTCTAAATATGTCCCTTGTTAAGTCTCAAAAGACCCCTAAAACTGTAAAAGGTCTATCCCAGTATAAAAAGTTTCTGGAAACGGGAAGTGTCTTTGATAAACGGTTGTAGTGTTGAAGAACTTAAAAGGCGCATAATTGCTGCAATTTCATGTATTCCGAAATCCATTTTGAAAATGGTTATGGATAGATTTTCTCCGTGCCATGAAAGTTGCACTTATTGAAATTTACTGACTATACTAAAAAATACTCTAATATATAAGGTAACACAAATGGGAATTTCTAGTTCCAACCTTGTGTGAGTGTATATATATATACACTGCTGGCCACTGTAAATGCAACACCCTGAAGGAAAAATGCAAATAACATGAAATTTACAACATGCATTAGCGGAGGTGAGATATGCAAATGATTAGAATTTCAGCGCAGACGCACATAACGCGCGCCTGTGCGCCATTTCAAAGCGCTATTTAAGGCTTGGAGATTTCGACGATTTCAAGTTCGGCAATTATGTTTTTCTTGTGGTTATTTTAAAAAAAACGATCAATTATGCCTCGTCGAAAACAGCGATCATCTTTTGATCAAGTATCCGAGTTCGACAGAGGAAGGAAAAAGGCCTACCGAGATTCTGGATTATCTTTCACGGAAATCGGTTGTCGTGTTGGACGAAACCAAACAACTGTAATGCGGATATGCGATCGTTGGATGCAGGAGGGTACGACGGACCGGCGTGTTCGATCGCATCCACCTCAGCGCACCACTTCACGTGATGACAGGCAAATTGTGCGTATGGCAGTGACGGATCGCTCAGTCACATCACGAACCATAGCACAGCACATGCAGTCTGTAACGCATCATCCAGTGTCTGCGCGTACCATTCGACGCCGTTTACAGCAGAGTGGTCTGTCCGCAAGACGTCCATTGCTTTGTCTACCCTTGACGCAGAACCACAGACGTCTCCGCCGCCAATGGTGAGATGACGGAAGGATGTGGACGGCAGAATGGAATGGAATTGTCTTTACTGACGAGTCACGCTTCTGTCTGCAACACCGCGATGGTCGCATTCGAGTCTGGAGACACCGTGAAGAGAGGATGCTGAACAGCTGCGTTATGCACCGCCACACTGGTACTGTACCGGGTATTATGGTATGGGGCGGTATTGGATATCACTCTCGTACACCTCTAGTACGCATTGCCGGTACTTTAAACAGCCAGCGCTACATCTCCGAGGTGCTGGAGCCAGTTGTCCATCCTTACCTTCAGGGCTTGCCCACAGCCACATTTCAGCAGGATAATGCGCGACCACACGTGGCACGCATTGTCCAACGGTTCTTCGTCAATTGCCAGATTGAATTGCTTCCCTGGCCGCCTCGCTATTCGGATCTTTTGCCGATAGAAAACATGTGGTCCATGGTTGCTCTACGATTGACCTAGATTCCATATCCAGCTGCCACAGCAGATCAACTTTGGCAACGTGTGGAAGCTGCTTGGTCTGCTGTATCCCAAAAACGCATCCAAAGTCTCTTTGAATCAATGCCGAGGCGTGTGGCAGCGGTGATATCCAACAATGGCGGCTACTCTGGCTACTGATTTTGGCAGGAACCACACTTCACAGAAATCTATAAATTTAATCATTTGATACTTGGTCAACATGTTATCTACATAATAAATTTTTTTGTGATATCTCTTGTCTTTCTTGGTGTTGCAATTTGGGTGGCCAGCAGTGTATATAATGTTCTAAATATGTCCCCTGTTAAGTCTCAAAAGACCCCTAAAACTGTAAAAGGTCCATCCCATATTTCATTAAAAAAGAACAATCGAAATTAACTCTTCCTCACTAAATAATTCGTCCCTAAGCAATTTCTTTTTAGATGAAGCTTTAACTCCGTGACTAATAGATTAAAACCCGTAAGACAATCAAACAGACAGGAAGCTCTCTCTAACGTCTAATAGTTAAATTACAAACATGTTCTTTCTTTTTCGCACTTTTGTCGATATATGTGAAACAAAAGAAATGCTAGATATTTATGCCGTTTTTCCGCTTTCCCAAAAGCCTGAACTTTTTTTAAAATATCCATGGGCGTTTGACATGCTCCTTTGCTAGTTAGGGAATGCCTGCTTTTTTCACAAATGCTTTTATTTTTTTATTTGTAATAAGAATGTTTTTTACTTGTCTACACTTGGATTATCGTAGAATGAATATATAAGTATTTCTCATTCCCTAACTAAAGTAAACTATTCCCTATCTTAATTTGTCTGATAAGTTACTATTTATATTAACCCCTTTAAAACTTTTCGCAATTTTTATATATACCCTCAGGCGAGCTCCGAGCTAAAAATGACCCGTGAGAAAATAGCCAGCATAACAGTTTTAGACTACAGGTATTACCCCATAGAGCAACGCCGTAACCTCGAAACTTGCTAACCTAATGACAATTCTGACCAGACGTAGGGTCCACTTCGAGAATATGAAGTATGACGTGACCGTATAATTACATTTTTACATAAATTCTCTTCAGATGAACGTGAGAATCCTTTCCAGTGAAGACCTCATAACGCTCCCAGAAGAACTTAATAAATATACTGTCAAATACTAAACTGTGTATATTATTGAAGTTTGACCACTTCGGCCCTACGACTACAATTTTACGATGTGTAATAAGCAATAATATTTTTAACTAACTAACTAACTCACACACACACACACACACACATATATATATATATATGAAATAATAACTTTCCACCTTTATTAATTAACGTCTATTCTAAATTTTCCCGTTAACGTTTCAATAAAGTATAGCCCTCTATTTCAAATTATGATCTAAAAATAACCGAACTAACCAACTAAATTGTCCCTTAATGCACGTGTAAGAGTACGTAGTTTTCAAAAACAGGATGATGCAATGGTTCTAGAAGGTTCCCTGAGATCATCCGATTTCTGACGCGCGAGGTCAGATGGTCTCTGTTTTAGCGCTCTGGCGTTCGACGCGCTGAAATCTACGTAAAAGTGTGAGAAGTGCCTTTCTTCGCAGCTTTTGTACTGTGACTTTCCTATCTGTCCCGTTCATGCACCCTTCCGTCCTGTGATATTCTATCGCGCTGCGTCTTTTCTCTGTCCAGCAAAGTCTTCAATAGTGAAATAATCCGGCTGGCCCGTAATTGTACTGTCTGTGTGATGTAATGTTTCAAAATACGTCAAAATGCCGTAATCGTGTTTATATAAGTGGTACGCCTTCACAGTGAGTGTCCAAAATAAAGACAGTGTTAACAATCTGTGGATTTTTCCTCGACTCGTCTACATCATGTGCGCGCCTCCTCTTCGCTACAACTATCAACCAAATACCTACAACGGAGTGGGTATTACACACACACACACACACGTATACACTGAAGTGCCACTGAATTAGGGATACCTACCTAGTAACGAGTTGGGCCTCCTCTGGCCTTGATAACGGCTGCCACACGACGAGGCATAGATTCATCAAGTTTCTGGAAACGTTCCACGGGAATGGCTTGCCAAATATTGGCTAAAGCTGTCCATAATTCAGTAAGGTTCTTTGGTGCTGTGTGATGGCCTTTTACGCCTTGTTCCAAAACATCCCAAAGATGCTCAATAGGATTTAAGTCTGGGCTTCTAGGTGGCCAATTCATGACAGAGAAGTCAGAGGAATGCTCATCCAACCAGCCAGTAGCCAACCGGGACTTGTGAGAGGTACAGTTGTCTTGCTAGAAAACTCCATTACCGTGCGGATAACAGAACAGCATAAACGGATGGAGGTGATCACCCAGCAACTCTACGTACCGAATTGCATTGAGGGAGGTTGGTACACGCACCAAAGATCCCAAACTGTGCCACGAAAAAAACACCCCAGACCATTATTGAGCCACCATGCCCTTGTACAGTTCCAGCCAGGCATGCAGGATCCATGGCTTCATGAGCCTGACGCCATATTCTCAGCCTCCCGTCGGCGTTAAGTAGTCGGAATCGAGACTCATCACTCCATGCTACTCGTTTCCAGTCCTCTACACTCCAGTCTCTGTGCTCTCTTGCCCAGGCAAGACGTGCAGCCCGATGGCGAGTATAGAGCAATGGTACTCTCGTAGGTTGACGGCTTCCGAAACCCATACGGTGAAGCGAGCGTTGCACAATCCGTTTACTGACTGTACGACTGGCACCGTCCTGGGTGGTAATTTGAGCTAATGTTTGGCTTCGCTGGCTATGTACAATACGCCTGAGCCGTCTCTCACCACGCACTTTCAAGGCTAATTGTCCTTTGCAGTTTACCCGATCGCTAGTTCTTTTCCACTATCCATGTATTCTTGGTATACTCTTGACACTGTCGACCTTGAAAATCCTAGCTGTCTGACGATTTCGGAAATTGAATGGCCCATGCGTCGCGCACCTTCGATTTGTCCGCGATCGAAGGCGTCTAAATCAGGCAGTTTACCCATACTGGCAATTCCAACAACTAATTCAGAACAACCACAGTACGCGCTATATATGCAGTTACCACAGTGCCCTCACTTGCGCATACATGATACGCAGCGCTACACAATTTGCATAGGCTTTGCTATCCCTAATTCAGTGGCACTTCAGTGTATATATACAAATATTTCTCATTCCCTAACTAAAGTAAACTATTCCCTATCTTAATTTGTCCGATAAGTTACTATTTATATTAACCCCTTTAAAACTTTTCGTAATTTTTATATATACCATCAGGAGAGCTCCGAGCTAAAAATGACCCGTGAGTAAATAGCGAGCATAACAGTTTTAGACTACAGTGATTACCCCATAGAGCAACGTCGTAACTTCGAAACTTGCTAACCTAATGAGAATTCTGACCAGACGTAGGGTCTACTTCGAGAATATGAAGTATGACGTGACCGTATAATTACATTTTTACATAAATTCTCTTCAGATGATCGTGAGAATCCTTTCCAGTGAAGACCTCATAATGCTCCCAGAATTTAATAAATATGCTGTTAAATACTAAACTGTGTATACTATTGAAGTTTGACCACTTCGGCCTTACGACTGCAATTTTATGATGTGTAATAATATTTTTACTACCTAACTCACACACACACACACGCACATATATATATATATATATATATATATATATATATATATATATATATATATATATAATAATAATAACGATCGACCTTTATTAATTAACGTCTATTCTAAATTTTCCCGTTAACGTTTCAATAAATTAGAACCCCCAATTTCAAATTATGACCTAAAAATAACTGAAGTAACCAACTAAATTGTCCCTTAATGCACGTGTAAGAGTAAGTTGTTTTCAAAAACAGGATGATGCAATAGTTCTAGAAGGTTCCCTGAGATCATCCAATTTCTGACGCGCGAGGTCAGATGGTCTCCGTTCAATAATTAAAAGTTTTGGCGCTCTGGCGTTCGACGCGCTGAACTATACGTAAAAGTGTGAGCAAGTGCTTTTCTTCGCAGCTTTTGTTTTGTGACATTCCTATTTGTCCCATTCATGCACCCTTCTGTCCTGTGATATTCTATCGCGCTGCGTCTTTTCTCTGTCCAGCAAAGTCTTCAATAGTGAAATACTCCGACTGGCCCGTAATTGTACTGCCTGTGTGATGTAATGTTTCAAAATACGTCAAAATGCCGTAATCGTGTTTATATAAGTGGTACGCCTTCACAGTGAGTGTCCAAAATAAAGACAGTGTTAACAATCTGTGGATTTTTCCTCGACTCGTCTACATCATGTGCGCGCCTTCTCTTCGCTACGACTATCGACCAAATACCTACAGCAGCGTGGGTATTACACAAACACACACACATATATATATATATATATGTGGGATGTCTCCTTTAGATTGGTCTAAACTAGTCGTCTGCTATAACCAATCTAGCACCCCACATTTAATACAACACTCAGGATGACTCATAAATAGTCTCTCACTAACAATAACAATAGACATTTATTTTCTTGACACCACATTTCACACTCATAACATATAACATATAATAGTTGACGTTTCAGTAATAACAATATTGCCAAGAACTCTAACACTTGGACTTCTGGAGTCACTGAGACTCCCTCAACACGATTTGCGAAGCACTCAACCAACTTGGTCTTCCTGAAGTCACTGAGACTTCTACAGCACGGGAGCTCAATATCGCTTCCCTGCGGCCCGTAGCTACCAGCTAGGCCCAATCTCCGGGATCTCTTTCCCCGTTCTCGCCTAGGAGCACCGTCCTTTGACACTAGCGCACAAGAGCCTCTGCCCTGCGTCGCCCCCAAAGCTTATCTCCCCTCAAACATTTTCTCCCAGTTCATCTCTAGGAATTCTGGAAGCGCTGTCGTCGCACAACATACGCGGCGGCATACTGCTCATACCCGGAGCCCTGAGATAATACAATCCCCATATATATATATATATATATATATATATATATATATATATATATATATATATATATATATATATATATATATATGTATATATATATATATATATATATATATATATATATATATATATACCCTTAAAGTTCTTGAGATGTATTTTACCTCACATACTTTCTGCTGGAAAAGCGTTTGCGACGGATTAATCCATCCTTAATTGGTGTTCAAAAAATGTCAGATAGTACAATTTTGACGCTTTTGTATACCAAATTAGAGGGGGAAATAATTCATCAGAAACGCTTTTTCCAGCTGAAAAAAAAATGTGTACAGAAAGAAAAATCTAAAAGGCTTAGAGCAGAGGTGGGGAATCTTTTTACCATTAGAGGCCACATGTAAATTAGGTAGTAATAAAGGAGGCCGCATAAGTTGATGAACCTATAAATGCGACTTTTATGAAATTGTTATAGTTAGATATAATTTTAACAATTTGGTGCATTATATAGAAAAATAACAAAAAAAATTAAGTCATTTATTTATTATTTGACCTAAAAAGTTACAATATAAATTATTTTTGTATTCACATAAGGATAAAAACTTGTTATAACATTAATCATTAATTATTATTTTTTTTTTTTGCAGAAAAAATAATACGTTTTAACGTACATGGAGTCAGTTACAACAATAATACACTACTGGCCACTGTAAATGCAATATCCTGAAGGAAACATGCAGATAACATGAAATTTACAACATGCATTAGCGGAGGTGAGATATGCAAATGATTAGAATTTCAGCGCAGACGCACATCACGCGCGCCTGTGGCGCCACTTCAAAGCGCTATTTAAGGCTTGGAGATTTCGACGATTTCAAGTTCGGCAATTGTGTTTTTCTTGTGGTTTTTTCAAAAAAACGATCAATTATGTCTCGTCGAAAACAGCGATCATCTTTTGATCAAGTATCCGAGTTCGACAGAGGAAGGATAGTGGCCTACCGAGATTGTGGATTATCTTTCAGGGAAATCGGTAGTCGTGTTGGACGAAACCAAACAACTGTAATGCGGATATGTGATCGTTGGATGCAGGAGGGTACGACGGACCAGCGTGTTCGATCGCATCCACCTCAGTACACCACTTCACGTGATGACAGGCAAATTGTGCGCATGGCAGTGACGGATCGCTCAATCACATCACGAAGCATAGCTCAGCACATGCAGTCTGTAACGCATCATCCAGTGTCTGCGCGTACCATTCGACGCCATTTACAACAGAGTAGTCTGTCCGAAAGACGTTCATTGCTTTGTCTACCCTTGACGCAGAACCACAGACGTCTCCGCCACCAATGGTGCGATGACAGAAGGATGTGGACGGCAGAATGGAATGAAATTGTCTTTACTGACGGGTCACGCTTCTGTCTGCAACACCACGATGGTCGCATTCGAGTCTGGAGACACCGTGAAGAGAGGATGCTGAACAGCTGCGTTATGCACCGCCACACTGGTCCTGCACCGGGTATTATGGTATGGGGCGGTATTGGATATCACTCTCGTACACCTCTAGTACGCATTGCCGGTACTTTAAACAGCCAGCGCTACATCTCCGAGGTGTTGGAGCCAGTTGTCCTTCCTTACCTTCAGGGCTTGCCCACAGCCATATTTCAACAGGATAATGCGCGACCACACGTGGCACGCATTGTCCAACGGTTCTTCGTCAATCGCCAGATTGAATTGCTTCCCTGACCGCCTCGCTCTCCGGATCTTTCGCCGATAGAAAACATGTGGTCCATGGTTGCTCTACGATTGACCCAGATTTCATCCCCAGCTGCCACAGCAGATCAACTTTGGCAACGCGTGGAAGCTGCTTGGTCTGCTGTACCCCAAGAACTCATCGAAAGTCTCTTTGAATCAATGCCGAGGCGTGTGGCAGCGGTGATCTCCAACAATGGCGGCTACTCTGGCTACTGATTTTGGCAGGAACCACACTTCACAGAAGTCTATAAATTTAATCATTTGATACTTGGTCAACATGTTATCTACAAAATTGTTGTGATATCTCTTGTCTTTCTTGGTGTTGCAATTTGGGTGGCTAGCAGTGTAGTAAGAAAATAGTTTTTGTGTAGAGATCATATAACATGTCTGGTAGTATTGCTAAGAAATTCTGAGCATTAAATTACATATAAAGTGTAGTTAAAGTATTATACAATCAAGGTAAACGAAGCCCATTTGATAAATATACAATTGTAGCGACTTTAGACAACAATTTCAAAATGGCAACTTTATTTTGGCCGACACTGTACATACATTCATGCCGTCCTTTATTTAATTCTATTGATTTGGAAATTATTGTAATCTATATAATTAAATATTAATTAATACAAGTGCTTGCTTTTATGAAGGCAGCAAGAGAAGATCACGGAGGCCGCGCGTTCCCCACCTCTGGCTTAGAGGATTAAACCCATTTTCAATACCGTTTGTAATTTCTCAATTTATATATGCACATATTTATTTCAAATTAAATACCATCCCGTTTCTGGAAAAACTCGCTACTTTTTCAAGCACCGAGTCAGCCTTTTTGCCTTTTAAAACATGCACATGTCATTTCATTTTTCTAATTCTAACGATAAAAAACTCAAATGATATTAGGAAAAGAAATGTTCTTTCTTTATACATATAAAGTAAATATCTTTAAATATGTCATATATAAAAATCGAAATTGTAAACCTATATATAATTTTCAAATTAGCAGTTTAGAATTTTATATGATTAACTGCTAATTTGAGTTTGTGTACAGCATTTCTTTTAAACTATCAATAGGAAACCGATAAAATACACTCATGTGTATATTTCATGGTACCCTACATTTTAAGACGACAAAAATGTGAAATTCTGGAGTACCTTTTTTTATGTGGGAAAATTATGCAAATAATTATGATAATTTTTGAAGTTTTCCAATTTTATGCTCAATTTTTATTTTAAATAATATTTATTACAATTTATTTGGTTTTACATTACAGGTAAATATATTACAAGTGTATTCTGACCATTAATTATTTTCTGTAAGCATATATCTCAAATTTATGATGCGCACAGCACTTTATTATTACCATGTTGTTATTAACTCGCTTTCTTGTTTGTTTGTGTGTTTGTCCCGTACAAATCTTGCAATCGATTTTTAACTAACTTCCCGACTAGCTAGACACTTGAAACTTTTAGAATAGCTCAGAACACGATGACACTGCAATTTTTTAATACTTTTAGCCATATTTAATCAGAATTGAATCCTTTTAAGTTAATTTTGTTTTGTAGACTGGTGCAGCCCTCTATAGGCCGGGACGAGAACGAAAAGTTAAACGCAAGTTAACTTCCAATTAACTTCATTTTCTTTCAAGTTGATGGGATAATTCATCAAAAAAACAAGTAATTTTAAACAAGTAATTAAAAAAAATTTTTTTTAAGTCAATTTCTACTTAGGTCAACAAAGAAAAATTTTATTTTAGTTACTTTTTGGCGGGGAATTGCACTGATATTGGCTCGATTCTGTGAACACCATTATTGCTGAGAAATTTTTTTCTCCCATATAAAACTAAAATTAATTAATTAAATTTAATTAATGAATTAATATTTGAGAAAACTGTATTAACATCAAGTGTCATCCACTACAAGTTTAAAAAAATGTATTTGAACTTGAGTGGATGAATAAAAAGTATTTTATTAATGATTGAAAATTTGAACAAGATATATAAAGGGAGTGCGTGAACTAATAGTAGGAATTTAAAAAGTATTTATTAATACATAGAATTGTCAAGTTTATATGATTCAACAGAAAATTTAAAAACACGGTATATAAAAAGTTCTTTTTACCTTGAAATTATTTTTAATCACCAGTTAATCATATAAAATTCTAAACTGCTAATTTGAAAATTATTTATAGATTTATAATTACCATTTTCATATATGGCATATTTAAAGATATGTACTTTATATGTATAAAGAAAGAAAATTCCTTTTTCTAATATTATTTGAGTTTTTGTGGTTAGAATTAGACCTTATTTAGAGTCATTTATTTGAGCTTCAAGGTCCTGTGCCTCCTTAAAAAGCTACGTATTTTCCCGCGAAAGCTACAGATGCGTGTTGATTATCAAAGGATAATCATGAAAGAGGGAGGGTCTGCCATGTTTCTGTTCTTTTCAAAGGTGTAAAGAAGTAAATAAAATATGTGATATAATAATTTGGTGTTTAAAAACGTAAAAAAATATGCCATTTCAGACATTTTGAGCACCAGATTCTAGGAATAAATAATCCCAGTCGAGCACTCTACAAGCTGAAAGTATGTGAGAGATCAATGCTCCTTAAGGGGACCGTGGACCTTTATTCCAGTAAATATTATTATTGTAATATTGGTTGTGTTATTGTAAAAAATATATATTTCTGTAGGATAATAGTACCAAAATACTTTTTTCAAGTAAAAAATCATTTATGAAGCTTCTACAAAGTAAGTAAGGTAAGATGGGGTAACTGGGCCCATGAGGAAACTGGGCCATCCCCTCCCAGATTTTCTCTTTACATATCAGGGGGTAATTCTACTCTGTTGTGGCAACACTGGTAAGCAGAAGTCACCAAAACAACAGCCCTTTGGTCTCCAGCTTGGCCGAAGAATGTTTTATGGCTGCTAATGTTTTTTTGTATTTGTCATCACAAAACATCTTTTCTACAAGTGTGAATTCAATAATTTTTTATAAGTCTGTAGTGTAATGTTTGAAACGGAGCGCTTGTTAAAGCGAAAATTTTGTACCCCGTGATTCTCCACCCCTCTACCAATCAGAGGATTGGCTGCGGGGGCGTTGAACCAAAGAGGTTGGAGGGGGTCGTCGGGCAGTCAGAAAGAAAGGAGATAATTCTTTCATCATCTTCCTCATTCTCCATTCTTTCTCATTCTTCATTCTTTCCTCATCTCTAATCATTAAGAGATGGAGGGCGTCTATACTAGGAATCGGAGGTCTGGCGAGATGTAAGCAAGGCTCGTCTCACCTCTGGTTAGGAAATTATGTGTTAATTAGAACTGAGACAGAGAGAATCTCTGAGAGTAGTTTCAGGAGGCCTGGCAAGATTAAAGCAGGCTCGTCTCGCATCCAGTTAATTAGTTAATCTGTAACTAGATTAGAGTGTAGTACAACCGAGGTCTGGTAAGATATTGCAGGCTTGCCCACCTCGTGCTCAGTCTTCTGTAATTTTTATGTTAAGAGTGAATCAATTTTTATGTTAAGTGTGAAATTGTCTAAATGTCAAATCTGTAAATAAATTTATGTTCGTCTTGTTCAGTGACGACTCGTTTTTGCACTGCCTCATTTGTCCCTATGCCATAGAAAAGAACCTAAGTGAACCGGTGTAAGTAAGAGGGTTCACGACAAAGTCTATTTTTATCCCTCAAAAATTGAATGCAAGAATTTTTAGCTCAATTAATGTCAAAATAGCCTTCTGTGTAGTGTTTTAACCTATCCTGAAAGTTAAAGGCCTGTGGAGGGACAGTCACTATGCAATTAATGCCAAAAATATGTTTAAATATGTTTATAATAAATACAAAGATCAATGTATGCAATTGATGTAAAAAATCGAAAAAATATATTTATAAAATAATCTTAGGGGATTTTTTTATAGACAAAATAATGTAGAAGAAAATATTCAAATTAAATCTAATAGAACATACTAAAGAATATAGTACAGTTAATATAGTACAGTTTGAGGAACATATCTTTTACTGTATTTTAATATTTTTTAGGATAATTTCCAATCGTCTGCCGCATTAGCAAGAAAAATAATTTTTTGTCTATTTCGTTGGTATGAACGTGGCAATAAATTAATTTAAAGTACCAGAAAAAGAAATCACGTGATCAACATTTAATAAATTAGATTCTAAAAATTAATCTTTAAAAATTCACCAAAAATCAGAAAATGGAGGTAAAGATTCGAAAAAGATTTCATTTTAAAGAAATTTTTATGATCTTTCTCGTGATATAAATTTTATAACCCTCAAATTATTATTTTAAATGCAAATTTTAAAAAAGTTACAAAAACAGCTTAAAAATTTAATTTAAAAACATCTAAGAAGAATTTTTCAAAAATCTTTCTTAGTGCACCCCTACACTATAAGAAGAATCACCATGCAAAATTTCAGCCCTTTAGATCCAGCGGTTTGGTCTGTGCGTTGTATGTCAGTCAGTCAGTTACGGAATTGTTTTATGTATATAGATGAAAATGATTTCATATGCTATTTTTACAAAATATATTATAGATACATCAATCAATTATCCAAGTAAAATTCTTTGAAATTTATCTTATTGTTAGTGCACCTCCAAAGTTTTAAATTATTAAAAGAGTACCGTGACGAAAAAAAGGTTGAGAATCACGGCTCTATTTGAAGTAGTGAGGATGTATCCGGTCAGGTGTATTTGTTGATGTTGTTCTTAGTGCCCGCTGGCCTAAGTTCCATGAACATATATGCTTTGGGCTGAGTGGTGCGGCTCTAGTTTATTATAGTACCACAAGGGTCGGAGTGCGACTTACTTCGGTGCCACCACAAATTTGACCGAGCACCCCCAGGGGCGATATCTGGGGGAATCATACCTTCCCCACCCACTAACTTAATAGGAGTTTCTGGTATACGGATTTAACGTGCCCATAGCCGGCCTAGACACAAAGGTATTTGACGGAGCTTGTCTGGATTCGATCCGAGCACCCTAAAGCCGACGCGCTACCGATTGGCTACCGCTGGCCAGGAGTATTAATAACAACAAAAGTAATTTAGATAGTCTTTTAAAGTAATTTATATTATCTTTCTAAACTAAATTAATTATTCATTTAGATAATTTGCGAAAGATTCCAATTTTGAAAGGGGGGTCTTTGCTCCCCCCCCTTCCTCTGCCTATCTAAGTTAGAGAGATGGGGTAAGCAGGGACCTATGGAGAAAGATCAAACAGATCGCTTTGGCGTTGCTTTATTACCGGCAAACCTGTGAGAGTCGCCCATGGCGTCAAATATTGTAATTTCAGTAAGGGTGAGACTATCAGCTCGCTGCCAACCACACATTGACTAAAACCTTCGACCGACAACAGCGAGGTAACAGGGTGATTAATAATCTATCACGATCACAGAGAGCCGATTACACCGGGAGATAATAATAGAATAGCAGGTGGTGAAAGGTAGAAATTATCCCCCGTCACGAGGTGTGTATTTTGCATGGAAAATTTGGCCGAGTCACGACAGGTTGTAATGAACTTTTCGAGCACTAAAGGAAACCAGAGAGGCACTGCATATAACATGGCTGACGTTTAAAGATAAACTTAGAAGAATGCGATATGTTTATTCAGTATTAATACAGACGAGTGCGTTATGTGTTATAAACAGTTTTCCTAATATGCCATCTAGGCGCGTAACAAACCGGCTAATTATCTATATATTACTAAAATTATAAGTTTGTCGATAATTTAATAGATCGAAAGCTGTGAACTATAAAGAAGTAGAATCGAAATTACTGGTGAAATAAGAAGTAACAGTATAATAGAGAAGTTTACTTGAAATCAGACCATGGGTTACCAAATTATATATTTTTAAAATTTCATTTCATAGTGAATTTCATCATTAAGTTTTTCAACGAAAAGATTGGTTCATTTCAAATTTCAGTATTGCCATCTGCCGACTGAAAGTGGAATCTTTTGTTTATGGTAAAAATACTTTATTTTAGGAAAATTCAAAAATAAGTATATATACTTGCACGGCTTAGCAAGCATAGGTATATATTTGGTAAGCCGTGTTTATGAAAATTGAGAGTTATTTAAAGAAAGGCACTTAAAGAAAGGGAGAGTAGTTTTTAACATTTCAACCTTTTCCATGGCTAGAAAATTACTGACGTGTATCGGTATGAACTAAAATTAAAAAAAAAATTAATAAATTAAAAGAAATCGTATAATCAGATAATTATAAAAAAAACTATAGAAAAATCTCTGTTCGGGTTTTTTGATTCACACCAAGGTGTTATTGAATAAGTTCATTATTTTTTTCTTCCTTCGATAAACGTCGCGAAGGCATTGTTATTGTTTTGAAATGAAGTTCGATATTAAATGAACTGTATGTTGAAAGCATCGTCAAATAACTTCATTTGCCTTGAAATTTTATTTAAGTTACTTTAATATTTCGTAGAAATATTCACTTGAAAAAATATATCACAAACAAAAAGAACACACACACACAAAAATTAACCTGTTGCCACACTGAAAGTAAACTAAAAAAATTAAAGATAACAATAAGGCCAAAGACTCCCTAAATGGGCCCACGCCCTCTACTGGAAGGTTTTATGTTTAAATGAAATTGAACAGTTATATTACTTGTTTTATTGAAAATTTTGGCGAACTTGGAAAAGGTAACACAAATCTGTCAAAGTGATAACAATAATAATTAGTGCTAAAACGACTTTTAAGTCCGAGGTAGCCTAGTGGTGGCCCGTCGGCTTTGAACCCGAGGGTGCTCGGTTCGAATCCCGACAAGCTACATTAAATACCCCCTTGTCATGGTCGGATAAGAACACGTTAAATCTATAGACCGGAAAGTCCATCATCTATGAGGTAAGAGAGGATGGGCCCCCCCCCCCCCCCCCCACCAAACAGATGTCGTCCCAGGGGTTGCCCGGTCAAAATTGAGGTGACACCCAGCCGAAGACGAACTCCAACCCTTGTGGTGCTACTGTAAATCGGGACAGCCCTTCTCAGCCCAAAAAGCCTGCATGGACCTAGCCTGGAGCACTTTCGGAAAGGAGGCCTTAACAACGACAACAAGATTTTTGAAAACACGCGTTTTGCTTTGAAAGATGTATTTCCAGTTGCAGAAAACGGAAATAAAAAATACGCATTTTCTAATCTAAGATTAGAAAATCAGTGACAAAAAATTCCTACAGCTCAACACTGAGACTGGAGTGATCAGCGATGTCAACCGAGATAACACCTTAAGGGTGCCGTGTACAAACCCTATTGGATCCGCTCACCTCAATGTGAACTTATGGAGAAAATGTGTCTACTATTGACAGCTACATAAATGCCGATAATCCAATAAAAATGGTATTTCCAGAAAGCCTGAACTTATCTGTACCTTGCAAGAGTATTCATTTTATAAATGCCGTCCACCAAAGGAATTTAGGAACGTTTAGTAAAACACACTATACCAGATTTTTTTTCCCGAATAATTTAAATTTAAAAATATTATTTGCATTTTTTTTAAACGAAAAATAACCCAATGTGTAACATTTCTCTCTCTATTACGGATTACAATTTAAAAAAAAATCTTTCTATCCAAGTCGGCAATCCTTGGACACATTTTTTCCACAGGTTAACATTGAGGTGAGCGAATCCAATAGGCTTAGTGCAAAACAGCCTTAACAAGGAGATAGGAAATTTGCGTGTTCAACGGATGCATCGCCTTCAGGCTAATTAGGCCACAAATTTTATCTCCAGACAAGCTTAGCCGGCCTCTTTCTTCCGCGGACAATTTCCCCTCACGGGTTCACTAGGTCTGGACGGAGTGGTCATCTCGCCGGACTACCGCGCTGATGCATTGGAATGAGACGTGACAGCGGTTAGTTTTGGTCCATCGAACGCGACGCTATTTGGTCCATCGGGAACAGACACCACAAACTGTCGTCTGCGGCGTTTTCCGCACTACTTGCGCCGAAGAGAGAAAGCCGGCTTGGCTCGCTAAACAGGTGGTGGAGAGGTTATGGCTTGGTACGGCGAGAAAGTATCTGAGATAGGCAGATTTTTCTTTTCCGCGTCCATTTTGAGTCCTGCATGTCGCACAGCGAAGGGGAAGTTTAGCAATCGTGAACAATGATTTATGATACCGGTGATATTCATCGTACAATGCTGAAGATTGTCGTTAGCAAAACTCCGAGTTTGCGACCATCCGGGCATCACTAAATCAGTTAGAAATAAGATAGTCCTTCATGGAGGACTTTCTGGCCTACAGACTTAATGTGCCCACTAATTGGTACCCGTCCAAACATGAAGGCTGGATAGCAAATAAATGTACTAATACACAAATTATACTCAACGCATCAATGCCAAATGTCGAAAATCGCAATATTAAGAATAAAGAAATAGACTATAAAAAATTACCATTGAACTCCTGCGCTTCCTCAACAGAGTGAAATAAACAATATCCGTAAGGCTCAATTCTATATCTCACAAACATAATTAAAAATAAAAATGGCAGAGAGAGAGCTAGAGAGATTCCTCGGTTAGGGCCTGTTCACATAGCAGTCAGTCAGAGTAAGCGTAAAAGGAAAACTGGCGCTGAGACGGAAATAAACCAATCACAGGCCTTAAAAATTTCGTTGCTCATCGTTTGGAGGTTTTTCATTGGTTAAATATATTTCAATACGAGTATCGCTTACGCTAACGGACTGCTATGTGAACAGGCCCTTACAAGTTAATTAAACAAATTAACATGTTTATGCGGCCTCGTGCTTACTAAGTATCTAAAGCCAGATTTAAACATGTCACTGAGCATGCGCAGAAACAAATCAATGTGTTTATGCGGCCTCGTGCTTAGTGAGTATCTAAAGCCAGATTTAAAAATGTCAGTGAGCATGCGCAGAAATTAACGTGTTTATGCGGCCTCGTGCTTAGTAAGCATCTAAAGCCAGATTTAGACATGTCACTGAGCATGCGCAGATAGCAATTTTTAAGAGTAAATTATCGCTAATTAATAGAAATTGCGGTTACAAAAACCAAATTTGACGCATCTGTAGATTAAAATCTTTCATTTAAAACCTAATGAATGAAATGGATGCAGTAGTTTTCTCTCACGGACTGAACCAAAGAATCGGCTTAGCAACTTTAATATATAGATACCCAGCGTAGGTCCGAGAGCATTCAGTGGCGCTTTTCGGAACTCGAGCCAAGCACAATCTGTACCGAATCCCTACGCGCTAATCACCAGTCATTTCCAGCGCAATCTGGGTCTTCTACACTTTAGCTTTCTCTTGGGTTTAGCAAGAAAGATTTTTTTTAAAGAAGGATTTGAGTCATCCATCCCTATAAGGTGAGCAACCTAATTAAAACAATAAATCTTAATAAATTTTACTATATCCGAATCTGTAAAAACAATCTATATAACTCAAAATTCGTTTCTACTGATCATTTTCTTTGATACCCCCCAAGGATACCTTTCCGTTCAAAATGAGCTACTCGCCTTCCATTCTGGTCCTTATTCGGGTCTCGGAATCATATGTTAGCACTGGACGTATATCAAAATCTTATAAAGAAGAAATTTATGTTATTGTTGACGTTACTAATGTCTCCTGTACATAGGCGTAGCGTCGGGGTGGGGGGGGGCATGGGGGCAACTTAACTTGAAATACAGGGTGTCCATAATTAAAGTCCCTCTTTCAAAAGGCTGCAAAAAAAGAACCACTGGTCAGAATGACTTCAAATTTGAACTGAATATACTGGAAGAAGGGGAAAACGATTTGGCATAATTAAAAAAAAGTTCCAAAATGTTTACATTTTGGAACTTTTTTTTAATTATGCCAAATCGTTTTCCCCTTCTTCCAGTATATTCAGTTCAAATTTGAAGTCATTCTGACCAGTGGTTCTTTTTTTTGCAGCCTTTTGAAAGTGGGACTTTATTTATGGACACCCTGTATTATTAAAACGTTAATAGAAGTTCAGTTAAAATCGGAAAATTGTAGAAAACTTATAAGAAAGTTGGTTTTTTCCCGCTTTTTCAAACTGTGAAACTGAAGATTCCGATTACCGTAAAATCAAGTATAATACGCACTTTTTTTCAGATTTTAGTCCGCAAAATTGAGGGTGCGTATTATACTCGCGTACAAAAGTAACGTAGTTTTAAACATTGGATAAACGAACGTACAGCAGCTGTAAGACATTGCCGCAACTCCGTGATTCATCCACCCGTTTTCTAAGCAGGTATTCCTTTTAAACAAACGGAACTCACAGTTCGTATCGTTAAGTGAGGATGATGATGGCGATATATATTACGACGGCAACAATAATTGTGACAAGGACTCAACAACAATAGATGAGCTGTATTCGAGGGAAAGTGATTAAGACTGATAACTTGACAGTATTGTTTGTTTTGAATTAACAATTTAAATTTTTTTCTACCGAATTTGACGTTTTCGTTTCTTTTCATTACAAATTTTATTTATGTTAATAAATATTTTTGCAATTTTTAAATAAAATATTGAAAAGTTATGGGTGCGTATTATAATCGAATTTTAATTTTTTCCGACAATTTCGCACAAAATCATGCATACGTATTATACTCAGGTGCGTATTATAGTCGAGATTTTACGGTATGTCTTTAGCCTTAACACAGTTTTTAACAATATGATCCATAATAAAAATTTGATGCTATTTTTTTTCTCATTTTATTTATATTTTTTTTTATCATTGTATAACTTTTGAAGCTACAGATGTGTTATACGCACCTCCCTGTCAAGTTTGGCGATTTTGTGTTTGGCGTGGTAACCATGCGATTTTAGCGAGATTTTGTTATTTTGTGGCAACCCAGATTGAATGGCTAGTTGTGTGCGTTTATTTACGTGATATAATATGGCGGCTATGTTGTTGCGAAATATTAATGACGTATTTTGGATAGTATTAGATGTAGATTTTTGAGAGATAGGCGTACTTTTTGGGGTTGTTAGGGGTATAATATGGGAGGCTAAATGAGGTTTTTTGAGGTTTCAGGGGAATTTTGTGTCTAACATAGAGGCGATATAATGCAAATAGATCCTTTTTTATATTCTATTGTCAACACGTATTTTTTCAATTGAATTTGTGCTGTAATTTATGTTTAATGAAGATATATATATATATATATTTAACTAAGGTGTATTTTATGTTTATTTAAATGAGTTATTAGTAACATTATACTGACTTTCTTTAGCGGGGGGGGGGGGGGGGGTTGGGGGTTGTGGCAGCCCCCCACCTAACAAATTTCTAATTACTTTTAAGCTTTTATTTTTTGTATTTATGTGTTTTTAAGATCCCGTGTGCGAGTTTATTAAAACCAGCAGTAAGGTTGTTTTCCAATTTATTACGTTTACTACATCCGTTCCACATTTTGTTTACATTTCGCACTTTATACCTAACATGTCTGCGGAAATCCCCTTGGCGACAAGTTGGCGACAAAAACTCTTGGCGCCAACTTATCGCCAAGGGAGGTGCGTCTGACACATCTGTTCCCGTTTGAATACTACTCAAACATCAATTCTATTGTTATTCTATTTAAAAAAAATCACATTTCATATTTTAAGAACCGTCCGGCAGTCAATGCGCTGAAGAGGGTCCTAACTAAATTCAGTTCGTGCCGTCCCCAAAATTTAGAAGCAAGCTACGCCTATGCTCCTGGATGGATAAATCCTAGTCAGGTCCACTGAAGGCCGCTAGACGGATAGAGCCGCTAGAAGAGATGTTTAGCTCATGGATATCACGAATTTAGCTAACGGCTATCGGGTACTAGAAAGGGCAGAGGCCGACTTCTTGTCCGATGCCACTACAGTTTTGACAGAGAGACCCCAGGGCAGTGTTGCCAACCTCTACGAAGCACCTCCCCCTAGCGCCATCTCGAAATCCCCCTGTTCCCCCCTAACACCAACTTGAGATCCCCCTAGACTTCCTAAAAGAAATTCTTGTTCCGAATAGGCATCCTGTTTGAGAGATAAATTAAAATAAATAGAAAATACACATTTACATAACGAAATGGAGGTTTATTTACATTTGACATATGTATGGAACTTATAATCTAATAAAAAAAAACGCGTGTCGATTGTACAAAATATTAAAAAATTTCCCCCCCACAAAATGCCCCTAAAAAAATGTGGCCCCTAAAAACACCCCTTTTCATCTAACTTACCCCGAAATTTAGGGGGGAAACCCCCAAGTTGGCAACACTGCCCCAAGGACGACATCTGGTGAGTTCCTACCTACCTCTCACCTCCACAAACCCCACGGGGAGACTTTCCAGCTCTTAGATTTAACTGGCCTATACCATGCTTAGTCACAATAGCATTCAAAGGCGCTTGTCGGGATTCGAACCGAGCACCCTCAGTTCCGATTACCAACGCACAAACCACGGGTGCATGCCACGGGTAAAAGAAATTTATTTCATCCGGAAATGATCTATGATTTTAGTCATCTGAAACAGTAATAGAATTTATTATCAAAAACAATCATCTTCTGTATTTCTGATAATACTTTATTTTAACACTTTTATTCAGATCCTAGATAAAAAAAAAAGAGATACATACATTTTCAAAAATTGTATTGTCCTATTTCAACACAGGAAAAGTCGTTTTGTCATTCGTTTCGGATGCAGCACGTGGATTTAGTTTTATCTTAATTGATTTTAAGGTTCATGTTGGTAGAGAAATCCTTATTAACCCACAAAATAATCGAATTATTTGAGTGTTTGTTTGAAAAAAAAATTGTGAAAACAACTGAAAGGCCAAGTCACGAGGCATACAAATATTTCCCAGAGAGAAAGGAACGTTATCGTGACGTCATTCCATCCATTGTAGCTCCTAATTTTTTTTCTCCTAAAATATTTAACACTAACTGAATACCCGTGCTTTGCTATGGAGTACATTCAAATTAAATACAATGGTCAATGTATGCAATTAATGCTCCAAAAAATAAATAAATAAATATATTTATAATAAATACAACGGTCAATGTATGCGATTAATGGCAAAAAAGCAAAAACAATGTATAAAAATATCGTAACGGATAGTTTTATAGACAAAATAATGTAGAAGAAATATTCAAATTAAATCTCATAGAACATACTAAAGAATATAGTACAGTTAATATAGTACAGTTTGAGTGCCGCATTAGAAAGAAAAAGAAATTTTTTTTGTCAGTTTATTCCGTTGTTATGCACGTGACACAAAATTAGTTTAAAGTATCACAAAAGAAAAGAAACCACGTGATCCGCATTTAATAAATTAAATTCTAAAATTTAATCTTTAAAAATTCACCAAAAAATCAGAAAATGGAGATAAAGATTTGAAAAAGATTTCAATTTAAAAGAATTTTTATGATCTTTCTTGTGATATAAATTTTATAACCCTCAAATTATTATTTTAAATGCAAACTTCAAAAAATGTTACAAAAGCAGCTTAAAAATTTAATTTAAAAAATCTAAGAACTTTTCAAAATTCTTTCTTAGTGTACCCCTACACTATAAGAAGAATCACCATGTAAAATTTCAACCCTTTAGGTCCAGCGGTTTGGTCTGTGTGTTATCTGTCATTCAGTCAGTCAGTTACGGAACTGTTTTATATAGTATATAGTAGATTATTTAAGGGGATCCGAATCAGAATATTCTATTTTCATTATTTCCATGCGTTTTGTGATGATGCTTTTTCACATGCGTCTTTTCAACTCTAGGTTAAACGAAAAATTATTTAAAAACTTATTAGTTTCACTAACGTTGCAGCTGTCATAACTTTTTACTCTTATATTTCTTAGCATAAGCATTGTCTATATATATAAAACAGTTCCGTAACTGACTCATTCATTCACTGACTGACTGACTGACATACAACGCACAGACCAAACCGCTGGACCTAAAGGGCTGAAATTTTGCATGGCGATTCTTCTAATAGTGTAGGTGCACTAAGAAAGATTTTTCAAAAATTCTTCTTAGATTTTTTTAAATTAAATTTTTAAGCTGTTTTTGAAACTTTTTTTTACGTTTGAATTTAACATAATACATTGAGGGTTATAAAATTTATATCACGATAAAGATCCTAAAAATTCTTTCAAAATGAAATTTGTTTCGAATTTTTACCTCCTTTCCTGATTTTTGGTGAATTTTTAAAGATTAATTTTTAGAATTTAATTTATTAAATGCTGATCACGTGATTTCTTTTTCTGGTACTTTCAATAAATTTATCGTCACGTGCGTAACAACTAAATAGACAAAAAAAATATTTTATTCTCTTTCTAATGCAGCAGACGATTGGATATTATCCAAAAAAAATGCTTATCCCTTACGATTTTTTTATAAATATATATATATATAGATAGATATATATTTTACATCAATTGTATACATTGATCATCGCATTTATTATAAATATATATATTTATTTTTTGGCATAAATTGCATACGTTGACCGTTGTATTTAATTTGAATGTACTCCGTAGCGAAGCGCGGGTTTTCAGCTAGTTCTGTATATAATAACTGAAATCCGTAAAATAATCTTAAAATTTATCGTCCTGTCATAGGATTAAACTGTACCACTTGTCCTGCTTTATAGAGCGCAGAGAGAAGCGTTGCAGACGATTTTAGCCATTTTAATATTTCATCGCTCAGCTTCCACAAACGATTACAAGCACGGCGGACGACTTTATTTGCGAGGACCGAATAAATTGATGTGTCAGCCGCGTAGGAAAGCGAAATATTTCAGAGGATGCAGCGTTTTAATATTGTAACATTTCAGAATCAAACAAATGTCCCGGCATGCTAGAATTCACTCCGACAAATGAACTTGTTTGAAATGGGCAAATGATAACGGTCACGCTAGCGTTTTTTTATCGCGTTTGAAAAATGATCCAAGCACGGCTGGGACAAAAGTATAAACTCAGCGGAGTATATTCTGCGAACAAAGTAAGATTTTGAAAATTCTGCGAAGATAAATTCGTACTGTTTGCGAAAAAAAGAAAGAAAAACAGAATTATTAATAAACATAAATAAAATAACTCATGCGCTTTTAACTTTCTTGCGTTGATGAATATTTCGAAAATTCTAAGTAAAAAAAATTAAAGTATTGAAATACGGGTTGCGGCAGAATGGAAAAAGAACGAAACAATTGACAGAAAAAAGCTTTATATTTTCGAAAAGTACTAACAATATAGTTTTTTTACACTAGGTTTTGAAAATTACATCACTCGGGTGGCGCCCGATTTGGCGATGCACTGCCGAAGCCGTTCTCTAAGGCCGTCTGCACACGGAGCAATTCAAAAGAAACTGATAACTGACTCAAATCACAAACCAGTCCGTGATGAGTCGCAACCTATGTAATTGAATGGAGCCACGCACACGGCGCAACTGGTTACAAACCCGTCGGACGGGTTTGTAACCAGTTGCGCCGTGTGCGTGAATGAAGAAAATGAAGTTAACTTGCGTTTTACATTTCGTTCCCGTCCCGGCCGATAGATGGCGGAACTAGTATACAAAACAAAATTAACTGAAAATGAATTCAATACTGCTTAAATATGGCTAAAAGTATTAAAATAATGCATTCTCATCGTGCTCTGAGCTATTCTAAAAGTTTCAAATGTCTAGCTAGTCGGGAAGTTAGTTAAAAATCGATTGCAAGATTTTTACCGGACAAACAAACACACACACACACACACACACACACACACACACACACAAACAAACAAGAAAGCGAGTTAATAAAAACATGGTAAAAATAAATCCATAAAACTAGAAAAAGCCATTCATACGTAATTGTACTCATTATTATTGAACCTTTCTGCTTACTACCAATTGTGCGCGTACCACCAGTAGGGAACCCCTGCTTTGGTCATCTTTGGGGGTAATGGCGGCCATTTCCTCATGAATAACGAACTCACGAACTCGTTGCCCATTTTCAGGTGTTCTAACGGTCCGGGGATAACCCCTCCGTTTCCTTGGTAATGCAAACCCACTTGCTCTCACGTTTGAAAACCGTCGAAGGATCATTTAACGATCAGGAACCGAATCAGTTGCATAGAGCCCGACGCGCTTCCTAACTCCTTATCAAGATTACAGAATCGCTGTTTTTAAAGAATGCCTCAACAACGAAACCGCAATGTTCACCGGACCCACTCATGGTGTCTACTGACAACTAGTAAATCCGTTCGAACTGTTGCCCCTTCCCGTGCCGCCCTACACCCAGTGGTGGGTAGGTATCATTTTTAAGTAGGTACCTATACCAAAAGATATACCGAAAGGTAGTTTAATAATTCATGCATTAATCACAGGTAGCCCTCCTACAGCACGGCATCTTACAACACGGTTTCGCTCTAACACGATAGGATAAATTGCGGGAACCCTCGTATAACACTGCAACCTGTAACACGGTTTCGCTCAAACACAATAGGATAAATTGCGGGAACCCTCATATAACACTGCAACCTGTAACACGGTTTCGCTCTAACACGATAGGATAAATTGCGGGAACCTTTGTATAACACTGTACTTCTACAGCACTAGATATCATGATTTTTGTTTAACACATTTAAAAACTAAATTACCTTAAAATAATGACGGGAAGGAACAATAAACTATAGTGGCTTTACATGAAAATGTATAAACAAATTATAATTTATTCATTTATAACTCTATAAAATTGCAAGGAGGCCAAAGCTTAGCCGAAAATCTTGAATCATTTTTCTTGAATGCAGACCCTTCTGCTGAAAGAAGCCGAAAATTCAAAAGGGAGCTGCAAAATTGTCTATCTCCATACCGTGAAATCTACAATGACCTTGTAAGAACCAGCAAACACGCCAAAATTACAGATTTATTAAAGAGGACAGAAGGTGAAAATAATCTAAATGAAGAAAAAGGTTACGAAAGTGAAGGTGACATCTTTCAACCGAAAACAAGTTCTCGTTTGATTGTACTTAGCAGTGATGAGGAAGAAATTTATTAAATTAATGTCACATTACATGAAAATAATATTTTTTGTTTCTTTTCGTTTTTTGTTATACATAGATTTATATTTTTAATAAAAATTAACTTGCTTATATGGAATTAAAAAAAATGTTTTTAATAAGTTTTCGGAACGTAACCCCCTTTTTTGTACTGTCTCTGGGTCTCATATAACACGGTTTCACACCACACGGCATTTTCTAGGAACCTATCTACCGTGTTATAGGAGGGTGACCTGCACTCAAATAAAAACAGTAAAAAAGGGCACACAAAACTAGATTAGGTTTTAAAAGAGAGTTTTCAAATATTAAATGCCTGACAAACTACTATTGAGGATACTTCCATATTGCTGTTTGGTTGGCGTCCTCACTTTCAATTTTCTTTGCTATTATCACAGGCTATGAGATTTATTCTTAACAATCTTTGCACTGTAGGAGTAGGATTTCATTCCTTTCCGATTAGACTGGACCGCCCGCCCGATGTAGGGTAGGTTTAATTTTAAAAGAAATTTCAGGTAGTCTCTTCTAACAAAACTAGCCCGGGTTATTAACTTGGTTTTTCTTATCGTTGTTTACCTCTTTTGTATGTATACATGTATGTATGTGTTATGTATATATGTATCTATATATATGTACGTATATATACGTATATATGTAAAAAATTTGACGCATTTTAGTACTTCTCTGTTTAACTGTTTACTGCTTGACCAAGCAATAGACACTGGGTTTGGCGCGCTGCCAAAATTATAACTCGCGACGACGGATGGTTTTAGCGTCTGAAAATTTGCTTTGCGGAGGACCGTTATGGAGGAACGTAATCCTACGTTAAAATGTTTGTCCTGTGAAGGATGCAGCTGGTGCTCATTAGCAAACGGTTCGCAGAACCGATACCTACATTGGGTATCGGTTCTACAGAACCGGTGAGAACCGGCTGAATCCCACCACTGCCTACACCCAACAATTCTGTTACCAGTGACCTTCAGAAATGTGGGAGTCCATTTTGCCGCACCCTGTATTACATTTAATTTTATACCTAAAGTTAAAAAGACCCTTTTTAATGACGATAGATAATACGGAATAATATTCCGCAAGATCTGAAAAACTAGACCAGATATTCAGTTTTTATTTTCCTTGTTTTTATTACAAAATATAATTATGTCAATTTAGGCTTGCAATTCGTCCATTTTCCCCCCAGACACTGTCCTCTTTTAAATGGCATCCAAGGTCGTCTTGCGGGAATATTAAAATGTTTCCGGTATTCTTAAGAATGCGCGGTTTTCTCTTATGTTATTATTTACAGAATAATTTTGCATAATTTTATCATAAAGTTGAGGAATTTTATTTCTGCTTACCGGTGCATAATGCTCGCGTGTAAAGAGTACTAGCTGAGTGGCAACCCGATGTGTTGCCTTTTCGATTTAAAATGAAATGGTTTTATTTCTTAAAGATTAAAAACTGATTAACCACTTTAAAAAATATATTAGAATTTTTAAAAAACGAAACAATTATTTAAAATTCTCTTTTTCAAATTTTGGTTTTTGGCTTCTGAAATAATTCTTTCAAATTTCCGTTTTCAAATTTTGTTTTATAAACAAAAAAGTTGTTCATTCAATTAGAAAAAATTCAAAAGGTTTTAACTTCTCATTTCCTAAAACTAAAATTATTTCTGGTACTTTAAAATTATTTTTGGATTTCAATTATTAAAAGACTCATTCTCTACATATAGATTTTCCTTTTGGCAACATGGCCGAATGCAAATATTAAATCTCATGGGGGGAAAAAGTGCTTAAAAAAATAGAATGATAGTTCTGATGAATTCAGAATTGGTGGCGGAAGAATCCTCATCAGATTCTCATTAATTAGAAACAAATTTCACAAATTTGCTGGAATTATTAGCGAGTAAAATAAGTCAAAAAATTGCGAACTCGACATTCTGTTACATTAAGATACTATGGCGATCAGCGCGAGAAATTTCAAAAGTGAGTTTTGTAAGTCCCTTTTTTTAGAATGATTACATTTTTTTTATTAAATGTATTTGGTATATTTTAGTAGCTGAACATCTGGCAAATGCCGATAAATCGTAAAATTGACATTAATCGGTGCAGAAAACCGAAATATTTGTCCATGAAAATTGTCGATTTCGTGAAATTCGAAAAACTGCTTTGGGGAAAAAGCTTCGTTCGCATTGAAAAACTTCGCATTGAAAATTTTGGTATATTTTAGTATCTGAACATCTGGCAAATGCCGATAAATCGTAAAATTGACATTAATCGGTGCAGAAAGCCGAAATATTTGTCCATAAAATTGTCGATTTCGTGAAATTCAGAAAACTGCTTTGGGGAAAAAGCTTCGTTCGCATTGAAAAACATTTTTAACTTTATAAAAATGTGTATATCCTTAAAGATGAAGAGTTGTATAACACGTGGAAATAAAAAATTTGTCGATTGGAGGACGGAAAAGTTGAATTTTGCACGCATGAAAATAGTGGAAATTTACGAAACGGAAAGGAGCTGGCTCACCCGGAATGTCAACTGTTTCTGTTGTCCGCTTCTTTTGAGTTCGGCGGTTTTGATTTAATGATCGAAAAAGTTTAAAGTTTTGAAAGTTGAGGATGGCATCAGTGCATGTGTCTCGTCCGTCCGCGTCCATCGGTGCCAGTCGCGATATCCTGCTATGCTCGGTTAGCGAGATTAGCCCGTCCCCGTGTCTGCTCACTAACAAACAAACATACGTTTGTTTACCTTCATCTGTTAATAGTAAGATTTCCTCAAATAGCGAGTCAGTGGACTAAAGAAAGAAATAAACTGAAACCAGAAACTCTATCCGAAATTATCATGACTAAATATAACTCTAAATTGACTTGCCAAGAATTTTATCAGTTCCCTCAAAAAAGTGATTAAAAATATTGATATCTCAAATTAAATATAGTGATCAATATCTATATATTGTCATAAAGTGTTGTTTCTTAGTAAGATTTCTGAAAGAAGACATATTTTTTGTTTGTTTTAGAAAAGGATTCCTTTAAGAAGAAATATTGTTCCTTTTGAAAAAAGGAAGGAATAGTAAGGATTGTTTCCAGTTAATCTATATTGATTCATTTTACTGAGTCTTCATTAAAAAATGTTAAATGAGTCCGGCGTTACGACGCAATATCCGGGGATTTTCGCTAACGACTTCTAGTTTTTAAAAAAATATCATGGCAACGCTATTTCAATTATTTTATAGCCGCTGTTTAAAATTTTGATATGACAATTCCCAGTTTATTTTGTTTGATAATTTTAAACTAAATAAACACCAATAGAATATATTTCATGTTTGACACATACCCAGAAAACAATTTATTACCATGTTTTTATTAACTCGCTTTCTTGTTTGTTTGTGTGTGTGTGTTTGTCTGGTACAAATCTTGCAATCGATTTTTAACTAACTTCCCGACTAGCTAGACATTTGAAACTTTTAGAATAGCTCAGAACACGATGACAATGCATTATTTTAATACTTTTAGCCATCTTTAAGCAAATTTGAATTCATTTACAGTTAATTTTGTTTTGTAGACTGGAGCAGCCATCTATCGACCGGGAAGGGAACGAAAAGTTAAACGCAAGTTAACTACCAATTAACTCCATTTTCTTTCAAGTTGATGGGATAATTCATCAAAATATTTTTAAAAAAGTATTTTTTAATACATAGAATTGTCAAGTTTATATGATTCAACAGAAAATTTGAAAATATGGTATATAAAAAGTTCTTTTTACCTTGTAATTATGCATCATATTTTTAACTTAGCCACTAAAGTACCTACTCTTTAATAACGAATGTTAAAAAAAATAGATTTAATAGAAAGGGATTTTTCTTTCGTTCTACAAAACACTTTGCGATATTCCGGAATCAGGTATACAAATCTACAAAGATCAGTATATTGAATCCTGAAATAGTTTGACAAGTAAAGTGTATAATTAATTGCTATGTCAAGACCAAACAATCCGCTGAACATAGCTCCCTGTTACATTTTGATCTAAATGTAATTATTCTGAAATAAGGCAAATTAAATTCATAAATAAATACAGAGAACTGTCCACATATCAAAATACTCTGAGAGTTTGTTTGTCTGGCATTCAAACCAGTAAATAAAATAGAGCTTTGGTCACACGTAATTTTCAATTATTTCGATAATTTTGAAGAACAGATGTGGCCTTACTTTTAGAAAGGTAAGGTAAATAGAAGAGGCCGACATAAACCTCCCGACAGCCTTTAACCGAGCTGACTATATTATTTTTCCTAGGAAAGAAAACGATATTTCTAGAATACCTTTAACTTTACTTCTAACTTTATATTAGAGTTGGTAAGTGTGATATAAACGTTAATTTCATTGCATAATAGCGCTAAAACGGCAACATATTTACTGCCTTAATAAATATCGTTCTTTCGATCCAAAAAATTAGTTTACCTTTCTTATATTAGAGTTGGTAAGTGTGATATAAACATTAATTTCATTGCATAATAGTGCTAAAACAGCTACACATTTACTGCCTTTATAAATATCGTTCTTTCGATCAAAAAATCAGTTTACTTTCCTTATATTAGAGTTGGAAAGTGTGATATAAACATTAATTTCATTGCATAATAGTTGTAAAATGACAACACATTTACCGCCTTTATAAATATCGCTCTTTCGATCCAAAAAATTAGCCCATCAATTCAAATGGATTGATCGCTTACAGATTTAGAAGTGATTTTTAGGGATTTGTACACGACCAATGAATTTGTTATTGAGCGCATAATAGAAACGTTCAGTTGGATTCAGATCTGGACTCTGCGGAGGCCAATGGTGCATCTGAATTCCATTCTCTGCAAACAACTCCAACAAACACCGCGCTTTGTGTCAGACGGAAGAATAGTTGTGCTGAAAATGGCAACGGACTGTTCCTTAGTACAGATTTAGCATACCATATTTCTGAAGTTTTAATTAACACTGATATGACGTCACGAGTAGAAATTGATCCACCTGTTCTGATTTATTAAAATGGTATTAATAGAACTTTTTTTTACTATAACGTAGTACATCGTTCACGTAAGACACAGAGGTTATGACGTTGTCAATCTGATTGTTGAGTGCGCATGCACTTTGCTTCGTGTTCAAAATTATTCAAAACTTTGAAAGTACCTTCAGGCATATAATCCTTCTTTTCTGACTTATCTGAATTATAATCTTTCGGTCTAACGATTACGCTGTATACGTACAAGTGAATATACGATCGAAATAAAAATGCCATTCAAACGAATTAATTGAACCAAAGTAAGATTTTTAGGAAGTATCCCGTTTATTAATAGAATTTGAGTTAGAAGATAGACATTCAAATTTAAATTTCCCTTTCCAACGAGCTTTAGAATATATCCTGCAAAAGAGATCATTTTTAGAAATTCGGAAGAGAGAAGATCGCTTCTAATTATTAAAGTATAAGCTGTCGATTTCATTTGACGTCAGCGGCAACAAAATGCCGGATGTGTCAGCTCAGATATTTAGTAGTCTTAATCGCTTTTCACATCATTAATTCCAAAAGAACTAGGGATTAACACACCAGGGAATAGCAATCATGTAAATATACTTTTTCGTAACAGTGTATAATTTGAAGGACGGACTGACCTTTTAAAGTTCCATTTATTTTCATAGTTTCGTTATCCTCAACGTTTTAATTGTACGAATGTGTCAGGTAGCAGGTATTAGCAATTTTGCAAAATTAAAATATGCCATCATTTCTTCAATTTTTAGCGCTACAAACTGTCGAGAGGAGATATCATCCTTTTTACTTAAGAGGACTCACTACCCTTAAATCTTTAAAACATTCGATATTTTGAAAAAAAATATATGTTAAATCCTGATCATTTCTGAACACAATAAAACAAACCGCATGAAAGTATTCCGCTTAGTTCCGAAGATACTGATATTCTAAATATTTAATTACTGATCAAGTTTATGGTAAGAAAAATTTTAAACTCATTTTTCTCAAAAATTAATTTTGCATCAATCCGCAACTGATATCTCAAAATATATGAAACATAATTCCATGAAATTTTTGTCACTGCATAATCGTGTTATTTTATTGCGTCTGAACTAGAAATATTGCAATCACTGCGCATTTTGTTATTTTTTCAGGGGTAAATTAATGCAAAAATTAAAGGAAATTTTAAGTATATTTTGAGCATTTTTAAAAAATTGAAAAAATATTGTAATGTTGAATGTTTTATGTTCAATTGTATTTTGAATTTTAAATATAAAACAGCAATAATATATTTAAGTGTAAAATTAATTTCATAGTTCTGCGCGCAAGCCAGTATACAATAAAAATACTTAAAAAACAAGGTATATGTAAAGCATTTAAAATAAAAAAATTTTAAATTATTTTGAGTGTTGAAATTTTTTTTTATTAAAATACATATATCAATTTATCATATACACAAAATTTGGAAAAATTGGGAGTAAATTGAAATAGTTACAAAGAGTCAAAAAGTATGAAAATATGCCTTATTTCCTCGACTTAAGTGTCTGAGTCCCCTTAAGGTATCTATCTACTTACGTTCGGAGCACTTTTTTTTAACGTAGGATTACGTTCCTCCATAACGGTCCTCCAGAGAAGAAATTTTCAGACGCTAAAACCGTCCGTCCGTACCTCGCGAGTTATATTGTTGGCAGCGCGCCAAACCCAAACTGTATCGCTTGGACAAGCAGTAAACAGTTAAACAGAAAAGTACTGAAATACGTCAAAATTTTGACATACATATATATGTATATATATATACATTAGTGCATATATATACATACATATATACATACAAAAGAGGTAAGCAACGATAAGCAATCCTACGTTAACAACCCGCGGTAGTTTCGTAAGAAGAGACTACCTGAATTTTTTAAAATTATTTATTTTTAAGTACAGGTACCTGTAAAATAATTAAATAAACACATATAGCTTAGCTTTTACGTCAAAACATAGTAATATGCAAAACACTATTGAAAAATTTCATTGAAATCTATTGAAAACTTTTTTTTAAATGATTAGCTATCTCGTTTACAAAAATAGCTGAAAAAGGAGTTTTCTAGAAAATGCATGTAAAGATGCTACTTCCGGTCTTTTAATATCGTTTTCGGTTTATGAAATCGGCCGTAAATTCTCATCCAATGATCGTGTGAATTAAAGGAAAGCAGTTTTAGAATCCTAAATGACTGGCCTTTGAAATAGAGCTATAATAATTACAAGATAAAAAGAGCTTTTTATATACCATGTTTTTAAACTTTCTGTTGAATCCCATAAACTTGACAATTCTATGTATTAATAAATACTTTTTAAAAAAGTTTTTAGATGAATTATCCCATCAACTTGAAAGAAAATGAAGTTAATTGGAAGTTAACTTGCGTTTAACTTTTCGTTCCCGTCCCGGCCGAAAACGGACGGTCCGTGTGAGTCGCTTAGTTCAACTCTATGTACTGCTTGATCGCAACTGCGGTGCCGCAACGACACCGGATCGCTCGTGTGCACCGAGCCTTATGCTATATACTACTGTGACACTTACCTGTGATCTGGAGTGAAAGTTTTACAATACTTTAAAAATCACTGAAATATACCAAAAAAGTGAAAAACTTTTTTTTAAAGTATCTTTTTTAAAGGGACAGTGGACTTTCAAAATTGTGAAATTTTTCCAAAAATTCGATTTTTTTATTTTATTGATTGGTGAAACTACGGGCGAGTAGGAATGTGTTGCAAAAAGAATTTTTAATTCCTGTGATTATTTTCCTAGTTATAGGTATTTGTATTTAAATTAGATATTATGTGGTTACTAAATTTTGTACTTGAAAAGATGATTTATAGGTATTTTGCGTAATAAAAAGGGTGTTTTCCCTATTATTATTTTTTCTCTTTATATTTTTAATGAATGCTTAAAATAAGCAATAAGTTTCATTGTTAGTTCTATAAGGTATCCTGTAAATAAAAATTACCATATTATAGGCAAAAGAAATGCGCATGGAACATTTTTAATTAGGCCAATTTTTGATATAATTAATGATTCATAATTCATAAATTAATATTTCATGTTTAAACTTTAACCACTTTTACATATCTATGGTACTAATCACATATTCAAATTTCAAGCAAATCCATTCAAAACAAAAAAGTTAGGTTTGAAGGTCCACTGTCCCCTTAAGTACAGGTACCTGTAGAATGATTCAATTAACACATCTAGCTTAGCTTTTAGTTCAAACCATAGTTACAAATATGTAAAACACTACTGCAAAATTTCAATGAAATCTATTGAAAACTTTTAAAATGATGAGCTTTCTCGTTTACAGAGGTTGCTGAAAAATTAATTTTCTTGAAAATGCAATTAAACATGATGTTTTTTTTAAAATTATCTTTTTTAAGTAAAGGTACCTGTATAATGATTCAATTAACACATCTAGCTTAGCTTTTAGTTCAAAACATAGTTACAAATATGTAAAACACTACTGCAAAATTTCATTGAAATCTATTGAAAACTTTTAAAATTATTAGCTCTCTCGTTTACAAAGGTCGCTGAAAAATTAATTTTCTTGAAAATGCAATTAAACATGCTATTTTTTTAAAATTATCTTTTTTAAGTACAGGTACCTGTAGAATGATTCAATTAACACATCTAGCTTAGCTTTTAGTTCAAAACATAGTTACAAATATGTAAAACACTACTGTAAAGTTTCATTGAAATCTATTGAAAACTTTTAAAATTATTAGCTCTCTCGTTTACAAAAGTCGCTGAAAAATTAATTTTCTAGAAAATGCATTTAAAGATGCTACTTTCTGTCTTTTATAATAAATTTCGGTTTAATATAAATTTCGGTTTATGAAATTGGTCAAAAGTTCTCATCCAATGATCATACGAAAGCAAAGCAGTTTCAGAAACCTAAAAGATTGGCCTTTGAAATAGAGCAATAGAAAAAAAAAATTTCAAAATTTTGCACGAAAACAGCCATTTTAATTTAGGCTGTTTAAAAGAAAAGATTAAAATTAAAAAGAGCTTTGTAACTCTTTCAGGTGTTTATCAGCGAGTAAAATCTTGACCATAAATCGGCAGTTTCAGCACTGACAACGCGGTCGAGTGCCGCTGATACGCGAAAGCTCAACCTCGCAGACGAACTGATGCAATTGAGGTGTCATTGAATACGGCCTTTTTGAAATCGTCTGCGTGCGAAGCGATTATTATTTCAGTTTTTTTTATCTTAGCCAAGAGGATGCGTATGAGATTTAACAGACTGCGGCATATTCTTTGCAAATAACAGGGCGAATAAAAAAAAATAATATTTATTTTCGCACGCGGAATCAAAATAACCGAGCTGTCTGCTAGACTGAGCTGAAAAGACCGTCTTGTTTTTAGATGATAAAAATTTGATTGCTCGGGGAGCCCTCTAAGATCTTTCTAGTGTTTATACGGTGGTTAGTAAATGCATAGCAGTGCGTCTTCTACATACATGCTCATCTCTTATGGAAATTGCATGCTAATAATAATAATACATCATGATTAGGGACACGTAAATTTCGCATAACAAATATCGAAATTTCACAACAACAAAAAAATACAATATATAAAATTTCGTATTTATTCACAAAAAATATATACAGTGGCTCCCAAAATTGTTCGTACACTTACGATTTTCAATGAAATAGGGGTCTATCCCTTAATTAAAATGAATATTTCAGAATGGGTATTTAATAATCTATATATATGTGGGATGCCTCCTTTAGATTGGGCTAAACTAGTCGTCTGCTATAACCAATCTAGCACCCCACATTTAATACAATACTTAGGATGACTCATGAATAGTCTCTCACTAACAATAACAATAGACATTTATTTACTTGACACCGCATTTCACATATAACATTTAACATATGATAGTTGACCTTTCAGTAATAACAGATTTGCCAAGAACTATAACGCTTGGACTTCTGAAGTCACTCAGACTCCCTCAACTAGATTTGCCAAGCACTCAACCAACTTGGTCTTCCTGAAGTCACTGAGACTTCTACAGCACAGGAGCTCAATATCGCTTCCCTGCGGCCCGTAGCTACCAGCTAGGCCCAATCTCCGGGGTTTCTTTCCCCGTTCTCGCTTAGGAGCACAGTCCTTTGACACTAGCGCACGAGAGCCTCTGCCCTGCGTCGCCTCCAAAGCTTATCTCCCCCAAACACTTTCTCCCAGTTCATCTCTAGGAATTCTGGAAGCGCTGTCGTCGCATAACATACGCGGCGGCATACTGCTCATAGCCGGAGCCCTGGGATAATACAATCCACATATATATATAAATGAATGTTTGTTTGTTCGTATTTTATCCGCTGCCGTACCGTTCATCCGATTGCGATGAAACTTGGTCAACTTATTGCTTGAACTTGCGCGAAGGTTATAGACAATTTTCACCCCGCTACGAAGTTCCATTCCCGAATTATGTTAGAACATGTTTGCGCGGTATCAACGGATATTTTTGTTCAAAGCCATTGTAACATTTCATTGTTGCTAAATAAATTATAACATTTCCGTAAAAATAAATAGAAATGAATTAAAAACGTGATTTATTCATATATTGGCGCATGCAAGAAGGAATTTGATATATTATTTTCATATACGTGGCAACGCCGGAATATTTATTTTTAAAAAGGAAAATATAAGGATGGAAAGTCATTCATTTTCAATGAATGTGTTATCTATCCATTTCATGAATTGAAACTATCCTAAGTTACCTGTTCAAACTCAAATATACGAAGGACACGTTCACTTAGCTAGAAACACGTGCGTTTAGCCTTGACGCGATGATTTATATAACTGAAGTGACATTGAAACATAGCAGATGATTTAGTTTTGAGAAAGAATTACAATCATGAAATACGTGTATATTATAATTTAGAAAGTCTGAAAGTGGCATTTAAACGTAGTAGACGATTTAGTTTTGAGAAAGAATTCCGAGCATGAAATACGTGTATATACTTTTTCTATAATAATTATCAGATTTGCTGTGTTTTAATATTGAATGTGATCTCAATCCATTCAAACATTATTGATTCTTTTTCTAAAATAATAAATCCATTGAAACGTTATTGACTAGCTGTAAATTAATGCTTTAAAATTCCCAAAAAGAGGAGAGCAACTTTTAATCCTGCAGAAGAATGGGCAAAATGTCAAAGATTGTTGAGAAATGAGCAATGTGATGAAAAAAAACAAAAGAGCGCGAAGCCAACAGAATTCGAAATGCAGTTAGACGAACACAAGAATCTGAAGAAAAACATTCCCAAGCGCGCGAAGCCAACAGAATTCAAAATTCAGTTAAACGCACACAAGAATCTGAAGAAAAAATATTCCGAAGAGCTCGAAGATACTGACTTCGAATTGTAGTGATCCGAAGCAGTGAGACTGATGAAGAAACTTTTAACGCGTAGAACATACGATCATCTTCGAGCTTCAACATCGAAAGGAGAGGAAAGTGATGAACAACGACAGCACCGACAACAAACTAATTCTATTTGCTACCGCAAAAGAATTTTCCCGAAAACATTAGAACATCATAACATGAGGCTAATCATTGAAAAAAATAACAGAAACTGAATCCCGAGCGAAGCCGGGTAATACATCTAGTAATATCTATAATCTACATGACAAAACTCCATGAGAAAACTCCATGAAATAACTTTATTTTTAAGAAACCAATAATCAAAAGGTAACAAAAACTTTATCTCACAAAAGTCATCGTACACTTGTAAAAAATCTCTATCAGTAAATATTCTAATTTTTCGTTAAATTGATATTTAGTAGGATATTCTTTGGCATCCACAAAAGCTTTTAAACGTCTGGGAATAGATTGCAGTAGTTCTTTTGTAATTTCGGCATCAATGTTCATCCATTTTTCCATCATAATTGTTTTTAGTGCGCTTTTCGCGTGAATGTCGTGTTTCCGTACTCGAACCTCCAGTTCTCTACAAATATGTTCTATTGGGTTTAAATCTGGCGATTCAGGTGGTGTTTTCAAAACTTGTGGACAATTATAGAGACCGCCGCTTGTTGAGAGCCGTGCGCTTAGGATCGTTATCTTGATAAAAAACAAAGTTGTTTCCAATACCCAAATTTTGGGCATACAAATGTGTACGATACAATGTGTAAATCTAAATTAACAATTCGTCAGAAGCGGAGAACTTAATCTTTAAAATGGTACCTCATTTATCGATTTTGGTTAAGTATGAAGGGAGAAAAAGGGATCATCAGATAAAATCACCTTCCTGGAATAATATATATACTAGTTGGTACCCGTCAAAACATGACGGCTGGATAGTAAATAAATGTACTAATACACAAATTATACTCAACACATCATTGCCAAATGCTGAAAATCATAATAATGCGCAGAAACAAATTATTGTGTTTAAGCGGCCTCGTGCTTAGTGAGCATCTAAAGCCAGATTTTAAAATGTCACTGAGCATGCGCAGAAAGCAAATTTTTAATTGTAAGTTATCGCTAATTAAACAGCGCGAAATAAGCAATTTACATCAGGTTTAATCTTATATTTCACAAACATAATTATCATAAAAATAAAAATGGCAGAGAGAGATCTAGAGAGACTCCTCGTCACTGAAACATGTCACTGAGCATGCGCAGAAACAGTGAGTTTCTAAAGCCAGATTGAAACATGCCACTGATCATGAGCAGAAATCAAATTTTAATTGTAAATTATAGCTCATTAATAAAAATTGGTTGTTACAAAAACCAAATTTGACAAATCTACAGATTATAATCTTTCGTTTAAGACCAAAATGAAGTAAATTTATGCAGTAGTTTTCTCTCACGGACTGCCCAAAAAGTCGGCTTAGCAACTTAAATATATAGAAAGCTTTTTCAATTTATCGTGGAATAGAAGAAGTGTTCATTACGTATTTGTCATCAACAAGTTTAATGTAAGTCAAACAAATGTGCTTATGTATCCACATACAAACACACATATATTGATTGCATCTACAATCATATTATGATAGACATGTGAACACATTATAGCAGTGATTCCCAACCGCGAGATTTGTTTTGGATAAACAAAAAATATTCGCCGGGCCCGCTTAAAATAAATATTAAGTTGAATTAATGGCTCTCACGCCCGACAGATTGTGGCACAAATCGATGCGTCCGTTCCCGAAGGTGATTAGCTCCCCTCACGCCCACAACTGTTAGGCTCGATATCAAGCATGGGTGCTGTAAACCAGTGGTACGTAAACTACGGGTCGCGACCCCCCTGCGGGTCGTAAAAATAAGTAGAGGGGTCGTGGATAGTTTGAAGTAAATTTATGTCATATTGAATTATTCAAATAAAAATTTGTTTTAGATGTGCTATTAATTTTGAAATAATGCTCTTTTTAAATTTTGTTAATTTTTACCTAAATGAAATACAAATACATATTAATATATAAATATGAAGTTTTAGTCCCATGAGATTTCCAAAGACAGAAGTTATGCGAGACATTTTAACGACGTCGGGATTTAGAATTTCGACAGCGAACCAAACCCAGTCTGTATCACTTGGACAAGTAGTAAAGAGTTAAACAGAAAAGTACCAAAATGCGTCAAAATTTTGACATACATATATGTATATATATGTACATACGTACATATATATAGATACATACATATATACATAATACCTACATACATGTATACATACAAAAGAGGTAAGCAACGATAAGTAATCCTACGTTAATTACCCGAGGTAGTTTCGTTAGAAGAGACTACCTGAAATTTTTTTTCTTTATTGTTATTGTCCAAAGTAGATATATACCCAAAATCTGCAGTCTATTGATTTTGAAAATAGTTTCTCGATATTTTCTTATTTCTTTTTTCTATGTATGTTAACATTTTCTTAATTTTTAATTTTTATTTTTTTTTAAACTCAGGTAGTCTCTTCTAACGAAACTACCGAGGGTTATAAACTTACGATTACTTATCTTTGCTTACCTCTTTTGTAGGTATAAATGTATGTATGTATGTGTTATGTATATATTGAACAAATATTATCTGAGGTCCTTCTCATTAATTTTTTTTTTTAATAAATGAGGTTTATAATTTTAAAAGTTTTTTAATATAAAGTGTATAATTTTGAAATTGTGCTCTTATTTAATTTTAAATTTTTGTTATTTTTCTACTTTATCTACATGTGTGAGACGGGGTTTCAAAATGAGTAGCTGTAAAAACCAAACAACGATAATATGAGAGTGGCATCTCAAATATGTCACTAAATATTGAACAAATATTATCTCAGGTCCTTCTCATTAATTTTTTTCTGTTTTAGTTTTTTTTAAATAAATGAGGTTTATAATTTTAAAAGTTTTTTTAATATAAAGTTTATAATTTTAAAATTGTGCTCTTATTTAATATTAAATTTTTGTTATTTTTCTACTTTATCTATAAGTGTGAGACTGGGTTTCAAAATGAGTAGCTGTAAAAACCAAACAACGATGATATGAGAGTGGCATCTCAAATATTTCACCAAATATTGAACAAATATTATCTCAGGTCCTTCTCATTAATTTTTTTCTGTTTTAGTTTTTAAAAATAAATGAGGTTTATAATTTTAAAAGTTTTTTAATATAAAGTTTATAATTTTGAAATTGTGCTCTTATTTAATTTTAAATTTTTGTTATTTTTTTTACTTTATCTATATGTGTGAGACTGGGTTTCAAAATGAGTAGCTGTAAAAACCAAACAACGATGATATGAGAGTGGCATCTCAAATATTTCACCAAATATTGAACAAATATTATCTCAGGTCCTTCTCATTAATTTTTTTCTGTTTTAGTTTTTAAAAATAAATGAGGTTTATAATTTTAAAAGTTTTTTAATATAAAGTTTATAATTTTGAAATTGTGCTCTTATTTAATTTTAAATTTTTGTTATTTTTTTTACTTTATCTATATGTGTGAGACTGGGTTTCAAAATGAGTAGCTGTAAAAACCAAACAACGATGATAGGAGAGTGGCATCTCAAATATTTCACCAAATATTGAACAAATATTATCTCAGGTCCTTCTCATTAATTTTTTTCTGTTTTAGTTTTTAAAAATAAATGAGGTTTATAATTTTAAAAGTTTTTTAATATAAAGTTTATAATTTTGAAATTGTGCTCTTATTTAATTTTAAATTTTTGTTATTTTTTTTACTTTATCTATATGTGTGAGACTGGGTTTCAAAATGAGTAGCTGTAAAAACCAAACAACGATGATATGAGAGTGGCATCTCAAATATTTCACCAAATATTGAACAAATATTATCTCAGGTCCTTCTCATTAATTTTTTTCTGTTTTAGTTTTTAAAAATAAATGGTTTATAATTTTAAAAGTTTTTTAATATAAAGTTTATAATTTTGAAATTGTGCTTTTATTAATTTTAAATTTTTGTTATTTTTTTTACTTTATCTATATGTGTGAGACTGGGTTTCAAAATGAGTAGCTGTAAAAACCAAACAACGATGATATGAGAGTGGCATCTCAAATATTTCACCAAATATTGAACAAATATTATCTCAGGTCCTTCTCATTAATTTTTTTCTGTTTTAGTTTTTAAAAATAAATGGTTTATAATTTTAAAAGTTTTTTAATATAAAGTTTATAATTTTGAAATTGTGCTTTTATTTAATTTTAAATTTTTGTTATTTTTTTTACTTTATCTATATGTGTGAGACTGGGTTTCAAAATGAGTAGCTGTAAAAACCAAACAACGATGATATGAGAGTGGCAACTCAAATATTTCACCAAATATTGAACAAATATTATCTCAGGTCCTTCTCATTAATTTTTTTCTGTTTTAGTTTTTTAAAAATAAATGAGGTTTATAATTTAAAAAGTTTTTTAATATAAAGTTTATAATTTTAAAATTGTGCCCTTATTTAATTTTAAATTTGTTTTATTTTTCTACTTTATCTATATGTGTGAGACTGGGTTTCAAAATGAGTAGCTGTAAAAACCAAACAACGATGATATGAGAGTGGCATCTCAAATATGTCACCAAATATTGAACAAATATTATCTCAGGTTCTTCTCATTAATTTTTTTCTCTTTTAGTTTTTTTTTAAATAAATGAGGTTTATAATTTTAAAAGTTTTTTTTAACATAAAGTTTATAGTTTTGAAATTGTGCTCTTATTTAATTTTAAATTTTTTTATTTTTCTACTTTATCTATATGTGTGAGACTGGGTTTCAAAATGAGTAGTTGTAAAAACCAAACAACGATGATATGAGAGTGGCATTCTCAAATATTTCACCAAATATTGAACAAATGCTATCCGAGGTCCAGGTTCAACCTTCTCATTAATTTTTTTTGTAATTTAGTTTTATATAGTTAAATAAAGTTTATATTTGCTAATGTTTTAATGTTAAGCTTATAATTTTAAATCATGCTCATTTTCAATTTTAATGTTTGTTAATTTTTATCTGAATGAAATACAAATATATTTTAATATTTAAATATGAAGTTTTAGTCTCAGCATACTTTGAATAAACAAGTGTAGATTGTGAGGAAGATAATTTGTTTAAAATTTTTATTGTCCAAAGTAAATATAAACCCAAAATCTACACTTCATTGATTTTTGAAATAGTTTCTGAAAATTTGCTTATTTCGTCCTTCCATTCTCAAAAGAATAAAAAATGTACCCTCTGTTGCGGTACCTTGTGGGAAATCTGATCGCTAAAATTTATTTACTACGGAAAAATTGGCTAAACCCGTACGCGGGGATCACTGCGCTAGGGTAAAATTGAGAACGGATGCTTGCTTGCAGGGCTAAGACAATATTTCTGGACCCGTTTCCGTCAGCCGATCGTTTTCTCCCCAAATGACCTTCGCCAAGCCCAAACCCTGAACTAGACAGTCCTAGAAAAACAGGCCGGTCGAAGGGGTGTTGGCAGAAATAGAACGATCGGATTCCGAACACCCCGATTCGATAACAAACCACTTCAAGGGAATTTTCTCGTATTTTGACGAGATTTTTTGCTTTTCCTGCGATATATTGCTCAACGCTTTGGTGAAAAACAATTCTCGCAACGATCGTGCTGCGTGTATGAAGTGATTTCTCGGAATAAGTATGTTTGCAAACGTAGGGGTCGAATTCGGAGTTTGTACTATCGTATGTTCTGTATCAGTAAGGAGAGAGAACTCTTTATAGAAAACAAATATTTTGATAACCTATTATGCGTGTTCGATGCAATGTGTTACATTTTACACTCTAAAATTGTAACCGATAATAAAACAGTTAAATGATAACTAACTAACTAACTAACTAACACTAACACACACACACACGTGTGTGTTTGTGTCAGTTAGTTATCAAACGTATCCACGTATCAAAAACGTACGATATACATATACAACAGTTGAAACGGCCGGTGCGCTGGTGTTGGCCGTGAACATAAAGTCCTTAATTTAAACAAACACAACAAATTTATTGATACTTTTAAGTGGACTGTGAAACATTCAAAAATGGTGCTGAACGCACGCAACAGACAATGATACGATTCGGTGCTCAGGGCACGATACATTCTATAAGCGGTGTAACAAGAGTAGTGCAAGTGCTTGCAGAAAGAATTCTTGCGGGGGAGGATGGGTGATTGGCGACGTGAACAAAAATACTATCGCCTCAATTGGCGGCGCCAAAGGAGATTCCCAACACCAGTGGTGCGCAACCTTTTTTCCGATATATATATATATATATATATATATATATATATATATATATATATATTTATATACCGTAACATGGGGTTATTTTGTGACTGCAGGGGTAACTTTGTGACACATAGTAATTTTTTCGTTTTTCGGATCTTGCGCCGCGCCCGTGATACCGGGTAGGCAAAGAACAGCGCCAACAGCTTGTCGGACATACAGAGACACCTAGTGGCCAGTATCCGAAGCTTCTGCGCGCGATTTGTCTTCGCTGGCCAGTGTACTATTCAAACCTGTTGTCAAGCTATTGACTCAAACATCGGAAAATTTGTGTGCTGGAGGCTAACACCTTATACAACCAAATAGCACAGGCAATTATTTTTTATTGTCAATATGTTGGTTAGATTGTGGAGCACTTTTGTGTAGTGATATTTACGAGAGGCATGAGAACATAACTATCGAAAGGTGACGGAGTTACTTTACATTGGCAATGTCACAAAATAACTCACAAAGTCGACCCATCTCCTCCAGCCGCTCGATGTTGCATTTTTCCGTCCTCTAAAATACCACTGAAAGAAGTATTAACTATATGGTAAAAATCTACCCGAAGGAGCAGAATGTGCCGAAAGACGAATTTCCTCACCTTCTCAAAGAACTGATGGCTGCCCTGGGTACCCGATGTCTCTTTGATGTCAAGGCAATAGATAAAGCTATCCAATATTTGTAATAGGTATATATAATTGTGTATTTAGCTTTGATAAGCGTTTTACTGTCTAACTTTGTGCCAAGTAATTTTTCCTCTTGGATTTCAAGGCGAAAACACAGATGTCACAAAGTATCCCCACTCGGCGGGGCAACTTTGTGACACATTTTAACTTTAATATCTCAATGGTAATCTTAGCCAGGTGATGGCCGAATGGCTAGGGCACTGGCTTTCGGTTCAGATCCTATGGGTTCGAGTCCCACTGTTGGCATGGATGTGTGTAGCCGTTCGGAATCGGCTTTAAACAGTAGGTCCCGGTCTAATTATTCCTCGTGTAGCAAAGTTGACCGTAGTGCTCCATACCAAACCTCAATGGTAATTAAAGATCCGGGTTAGCGCAATACATTACTACGTAAGGAAAGGATGCACTAATGTTTTGCAATTGCTCGTTTTGGGCTGCTTTTAAAACTGATCAGCTGGCACAGAAAAAAACTTAAAATCCGTCACCCCATCTTACAGTATATATATATATATATATATATATATATATATATATATATATATATATATATATATATATATATATATACCGGGTGTCCCAAAAATAACCGACGATTTGAAAAATCAATTAAAGAAAACGGATGGTGATGGAAATGTTCTGTTTGCTGCATTCTGCTTAGGTAACCAGGGAATTTATTCTCACCAATTTTCAAAATTAGTTGCAAAGTTCGTCAACAGATGGCGCTGCTGACTGGGAAAAACCATAAAACAATGTTTTCAAAGCAAGAAGCATACCCAAAGTGGCATGGATTAGCCTCCCTATTGGCCAGATTTGATGTCATGAGATTTTTTCTTTGGGGGTACTTCAAAGACTAGGTATATCGTCACAATCCACAAACTGTAGATGAACTGGAACAATACATCTCTGATGCTTGTCAGAACATTCAAACTGAAATGTTTGCACGGGCGTCTGTGAATTTTGACCTCAGACTGAGCCACGTTGTTGCTGCAAACGGTGGTTATTTTGAAAACAATGTTTTATAGTTTGTACCAGTCACCAGCGCCATCTGTTGACGAACTTTGTAACTAATTTTCAAAAATTGGTGAGAATAAATTCCCTAGTTACCTAAGCAGAATGCAGCAAACGATACATTTCTATCACCTTCTGTTTTTCTTTAATTGATTTCTCAAATCGTCGATTATTTTTGGGACACCCGGTGTATATATATATATATATATATATATATATATATATATATATATATATATATTTATATATAAATGAAATATTATGGAGCTTGACAACTTTGTAGTCATATAACCGGGGAGTTGTAATCTCAACAAGTCGTAGCGAGTGGCGAGGCAAGGATGCAGGCACGCTGGAGAGAAATGAACACTTCCATAATGACGGAGGACTCAGCTATATTCCTAAAGGTTTTTATTTGCAAGATAGTCTCTCGCTGGACATCCATACATCAGAAATTTTTACAGATCACTTTTTTCGGGAAAATTCCCGACAGTGCAACGCTGCGACATAGAGCAGGACGCAAAAGGCATATCGAGCGGCCACAAATTGACAGCAGCGAACTTTACATGTTTCCTCGTTGAGAGCAGGCACACAAAAGCTCCGACGAAACTAAAATCTCTCGCCCGAGTACGGGTCTATTAAACTTCCGACTGGCCAAGATTCATCACCTGACTTAAACGCCACATGGGGTGATCGCTTCGTCATAGTTCTCTTATGTTCCACGCCATTCACGTTATATAAGATTTAGGCGCGTGCTTGCTTAAGGGGAAAACACTAGATTAGTTTGGTTATTTATAGGTCAAAATCAGAAATGAGGGACGGTGTTCTGTTGCGATAAAATGAAAGAATTCGGATAGACGGGTTAATAACGAAAAGGTTTGAAATTTGTTTCATATATATATATATATATATATATATATATATATATATATATATATATATATATATATATATATATATATATACACACAGTGCGTCAAATAAGTTTTAAGACTCGTCTCAGAGCGCAGATTGTAATGGTGCTGTGAGTGTAAATGTGCATGTGTCATAACGTCCATCGTCTTCTGGTACACCGTCAACAAGTTGAGCGCATTTCGTTAAGTAGTTGAGAGAAGGCGAGCATTTATTGCAGAAGTGAATTTTTTTCATGTTGATTTTTTAAGATGGAGCAAAGAGCTGTAATTAAATTTAACGCAAAACTTGGTAAAAGTGCTTCGGAAACATACCAACTTATGAAACAAGTTTACGGTGACTGTTATTTAAGTAGATCAAATGTTTTTGTGTGGCACAAACGTTTTTTAGACGGAAGAGATACGGTAGAAGATGATCAGCGTAGTGGAAGACCAATTTCATCTAGGACACCTGAAGTTATTGAGAAAGTACGAAATTTCGTAACAAACGATCGCTGTGCATGACTGAGAATGATGGAAGACTCTTTAAACATCAACAAAGAAACAATTCGAACCATCCTGCATGAAGATTTGGGCAAAACAAAAGTGTGTGCTAAATTTGTTCCACACACTTTAACCCCTGAAAAAAAAGCAATGAGAAGTGCACATTGCAGAGACATCGTTTCAGCCGCTGAAAACGATCCAAACTTCTTGAAGTCCATTGTCACAGGTGATGAAACCTGGTGTTTCCAATACGATCCTGAAACAAAGCGACAAAGTGCGGAATGGAAGTCACCAAATTCAACGGAAGCCAAAAAAGCAAGAAAAGTTCCATCCAAAATCAAAACAATGTCATTACATTCTTCGATATTAAAGGTATTATCCACAAAGAATTTGTTCCAACTGGACAAACAATTACAGGTCAATACTACTTAGCTGTTTTAAAGCTTTTGATGGCCAGAATTCGTCGCATTCGTCCAGACTACACAAGGACTGAAAGCAGTTGGTGTTTGTTACACGACAATGCACCCATTCACACCTCCCTTATTGTTCGTCGACTTTTGGCAAAAAATAATGTCTGCGTGTTGAACCATCCACCGTATTCACCTGATTTAGCACCCTGTGACTACTCCCTATTACCAAAACTTAAAATGAAGTTAAAAGGGTGTTATTTTGAGGATATTTCGACCATACAAGAAGCATCGACATGTGCTTTGGAGGCCATTCCACAAAGTGATTTACAACAGGCGTTCGATTCATTAATAAATCGCTGTAAAAAGTTCATTGAAGCCACAGGGTCCTATTTCGAATAAAAAACCAAAACAGGTATTAATTTCTTGTTTCCATTTCTTTTTACAGACCCAGTTTTAAAACTTATTTGACGCACTGTGTATATATATATATATCCGATAAGAAATAAATTACCTGATAACAAATACCTATACATGAGTTTTAAATTTTGTAAAAAACGTATCCACTATAAGCATATAAACCAGTGGTGCTCAAACTTGTTTCGACCGCGACCCATTTGCCTAAAATAAAAAATCATGCGACCTCAATAAAAATTTATTGGTCACAGCACATTTTTTTGGAAAAATTAACAAAATGTTAACAAAAGAATAAAAAACGAAATAAGCAAATTTTGAGAAACTATTTCAAAAATCAATGAAGTGTAGATTTTGTGTTTATATTTACTTAGAACAATAGCAATAAAAAATTTGTCTTCCTTACAATCTACACTTGTTTATTCAACATTTCATGTAACTAAAACTTTATATTTCAATATTAATATGTATTTGTATTTCATTCAGGTAAAAATTAACAAACATTAAAATTAAAAAAGAGCATGATTTTAAAATGATACGCTTCAAATTAAAACATTGAAAATTGTAAACTTCATTTATCTATGTAAAACTAAACTACAAAAAAAAAAATAATGAGAAGGTTGAACCTGGACCTCGAATAGTATTTGTTCAATATTTGATGAAATATTTGAGAATGCTACTTTCGTACCATCGTTGTTTGGGATTTATAGCTACTCATTTTAAAAACACAGTCTCACACATATAGATAAAAATGAATGAAAGCAAGCATTGTAAGACTGTTTCACACATTATATAGCAATATCATATATTTTTGACATCCTAAATATATGTATTTATAGAACGCTTAAAACATGTTTTTTAAGTAGATAATTCGGTATGATATAAATTTACTTTAGACTATCCGCGACACCACTGATATTCACTACTAGCTGAATACCCGTGCTTCGCTAGGAGTACATTCAAATTAAATACAACGGTCAATGTATGCAACTAATGCCAATAAATAAATAAATAAATATATATAATATAATCGTAACGGATAATATAATCGTAACGTATAATATAATCGTTTTTAGACAAAATAATGTAGAAGAAAATATTTAAATTAAATACAACGGTTAATGTATACAAATAATTTGTATGTTTAACTTCCATAAAACATACTAATTTCAATTAAATTCTTAAAAAAACTTCCATCTCAATGAGTCTAATAGTTAAATTTTATCTTTTACCGTATTTTAATATTTTTTTCATTTTATTTCGTTGTTATGCACGTGACGCCAAATTAATTTAAAGTATCACAAAAGGAAAAGAAATCACGTGATCAGCATTTAATAAATTAAATTCTAAAAAATAATCTTTAAAAATTCCCCAAAAATCAGAAAATAGAGGTAAAGATTCGAAAAAGATTTCATTTTAAAGGAATTTTTATGATCTTTCTCGTGGTATAAATTTTATAACACTCAGATTATTATTTTAAATGCAAACTTTAAAGAATGTTACAAAAACAGATTAAAAATTTAATTTATAAAAAGCTAAGAAGAAATTTTCTAAAATCTTTCTAAGTGCACCCCTACACTATGAGAAGAATCGCCATTCAAAATTTGAGCCCTTTAGGTCCAGCGGTTTGGTCTGTGCGTTATCTGTTAGTCAGTCACGGAACTGTTATATATATATATAGATAGATAGATATATAGATATATATATATATACTAGCGGACCCGACAGACGTTGTCCTGTTTAAATTGAAATTTAAATTTAAAAAAAATAAAATAAAATAATAATTAAAAAAATAATAATAAAAGCTGAAATAAAAAAGCCTTAAAAAAATGCTGAAATAACAGGTCTAGCAAAATTTACTCTACTCTGCGTTCGAACCCGGGTCGATAGCATGGTACTTGCGCGACCTACCGAATGCGTCACGATGACACGGTGTTCTACTGAGTAAAATTAAACTTATTCGTCATTCGAAAGTTGTTGTGGGCTGGTGATTATAAATTGCAGAGGAGTTTTTAGTCAGAAATAAGTTAGCAGGATAGAAGCTTAGTCTTTAGCTCTTCAATAGACACAATTATATAGGCGAGGGCGATTGCAGTAGCGATTAAAAAAGATCTCGTGTCACTTAGCGTGGTTGATTCGAATTTTCCATCGCGTGTCGAGAGTATGAATATGCCGTTGGATCTGATGTATTTTAGAGTATAAAATCTGACTTTAAAGATTATTATTTTCATTTATTATTCTGATTTAATATATGACTTGAAACTTTTTGATTTTATTTATTTTTATCTTTTCGCTCGCTATTTACTAACTAAACCTAACGTGGACGGTATTATCCAGAGGGCCGATTCCACAAACTGTAACAGCTTCCATTTACCGGACGCACCCCCTTATAAATTGTTGGTTTTTTATTAATTAATTAAAAATATAAAAACATTTTCTATCGGATCAAATTGTGAATCTAAACCATTCTCGATTCAAATTAATCGCACACACAAAATTTCATAAAAATCAGTCCAGTCGTTTAGGAGGAGTTCAGTTACATACACACGGACAGAAGAAATATATATATAAGATATATATATATATATATATAGATAGATATATAGATATATAGATAGATATATAGATATATAGATATATAGATAGATAGATAGATAGATAGATAGATATATATATATATATATATATATATATATATATATATATATATATATATATATATATATATATATAGATAGATAGATAGATAGATAGATAGATAGATAGATAGATAGATAGATAGATAGATAGATAGATAGATAGATAGATAGATAGATAGATAGATAGATAGATAGATAGATAGATAGATAGATAGATAGATAGATAGATAGATAGATAGATAGATAGATAGATAGATAGATAGATAGATAGATAGATAGATAGATAGATAGATAGATAGATAGATAGATAGATAGATAGATAGATAGATAGATAGATAGATAGATAGATAGATAGATAGATAGATAGATAGATAGATAGATAGATAGATAGATAGATAGATAGATAGATAGATAGATAGATAGATAGATAGATAGATAGATAGATAGATAGATAGATAGATAGATAGATAGATAGATAGATAGATAGATAGATAGATAGATAGATAGATAGATAGATAGATAGATAGATAGATAGATAGATAGATAGATAGATAGATAGATAGATAGATAGATAGATAGATAGATAGATAGATAGATAGATAGATAGATAGATAGATAGATAGATAGATAGATAGATAGATAGATAGATAGATAGATAGATAGATAGATAGATAGATAGATAGATAGATAGATAGATAGATAGATAGATAGATAGATAGATAGATAGATAGATAGATAGATAGATAGATAGATAGATAGATAGATAGATAGATAGATAGATAGATAGATAGATAGATAGATAGATAGATAGATAGTTTTACAAATAATACAATGCTTATTTTGCCTATGCTTTCTATTTATATACTTCCAAAACTACAGACATTATACGCACTGATTCACGTTACATGTAGTGTGAAGTATTTACGAATTATCAATTACCTACATTAAATTATACATGATTATTCGTTATTACCTCTTCTAAACTTTAAGCAGTACGCAAAAACAGAGAAGCTCTAAACTACACACATTAACTGAGTAAACAAGCATGCATTAACTGCCTAAGCTCTAAACCGTATGTTATTAAAGTACTCAGCAACTCTAAATCATATGCAATTTGAGAATTTTAAATCGCATGCAGTATACTTATAAGCAAGCTCTATATTGGGTACAATTTGAGTATAAACATGCCAAATAGACACTTATAAGCTCTAAATTGTGTGATAAGTCCATGTACATGAGGAATAAATAAATCGGTGGAAACTACTATGCAATAATTTTAAATCGAGTAAAATTTCTATATAGGTATGAAATGTAACTCAAAACTGTTTATTACTGGTATACGTAAACGAGCTCTAAATCACCTGCAATCTGCAAATTTGAAACTGTATGCATTATACATATACTCAAACTCTAAACGGTGTATAGATAATAAAACATACATAGAACTTCCTTTATATATAGAAAAATTCTCAAAGGCGGCCAGTCATGGTTCCGAAATCAATTGGCCGCTTTGAGGAGAGACCATCGAAAAGGGGTGTCCGGCTAAAGTATTTTCACTATACAGGTAGCCCTCCTACAGCACGGCATCTTACCACACGGTTTCGCTTAACACGATAGGATAAATTGCGGGAACCCTCGTATAACACTACAACCTGTAACGCGGTTTCGCTCTAACACGATAAAAAAATTGCGAAAACCTTTGTACAACACTGCATTTCTATAGCACTAGATAACATGATTTTTGTTTAACACCTTTAAAAACTAAATCACCTGAAAATAATGACTGGAAGGAATAATGAACTATAGTGGTTTTACATTAAAATGTATAGACAAATCATAATTTATTCATTTATAACTCTATAAAATTACAATAAGGCCTAAGCTTAGCTAAAAATCTTGAATCATTTTTCCTGAATGCAGACCCTTCCTCTGAAAGAAGCCGAAAATTCAAAAGGGAGCTGCAAAATTGTCAATCTCCGTACCGTGAATCTACAATGACCTTGTAAAAACCAACAAATAAACCAAAATTACAGATTTTTTTAAAGAGGATAGAAGATGCAAAAAATATAAATGAAGAAAAAGGTTCTGAAAATGAAGGTTATATCGTTCAATCGAAAAAACGTTCTCGTTTGATTGTGCTGAGCAGTGATGAGGAATAAATTTATTAAATTAAGGTCGCATTAAATGAAAATAATATTTTTTGTTTCTTTTCGTTTTGTATTATACATACATTTATATTTTTAATAAAAATTAAGTTGCTTATATGGAATTAAAAAAAATATTTTTTTTAATAAGTTTTTAGAACGTAACCTCCCCCCACCTTTTTTAACTCTCTCTGGGTCTCATATAACATGGTTTCCCACAACAGGGCATTTTCTAGGAACCTACCTACCGTGTTATAGGAGGATTACCTGTATATATATATATATATATATATATATATATATATATATATGTTTGTGTGTGTGTGTTCCTCCATGATAATAAGCATCTGTTTAATTTCCTAAAAGAACGTAATAACTTTTTGTATTTAGAAAGGGTTCCGAAAAGATTTGCCACTTTCACTGCTAAAGCTAGAGTTGGCCATGTTGTCACGGAATTTTACTTGCAGCTACTGATATTTCTCCAGAATAAAGATCGTGAGATTTTGGAACATATTCTGCTTTTTTGCACCGGAAAGAACTGATTTAATAATTCACCCACTGGTCTCAGTGACTCTAAAGCCCTTTTCACTATTTTTTCTGTTGGGAATTTTACCGAAAAGTAAGTAACTTACCTATAGTTTTCCCGTTGTGTAGTATTGCACTGACGCTATTGTTTTGATTTTGGCAGTTGCCAAATACGTTTTCTTAATATCCTAGTAATCGGGTAATTAACCGTGTTAACTTGGTAAATTCGTTTGTAGATGACGCCATAACACCAGATTCTGTTGTATGACGTCATTTGAATTCATCAACTGTTAGTGGGATTTTATTTGTTTTTCTCCATGATTTATTGATTACGAGTTGGAATCAACTCGCTGTGTGCTGTCTATAATTTATGCAAATATTCTGTGTATATATATCGACTGTGTAGCGAGTTTTGTTGCTTTTTGCTTTTGCTCTCACCTTCTTTTCTCTGTTTTGCCGGCTGAGGTAGAACGTATTATAAGTGACATGCTTCTTGGACTGCGTGCCTGAGATAGTTTTATTTTATTATGTTTGGCTGTAAATTAATATTTTAGCTTATTTATAACTTCGAATAAAGTTCGAAAAGTTTTTATTTTATCTCTGTTTCTGTCATTATATACTGCAAGCCACACTCATCTTATTGTCCCTATGTCTGACAATATTTTCAAGATCCTTTTTCCATGTTTTTAATTAACTCGCTTTCTTGTTTCTTTGTTTGTGTGTGTGTTTGTGCAGTACAAATCTTGCAATCGAGTTTTAACTAACTTCCCGACTAGCTAGACATTTGAAACTTTTAGAATAGCTCAGAACACGATGACAATGCATTCTTTTGATACATTTAGCCATCTTTAAGCAGAATTAAATTAATTTTCAGTTAATTTTGTTTTGTGGACTGGTGCAGCCATCTATCGGCCGGGATGGGAACGAAAAGTTAAACGCAAGTTAACTTCCAATTAACTTCATTTGCTTTGAAGTTGATGGGATAATTCATCAAAAATAGTTTTAAAAAGTATTTATTAATATATAGTGTAGCGTAATGGAAGCAAGGGGTTATTTTTCCCAAGACCTCACAGGGTGCACGACACACAGCTGTGTGTTTATCGGGGTAGCTTTTGCCAGTTTCCACCGTTTTTGAACACGTGGGGGATTAAAAAACGTTTCCAACAAATTCCGCGAGAGTTTTGGCCTGAAAGTTAAGCCCATACATATCGGATTTACAAGCAAACGTCTCCCTTCATAGCCGTAAAGCTGTCTTTTCCTAGCGATATCTCTATGCGATTTTGACTGGAATGTAATAAAGTTTCAGCGTTAAAAAGAGCTGTCAGCCAATAATCTGCCGACCCTCCCGGTTTGGTGCGAAAACGATTTCTAAGAAGACGGACCCCGGACTTTCAAGCCGAGGGGGAGAGACTTGGTGTTTCTTGAAGAGATGAGTTGTAACATCGAACCCGACCAGACGTGTTTTTTAGGAGCTCCTGTTTTTAAGGCAGTGCTGAGTCCTGGAGCCTGTATTGTGAAGCTGCACTTAAATTAACTAATTATGTTGTACCTTTTAAAGTTGAAGTTTTTTTTGTAAATAAATTGTTAAGTTTTTGTTTTAAAAAAATTGACCTTCGCATTTTAATTAGGACTCTGTCTTTCTTAGTTATGGATCCAATAAAATTAATTTTAATAAAAGCCTCAGAATTTTAATAAAAGCCTTACCTACATATGGTGATGCCACAGCTATTATTGTCAAGTTTATATGATTCAACAGAAAATTTAAAAACATGGTATTTAAAAAGTTATTTTTATCTTCTAACTAGCGGCCCGTCCCGACTTTGTCCGGGTTGAACAAAATATTATACCAATAAATTTCCAGTTGATAGCCAATAAATCGTAAATCTGTTTTTACCTTAATAATAACCGAAATAATAACTTAAATTAATTTTATGTTGGTTAAAAATTAAAATAAATTTTTTAAAGGAAAAAAGGCGTGCCGGAGAACGGCTAGGTTCGAACCTCTAGCATCAGAACAGAAGCCCACCGTGATAGCACCACGATAAGGATCGTTGAAATCTTCGGAACAAAAAGGGGTAGAAGACAGTAGCGGAAACAATGGAGATTGTAAGGATTAAGCCCCTAACTTTATTTCTACTGATCAGATATACATAATATATAGCCTATGTCCATCTGGAATAATGTACCTTTGAAACAGTGAAAGAATTTTTCAAATAGGTACAGTGGTTCTGAAGATTACCCTCCACGTACAAAATCGCTCTCTCTTTATATATAAGTATAGATTATTATATGTTTGTTGCTTTTAGTGTTTACAGAAGGCATCGTGAAATCGGCGTTTTTGCGCGGGACTAAGCTGTGTCGTAAACCGCTGACATGGATTAAGAAGATCGGATGTTCGCTTCCAGGTCAAAAACATCGTTCATTCATTCCGCATCTACACAACACCCCGGTGTCCGAATTCCCGGCACAAGTGATAAAAATCGATAGCTCGTCATGACCTTATCGCAAATTTTTCTAGTGCAACGAAAGTTCGGTTTTTTAAAAAAAAGGGAAAAAAAAAGGGGAAACCGCCATGCTTAATCGATCAACCAATCAACTCCTGCAAAATGTTTTGACAAAACTCGGGCGCAATTATTTCTGTATCCGATCGTAATCCATATATCAGGATTTATGTTGCATTATCTCATTGTTTATTCATCTTATGGGGCAACAATGCAGCCGAAGTCGAAGGTTATTCAAACATTAGGTCATAACAGCAGAAAAAAATAAAAGGCCAGATATGCGATATAATCCTGTACGAACGCACGCACGCAAACACACACACACAGAAAAAAAAACGTGGAGCGTGAAAAAGCTCAGATGCAGTCCCTGATAAGATACGAATTGCAGCGCTTGCTTGTCTGATAAGCAAGTCCCCAAACCAAAACCGGCTGATTAGGAATAAAGCGTCGATATCCGCCAATTGCGCAACGGCGCTTATTTTTGGTGAAAAATGGCAGACGATATTCTCGACTTATTTGTAAAGTCATCGAGGGGAGGTTTAATGTTTATGACGTAAGCTTAGATTTTTCAGTTTGACGTTGAATACACTGTGATTTCTAAATTATACATACAGTCGAACCCCGTTATAACGAACTTCAAGGGGCCAAAGGTCTTGTTCGCTTTATCCGGTGGTTTGCTATATCCGAACCGTTAAGAAAAATGATAGAGTTCACAAAATGTATAACTCATTAATTGCAATGTAATTCCATAACGATGTATTAAAAAATGATAAAATCTATTAAAAAGGATAATTAATAAATTAAATCGACTAACATCGATTACATGAAACTGATACAATACTACACTGCTGGCCACTGTAAATGCAACACCCTGAAGGAAACATGCAAATAACATGAAATTTACAACATGCATTAGCGGAGGTGAGATATGCAAATGATTAGAATTTCAGCGCAGACGCACATCACGCGCGCCTGTGGCGTCACTTCAAAGCGCTATTTAAAAGGCTTGGAGATTTCGACGATTTCAAGTTCGGCAATTGTGTTTTTCTTGTGGTTTTTTCAAAAAACGATCAATTATGCCTCGTCGAAAACAGCGATCATCTTTTGATCAAGTATCCGAGTTCGACAGAGGAAGGATAGTGGCCTACCGAGATTGTGGATTATCTTTCAGGGAAATCGGTAGTCGTGTTGGACGAAACCAAACAACTGTAATGCGGATATGTGATCGTTGGATGCAGGAGGGTACGACGGACCGGCGTGTTCGATCGCATCCACCTCAGCGCAACACTTAACGTGATGACAGGCAAATTGTGCGCATGGCAGCGACGGATCGCTCAGTCACATCGCGAACCATAGCACAGCACATGCAGTCTGTAACGCATCATCCAGTGTCTGCGCGTACCATTCGACGCCGTTTACAGCAGAGTGGTCTGTCTGCAAGACGTCCATTGCTTTGTCTACCCTTGACGCAGAACCACAGACGTCTCCGTCGCCAATGGTGCGATGACAGAAGGATGTGGACGGCAGAATGGAATGAAATTGTCTTTACTGACGAGTCACGCTTCTGTGTGCAACACCACGATGGTCGCATTCGAGTCTGGAGACACCGTGAAGAGAGGATGCTGAACAGCTGCGTTATGCACCGCCACACTGGTCCTGCACCGGGTATTATGGTATGGGGCGGTATTGGATATCACTCTCGCACACCTCTAGTACGCATTGCCGGTACTTTAAACAGCCAGCGCTACATCTCCGAGGTGTTGGAGCCAGTTGTCCTTCCTTACCTTCAGGGCTTGCCCACAGCCATATTTCAACAGGATAATGCGCGACCACACGTGGCACGCATTGTCCGACGGTTCTTCGTAAATCGCCAGATTGAATTGCTTCCCTGGCTGCCTCGCTCTCCGGATCTTTCGCCGATAGAAAACATGTGGTCCATGGTTGCTCTACGATTGACCCAGATTCCATCTTCAGCTGCCACAGCAGATCAACTTTGGCAACGTGTGGAAGCTGCTTGGTCTGCTGTACCCCAAGAACTCATCCAAAGTCACTTTGAATCAATGCCAAGGCGTGTGGCAGCGGTGATCTCCAACAATGGCGGCTACTCTGGCTACTGATTTTGGCAGGAACCACACTTCACAGAAGTCTATAAATTTAACAATTTGATACTTGGTCAACATGTTATCTACAAAATAAATTTTGTTGTGATATCTCTTGTCTTTCTTGGTGTTACAATTTGGGTGGCCAGCAGTGTAATTAAATTACATATAATTGGAAAACGACGGTACCAGAATTTTCGATTGTTATATCCGTGAGTTTGTTATATACCGAGTTCGCTATATAACAAACTCGCTATATAACAAATTCGCTATATAATAGGGTTGGACTGTATAGTGAAACTTCACAATGGCGGTCAGTAATGGTTCCGTAAAAAAGTGGCCGATTTGAGGGGTGCACGACTACAGAAGTTTCACTATATATATATATATATATATATATATATATATATATATATATATATATATATACAGTCGAACCCCGTTATAACGAACTTCAAGGGACCAAAGGTTTTGTTCGCTTTATCCGGTGGTTCGATAAATCCGAACCGTTAAGAAAAATGCTAGAGTTCACAAAATACGTATATAACTCATTAGTTGCAATGTGTATTCAATAATGATGTATTTAAAAAATGATAAAATCTATTACATTAAACTGATACAATACAAATTAAATTACGATTATTAATTATTTACGATAATTATAATAGGAAAACGACGGAACCAAAATTTTCATCCGTCATATACCGGGTTCGCTATAACGGGGTTAGACTGTATTATATATATATATATATATATATATATATATATATATATATATATATATATATATATATATATATGTGTGTGTGTGTGTGTGTGTGTGTGTGATATGGGGAAAACGGTCGCCGGTCACTGCACTGAAGATGCCACAACCCCACATCACGGTGAAAGCATTTCAGTTCGCTGGATTACTGGACGATAATCTGGCCGAAAGAATCAGACGTTGACACAAGATTTCTCGAACTACATATTTATTAAAATCGCCGGCCCCTTCGCCGGGTGTTTCGTAGCAGGCAAAATATTACAGAGTGCGTTTAAATTTAGACATCAGATAGTTTTATAAAGTCATCCAATCACGTGACACAGAGGTGTGACTTACTTTTTGATTGGATAAAAGTTATTTGTTGATGCGCCGATTTGATCTAATTTTTATGGACGCCGCGTCGCGTCTAATTTCGTTAAAAAGTCAGCCATCTTTAATGATATTGCCTGGGGTGACCAAAAATTGTAACAATGGGATTTCTACATAAGTTTTACTGGGACGACACTACTAAAATTTAGCCTATCTTTTGGGAGTTAACACGAATGCCTAAGGGAAAATTAAGTACTTAATAAGATTAAAAAGGGGTATGTAATTTTGAATAGTAAAGTGAGGAATTAATAGTTTTTAAATGTTAAGAGTGTTGAATTAAGACATTACTAGTTTTTTAATATTATATATATGTGTGTGTGTGTGTGTGTAGTGCCATTAATACCAAGAGTAGTATTTTTATTTTAAACATATTTATTAGTACTTTTAAACATAAGTATGTACAATTTTACAATATTCCAAGAGGAACACAAATTGCTTCCAACCGGTTACATCGCACTTGTTAGGCCTATTTACACTAGCATAGAGCCTGGAACAAACTTATTGTCACCATAGAAACTGTTCCACTCGTTGCTAAGAAACCTGTTGATATGCTTAATCTGTTGCCACGTGGGAAACACCGATTTGAGAAATCTTAGGTTATCACCTTAAATTATATATATGAGTAAAAATATTTTTTCAACGTCTTTTCATGAGCAAAAAAAAGTCTCAAAGAAAATGATCAAAGGGGGATAAGTTTCCTTGGGCCACGTAATGTTTAGGAATCCGGCTCCTAAGATGGAGATGGGCCCATTAGAAGGGTCGGAAGTAAGGCCAAATAATCCAACAAAACTAATTCTTTCCCCGGACTAGGAGTCAGCTCACGACACGCCCTATAAACGATAGAGAAATGGAGCTTTTTTATTCAATCGTTTGCTGTTAAAACATCAAAATGTAATCCATTTATTTTGTTTCGTCATAGCAATATTTACACATATCTCTTTATCAACAAAATTTTTTTATTTTCTAGGGGGGTAATTATTGTGACTACAGAACATGAATACAGTCAAAAAATAATAATTTGTTAAAATGAAAGGTTTTAGAATAACATTTTTTTCCCCTTTTTTGTTGATGTAATCTTCGATTCATAACATTGCTTCGAAAATGTACCTTATATATTCACTCCACGGAAATTTAATATTTCTAAGGGAGGAAATTTTTTACCTTAGGACTAATCGTTGTCTATTGATACTTTTTAAATATAAAAAATTAAAAACAATTTTTTAGCTTAAATGAATGTTTAATTCATTATATTTTGGGTTTTTTAAAAGTTATTTAACTTAAAAAACAAGAAATGGTTTTGACTTGTCATTCTACCTTTGGACAGAGAAAGATTTTAAAAATTTCAGCCGTTGTCTGTTGATATTTTTAAAATATAAAAAATGAAAAACAATTTTTTAGCTTATATGAATGTTTAATTCATTATATTTCGTTTTTTTAAAAGTTATTTAACTTAAAAAACAAGAAATGATTTTGACTTGTCATTCTCCCTTTGGAAAGGGAACAATTTTAGAAATTTCTATCTTTGCCTGTTGATACTTTTTTAAATATAAACAATAAAAAATAATTTTTTAGCTTAAATGAATGCTTAATTCATTTTATTTCGGGTTTTTTTAAAGTTATTTAACTTAAAAAAAGAAATGATTTTGACTAGTCATTCTACCTTTGACAGAGAATGATTTTAAAAATTTCAATCGTAGTCTGTTGATATTTTTAAAATATAAAAAATGAAAAACAATTTTTTAGCTTATATGAAAGTTTAATTCATTATATTTCGTTTTTTTAAAAGTTATTTAACTTAAAAAACAAGAAATGATTTTGACTTGTCATTCTCCCTTTGGAAAGGGAATAATTTTAGAAATTTCCATCGTTGGCTGTTGATACTTTCTTAAATATAAAAAATAAAAAATAATTTTTTAGCTTAAATGAATGTTTTATTCATTATATTTCGGGTTTTTTAAAAGTTATTTAACTTAAAAAAAAAGAAATGATTTTGACTAGTCATTCTACCTTTGACAGAGAATGATTTTAAAAATTTCAATCGTTGTCTGTTGATATTTTTAAAATATAAAAAATGAAAAACAATTTTTTAGCTTATATGAAAGTTTAATTCATTATATTTCGTTTTTTTAAAAGTTATTTAACTTAAAAAACAAGAAATGATTTTGACTTGTCATTCTCCCTTTGGAAAGGGAATAATTTTAGAAATTTCCATCGTTGGCTGTTGATACTTTCTTAAATATAAAAAATAAAAAATAATTTTTTAGCTTAAATGAATGTTTTATTCATTATATTTCGGGTTTTTTAAAAGTTATTTAACTTAAAAAAAAAGAAATGATTTTGACTAGTCATTCTACCTTTGACAGAGAATGATTTTAAAAATTTCAATCGTTGTCTGTTGATATTTTTAAAATATAAAAAATGAAAAACAATTTTTTAGCTTATATGAAAGTTTAATTCATTATATTTCGTTTTTTAAAAGTTATTTAACTTAAAAAACAAGAAATGATTTTGACTCGTCATTCTCCCTTTGGAAAGGGAATAATTTTAGAAATTTCCATCGTTGGCTGTTGATACTTTCTTAAATATAAAAAATAAAAAATAATTTTTTAGCTTAAATGAATGTTTTATTCATTATATTTCGGGTTTTTTAAAAGTTATTTAACTTAAAAAAAAAGAAATGATTTTGACTAGTCATTCTACCTTTGGACAGGGGATAATTTTTGAAATTTCCATTGAGTTTATATACCTAGAGTTGGCAACCTTTTTCGTTTCGTTTTATGTCGTCTGTATTTCAACATTTTTTGTCGTGTTCTTAGATAAGTGGGATTTTCCTGACGAAACATTTTATTTTCAGAACAAAAACTTGATGACTTTTTTGATTAGCTGTCAGACTTATAGGAAGTGGGCTAATAACCGTCACATTCTTAGATAACAGTATTGTTTCATTGAGATCACGGTGATAGAATGGTTTCAGAAGTTGAATAATATGATAAATCGCATAATTGAATAACATGATGAAAGCTACGATAATCAGGAATAATATGATTTTAAAAAAAATTAAAATCTGAGATAGCAAGTTCCCATACCAACTGATTAAACGTTTTTCGAGAAATTCGGCAAATTACGCAACAGTATTTAGTTTTCGTGCAATGGCAACAGAGCTTTTTCCTTCTTATAATCATATCTTTGAAAAGCTGGCATGAAAATGCGATATCAGGAAAGTATGTCTGACATCTGTTGCATGATTTCCTTTAACAATAGTTTGAGTAAAGCAATCATTCGAAGCTTTCAGATTAGATATTGTACAAGCTCTAAACCAAAACTTGAATAACTGTCAAAATCCTTCTGTAGCACAATTTTTATCTGTATTTTTTGAGGTAGAAATTTTGTTACTAACCTTTTATTATAATAAAGTGTGTTTTCAAGAATTCTAAATAGTTCCAGGTTAACAAAACTAAATTCAGTAGATCTAATCTCTATATACATACCAGTTCCGTAACTGACTGATTGACTGACTGACGGATAATGCACAGACCAAACAGCTGGACCTAAAGGGCTGAAATTTTTAATGGCGATTTTTCTTATAGTGTAGGGGTGCACTAAGAAAGATTTTTGAAAAATTCTTCTTAGATTTTTTTAAATTAAATTTTTAAGCTGTTTTTGTAACATTCTTTTAAATCTGCATTCAAAATAATAATCCGCGGGCTATAAAATTTATATCACAAGAAAGATCATAAAAATTCATAAAAGACTAATTTTTAGATTTTAATTTATTAAATGCTGATCACGTGGTTTCTTTTCTTTTTCTGATACTTTAAACTAATTTTGCGTCACGTGCATAGCAACGAAATCAATTGACAAAAAAATATTAAAATACGGTAAAAGATAAAATTTAACCACTATACTAATTGAAATGGAAGTTTCTTAAGAATTTAATTCAAATTCGTATGTTTTATGGATATTAAACATACAAATTAATTGCATACATTGACCGTTGTATTTAATTTGAATATTTTCTTCTACATTATTTTGTCTATAAAAATATCCGTTACGATATATATATATATATATATATATATATATATATATATATTGGCATTAATTGCATAGATTGACCGCTGTATTTAATTTAAATGTACTCCGTAGAGAAGCACGGATATTCACCTAGTCATTTTATAGAACAAAAAAATATTTCTTCTTACTCAAACTTACTAAACAACAACTATACATTTTGATTGCTATATTTATCTGAGTATCCAATATTTTTAAAAACAATTTTATCACTTTCTTCAAGGAACTGATAAATTTCTTGGCAAGTCATTTTATATTTAGCTTTGATTATTTCGGATACAGTTTCTGGTTTTAGCTTATTAGTTTCTTCAGTCCACTGACTGGCTATCAGAGAAAATGCTCTCTCTGTTGCGTGCGCATTATGCGCCGGTAAGCAGAAATAAAATTCTGCCACTTTTCGATAAAATTCTGCAAATTATTCTATAAATATTGTATTTATAGAGAATCGATCATTCTCAAAAATTTTGACCCTGATCTATTTAACTGACTTTTACATACACTATAAGGTGTTATACGTAATTTTCGTAGTTACATAATAGATGCGAATAAATGCGAAATTTTTTTTAACTACTTTTTGGCCAAAACTTGGCGATAAACAGCTTTTTAAGCGAAATTAGGTAATAATAGTAATTATTTATTAACATAATTGCGTATCTGAGAATATCCACGGTCTTTAACTGAGAGATTTCTTGACATTTGCTTATTATTTATTGCTAAAGACTTAAGGAAGAGAACGTGGAGACTACTACAATGTTAGCTTTTATTTAAGAATTTTGATACTTACCTAACCAAGTAAGCGTGATTTTTTTAAATAAATGCGAAATTTTTAACATGTTTTTATTAACTCGCTTTGTTGTTAATATATATAAAAGTTTATATATATAAAAGTGTGTGTGTGTGTGTTTGTTTGTCAGGTACAAATCTTGCAATCGATTTTTAACTAACTTCCCGACTAGCTAGACATTTGAAACTTTCAGAATACCTCAGAACACACACGATGACAATGCATTATTTTAATACTTTTAGCCATCTTTAAGCAGAATTGAATTCTTTTTTAGTTAATTTTGTTTTGTAGACTGGTGCAGCCATCTATCGGCTGGGACGGGAACGAAAAGTTAAACGAAAGTTAACTGCCAATTAACTTCATTTTCTTTCAAGTTGATGGGATAATTCATCAAAAAATTTTAAAAAGTATTTATTAATACATAGAATTGTCAAGTTTATATGATTCAACAGAAAATTTAAAATCATGGTATATTTTAAAGTTCTTTTTATCTTGTAATTATTTAATTTATATATATATATATATATATATATATATATATATATATATATATATATATATATATATATATATATATATATATATATATATATATATATATATATATAATATTATGCCCTCCAGTCTAGCATTTAAACTCCCTTTCCTAAATCCAATCCGCAGTAATATTAATTTATCGCTTTAAAACCATTAGTCACAGAACTTCCCATAAATCGCATGCCTTATCATTGCTACACGTGTATATGTTCGGATTAAGGAGTGGGTTCGCATCGCGAGCCCCAAAATCCGCTGACCCTACAAATAATAGTCACATGGTCTACCTCGCCCTCTCGCGTTTAATGTTGAAAGGTGATATTAATTGGGAGCCGTCCTTCTGAAATGAACGGATGTACTTTTGTCGCTCTAACAAACGATTCGACTCGACTGCTTCCAAAATTAAATTTTATTCCTTTCAGGCTGAGTCTAGCTCCAGCCATGTAAATATAAGCTAGTTTTTCCTTTCAGGTTATAGTTTAAGGACGTGATGTAATGGGTATATTATATATATATATATATATAGTGAATAAATAGGAAATTTTATATATTGTAATTTTTTTCGGGGGGGGGGGGATTTCGATATTTTTTATGCGAAATTTACGTAGCCCTAACTATAAGGCCGTCTGCACACGGGGCAACTCAAAAGAAACTGATAACCGACTCAAATCACAAACCAGTCCGTGATGAGTCGCAACCTATGTAATTGAATGGAGCCACGCACACGGCGCAACTGGTTACAAACTGGTTACAAACTCGTTCGACGAGTTTGTAACCAGTTGCGCCGTGTGCGTGGCTCCATTCAATTACATAGGTTACGACTCATCACGGACTGGTTTGTGATTTGAGTCGGTTATCAGTTTCTTTTGAGTTGCCCCGTGTGCAGACGGGCTTAGGGTCAGGGATAGAAGAAAGAGGGTGCGGCAGAATGGACTCACAGATTTCAAAGGGTCATAAAAAAGGAACGAAACAACTGACAGAAAAAAGCTATATATTTTCGAAAAATACGAACAATCTATTTTCCCTCTATATTTTGAAAAGTGGCGCCCGTTATAGGCGTTGAACTGCCGAAGCTCCGTTCTCTAAAGTTTTCCTTATTCTGTTGGTCATCTCTGAGGAAATGGCAGCGACTCCTCTCGAATAGTCTCGGATAGTCTCGAAACCGCTATCCTCTCGAATAGCGGTTTCGTGGACTCGTTGCACATTTTCAGGTGTTCTAATGTTTCACTTGGTTTTCTTGGTAATGGAAACCAACTTGCTCGTCCATTCGAAACCCATAGCAGGATTGTTTTTCAATCAGCAACGGCATCAGTCGCATAGAGCCCGAAGCGCGCCCTAAACGCCCTCTATGTCGCGGTTACAGAATCTTTATTTTTAAAGTACGCTTCGATAACAAAAACTGCGATGTTCACCGGACCCACTCATGGTGTCTACTGACAACTAGAATATCCGCCCGAACTGTTGCCACCTCGCGCGTAGCCTTACTCCTACCACTCCCTTACCAGTGACCTTCAGAAATGTGCGAAACCATTCTGCCGCATCCTGTATAACCCTTACAGGGGAAAAAAAAGGAACATGTAAATTGACATGATATCGTTGGGTTTTTCTTCGGGAAGCTCCATGAATGACTCTCTTAGGGAAAAGCATCCCAAAAACGTTACATATAACGTTACACAAACGTTAAATATTAGAAGTGTAGGATCGAAGCTAGCAATATCCTTTATTTTCAAAATTGAGATAACGATACTTTATTATAGTATTTCAATCAGTTAAAAACGAAAATATTTGGAAAATGGTTTATTCATAAAAAAAATGTGGGGTTTTTCTAAATGTAATTTCAAATTTATATCTTCAAAACTGTATGAGATACAGTTCTTTGCCCTTTGTCGAAAGAAATAAAAGGTCTGAAATGTACATTTTTCAAACATTATATTCTGATCAAATGCGTTTTGGAAGGAAAGAGACGATAGGACTATTTTCAATTAGAAAAGAAACAAATCGCTTGCAACATCCAGACAAATATTGGGTTATCCCATAAATGATGCGGTATTATGACGTATTACACAATGCTCTAAATACCACATTATTTATAGGATGACACAATATATACAAAGCCGTGAGATTTTAGCTAGTATCGCTAAAATTCCTCCTGAAGGGTATTCGAGATGCACCATTGTACATATGTTCATAATTTTTGTTAATCAGAAATTAGCACACGTGCTACAAATTACTACATTGTGTGGCTGCAATGGCTCATTTAATGTTGTCATACATCCGTTGCCGTTTAATTCGTATAACCACGTCATTTTGCCATTATCATGTGACTTGCAACGTCATCTTCAAATAGTCCTTTCCCTGTAGTTTAATGCGAGTATCCACGTGGGTATTACATCATCATGTCACCTGCTACAACATAAGTAGAACAGACTATAATGGGGAGTTCGATCCTTAGCCCTCTTATTTCTCCATCCTCGATTTGGTGTTCAAACGTGTCTCAGATGACTACAGTTTTGGTGCTTTTGGATACCAAACTAGAGGAGGGAATAATTCGTAAGAAAGGCTTTTTCAACACTGTAAAAAGGAAATGCTGTCACCTGCTACGACATAAGTAGAACACACTATAATGGGAAGTTCGATCCTTAGCCCTCTAAAAGCGTTAAAGACTTATTTCTCCATCCTCGATTTGGTGTTCAAACGTGTCTCAGATGACTACAGTTTTGGTGCTTTTGGATACCAAACTAGAGGAGGGAATAATTCGTAAGAAAGGCTTTTTCAACACTGTAAAAAGGAAATGCTGTCACCTGCTACGACATAAGTAGAACACACTATAATGGGAAGTTCGATCCTTAGCCCTCTAAAAGCGTTAAAGACTTATTTCTCCATCCTCGATTTGGTGTTCAAACGTGTCTCAGATGACTACAGTTTTGGTGCTTTTGGATACCAAACTAGAGGAGGGAATAATTCGTAAGAAAGGCTTTTTCAACACTAAAAAGGAAATGCTGTTTCGGGGTGCAGTGTTTCTGGGTATCGAATTGACCTGTATTGGGTATCCCATGTTTGTATCTTAAGCATGCTTTCGTACCCTTCTAGTTCCATTTTTGTAATGTACCTAAAACAGCATGCATTATACTGAATCATCCAGACAGTTTACCGACATATATGTCGGTCCTTAGTATCCTTTATAGTCGGTCCTTTAGTGTCAGAACATCCATGCTTTTTTAGATTTTTCGTATTTTACTGTTTTCTATTCAAAGGAAGAAAATTCTGTTCTGAAAGATTATGGAAGAAACCTCTCGACGGTCACCTCTCAAAACGGCCACTTGTTTTCATGGAAACTTGGAACCATAACTGCCTGCCGTACAGAAGTTTCACTGCATATTTAATTAAATAATCTCAAAATAAAACTATTAAATAAGGAAATTAACTTGAGTTCTTCCTAATCTTGGAAGAAAATGCGTAATTCATTCTTAATTCTGCGTCGAATACTACTTTAAGACCCCATATACAGACTTCTCAGTTCTCTTCTCGATAAGGAATTTTGTTCCGGAAATAACTAGCTGAGAAATTGCCAAAAGACATGATCGAAATAGTTGGATTTCCCCCATTTATATTCTGGTATTTTGCAAGAATCCACAATAGAGACTGCTTTCTGCGTGTGCTTCGCGTTACAGTCCGTGGTTAAAGTTTAAACCAGCTGGAACCTCACGCGATAGGAAACAACCCGATACTTCTCCAAAATGTCATCTCATGGTCGTCTGCGTAACTACACTTTGAAAGATACTTTTTAATTTTTTTTAGTATCATTGAATCTTTTTCTCCACGCACATTAACGACAATTGCAGGAATACTTTAGGAAGCTTTATTTTCGACAGTGGATTTAAGGTTGCTAACCTGCCTAGTTCAAAATCCATCGAATATCAAGAATTAAGTTTTTTTTCAGTTTTTTTTATAAATTCCTTATTACATACAGGGTTATAATTTTCTTTTATAATTTTTAAAAAATTAAATAATTTAAAAGGTACTCTATCTTAAAATTTTTGTAGTTCATTCTTTGAAAATAAAATATTAATTGCACAAAATATACTGTCATAATTTTTTCTTTTAATAATTTTAAAAAAGTAAAATAATTAAAATAGATACCCTATCTTCATTTTTACTATTTATTCTTTAAATTTGTTAATTAATAAATCAATTAACAAATTAAGCAATTAAAATTGTTGCCACTGAAATAGTTTTTAAAAAACAAAAAAGGATTTGTTTTTAAGAATCAAAATTTTTAAGATACAGGTCGTCGCTTTTTGCGCGGAGGTTGTTCTTATATAAACGCCGTTTAAGCTCACGCTGTGGTCGGCAGAACATCTCGAATTTATTCTTTAAAAGTAACATGATAATTGCACAAAATGAATTGTAATAATTTTGTTTTATAATTTTTAAAAAGTAAAATAATTTTAAAAGGTACCCTATCTTAATTTTTTATTATTCAAAAGTAAAATGCTAATTGAAAAAAATACAAGGCGAGGCCATTAATTTACAAGACCGATCTAATAACTCCAGAAAATATTACATGAAATACATACCCATTTAATAAGTTCCGAAGTACAGGTAACCCTCCTATAACACGGTAGATAGGTTCCTAGAAAATGCCGTGTTCTGTGAAACCGTGTTATTCGAGATGTTCTGCCGACCACAGCGTGAGCTTAAACGGCGCTTATATACACTGCTGGCCACTGTAAATGCAACACCCTGAAGGAAACATGCAAATAACATGAAATTTACAACATGCATTAGCGGAGGTGAGATATGCAAATGATTAGAATTTCAGCGCAGACGCACATCACGCGCACCTGTGGCGCCACTTCAAAGCGCTATTTAAGGCTTGGAGATTTCGACGATTTCAAGTTCGGCAATTGTGTTTTTCTTGTGGTTTTTTCAAAAAAACGATCAATTATGCCTCGTCGAAACAGCGATCATCTTTTGATCAAGTATCCGAGTTCGACAGAGGAAGGATAGTGGCCTACCGAGATTGTGGATTATCTTTCAGGGAAATCGGTAGTCGTGTTGGACGAAACCAAACAACTGTAATGCGGATATATGATCGTTGGATGTAGGAGGGTACGACGGACCGGCGTGTTCGATCGCATCCACCTCAGCGCACCACTTCACGTGATGACAGACAAATTGTGCGCATGGCAGTGACGGATCGCTCAATCACATCACGAACCATAGCACAGCACATGCAGTCTGTAACGCATCATACAGTGTCTGCGCGTACCATTCGACGCCGTTTACAGCAGAGTGGTCTGTCCGCAAGACGTCCGTTGCTTTGTCTACCCTTGACGCAGAACCACAGACGTCTCCGCCACCAATGGTGCGATGACAGAAGGATGTCGACGGCAGAATGGAATGAAATTGTCTTTACTGACGAGTCACGCTTCTGTCTGCAACACCACGATGGTCGCATTCGAGTCTGGAGACACCGTGAAGAGAGGATGCTAAACAGCTGCGTTATGCACCGCCACACTGGTCCTGCACCGGATATTATGGTATGGGGCGGTATTGGATATCACTCTCGCACACCTCTAGTACGCATTGCCGGTACTTTAAACAGCCAGCGCTACATCTCCGAGATGTTTTAGCCAGTTGTCCTTCCTTACCTTCAGGGCTTGCCCACAGCCATATTTCAACAGGATAATGCGTGACCACACGTGGCACGCATTGTCCAACGGTTCTTCGTCAATCGCCAGATTGAATTTGCTTCCCTGGCCTCCTCGCTCTCCGGATCTTTCGCCGATAGAAAACATGTGGTCCATGGTTGCTCTACGATTGACCCAGATTCCATCCCCAGCTGCCACAGCAGATCAACTTTGGCAACGTGTGGAAGCTGCTTGGTCTGCTGTACCCCAAGAACTCATCCAAAGTCTCTTTGAATCAATGCCGAGGCGTGTGGCAGCGGTGATCTCCAACAATGGCGGCTACTCTGGCTACTGATTTTGGCAGGAACCACACTTCACAGATGTCTATAAATTTAATCATTTGGTACTTGGTCAACATGTTATCTACAAAATAAATTTTGTTGTGATATCTCTTGTCTTTCTTGGTGTTGCAATTTGTTTTGCCAGCAGTGTAAAAACAACCTCCGCGCAAAAAGCGACGACCTGTATCTTAAAAATTTTAATTCTTAATAACAAATCCTTTTTTTGTTTATTAAAACTATTTCAGTGGCAACAATTTTAATTCCTTAATTTGTTAATTAATTTATTAATTAGGTGCTAAAACATTAAAAAATTCTTAAGTTTCTTAAACCATCAATTCTATCGACAGCTTCAAAACTAATTTCTATTTTGCCGTGTTCCAACTGGACTTATAAATTTGACTTTATTATATCCTATTTAAGTTCGATTATACATTTCTTATTCATCAAATTTTAACACAAGGAGTGCTCACTTAGCAAACCGTACAAAAAAAAAAAACTATGAAACCGTGTTATATGAGACCGTGAAACCGTGTTATATGAGACATGAAACCGTTATCATGAAACCGTGTTATATGAGACCCAGAGCCAGTACAAAAAGGGGGGTTACGTTCCGAAAACTTATTAAAAACAAACTTTTTTTAAAAAAAATTTATATTAGCAACTTAATTTTTATTAAAAATATAATGTATGTATAACACAAAACGAAAAGAAACAAAAGTTATTATTTTCATTTAATGCGACCTTAATTTAATAAATTTCTTCCTCATAAGTGTTCAGTACAATCAAACGAGAACGTTTTTTCCGTTGAACGATATCACCTTCACTTTCAGAACCTTTTTCTTCATTTAGAGTTTTTGCACCATATATCCTCTAAAAAATCTGTAATTTTGGTTTGTTTGCTGGTTCTTACAAGATCATTGCAGATTTCACGGTATGGACATAGACAGTTTTGCAGCTCCCTTTTGAATTTTCGGCTTTTTTGAGCGGAAGGGTCTGCCTTCAGGAAAAAAATTATTTAAAATTTTCTGCTAAGCTTAGACCTTCTTCTAATTTTATAGAGTTATAAATGAATAAATTATAATTTGTTCATACATTTTCATGTAAAGCCTCCAAAATTCATTTTTCCTTCCGGTCATTATTTTAAGGTAATTGAGTTTTTAAATGTGTTAAACAAAAATCATGTTATCTAGCGCTGTAGAAGTACAGTGGGTACAAAGGCTTTCGCAATTTTTTTATCGTGTTAGAGCGAAACCGTGTTACAGGTTGCAGTGTTATACGAGGGTTCCCGCAATTTATCCTATCGTGTTACAGCGAAACCGTGTTGTAAGATGCCGTGCTGTAGGAGGGCTACCTGTAACTCTCACCTGCCGTAATGCACTTCTGTGCTCGGCTGTAGAAGTTTCGGAAACAACTTTTAAAGTCCTCTTTCGGAATGCTCTTTAATGTGGACGTCACCGTTTTCTCGATGGCTTCGACATCCTCAAATCTTGTTCCCTTCAGCAAATTTGTCCAGCATGAGGTCCTAGAGATGCAGCATCCTCCACACTCTCCGAACTTAGCACCGGGAGACTTTTTCTTGTTTCCAAAACTGTAAGATTTGCTGAAGGGAACAAGATTTGAGGATGTCAAATCATCAAGAAAACGGTGACGTCCACATTAAAGAGCATTCCGAAAGTGGACTTTAAAAGTTGTTTCTGAAACTTATACAGCCGAGCACAGAAGTACATTACGGCAGGTGGGAGTTACTTCGGAACATATTAAATGGGTATGTATTTCATGTAATATTTTCTGGAGTTATTAGATCAGTCCTGGAAATTAATGGCCGCCCCTTGTACATTGTTAAGATTTTCATTATTCACTTTTGAATTAAAATTGTATCTGAAACCATCTTACAAGTCCTATATTTATTTCGGGAGTAAAATTAAAGTGCTGTATCATAATTAAATGAGTATATAACGTTTTCAAAAATTTTCATTCATTCTTTGGAAGAAAAATGGTATTTAAAATCTTTTTCTTTTCTATAACGTGGCAAGAACTTATGTCGACAACGATCCGAACCGTGAACTTGTTGGCTACACTATTAAGGTAAATGCACCTATAATGGGACATGTCCCTATAATGGACCGGCCTTTAGAAATGTCGAGAAATTAAGGGTCTAGTGTTACCTAAGGCAGTAGAATAGGGACATGGCCCATTATAGGTGGATTTACCTTAAGACAGTTCCGTATAGATGTTCTAATGCCGCTTACTATGAGGTTCATCGCAAGGACGCCCATGCGTAAGACGGGATTCAAACCCGAGTCCACTTTGGAGAACTTCCAACCCTAACCACTGTAAACGATGTGGGCAGCGAATTCTTAATAAGATACTTTCTTAATTTTCTTTATTGCCATTCCGAGAGAGAAATGTCGATTAAATTGTACTCTTTTACAACTTTCCGTGCTTGGGATATTTTTAAAAGAATAGTATTATGATTTTCCATATTAATTTTTTAAGAGTAAAATACTCAAGGTCCTTTTCACATTGCATCCGGAGCGTTGCGTTGCTACGTTGGCACCGAGATTGCTCACATGACCTGTGATTGGTTTGACATATCACATGGTCAATGTATTGAGTTGTGATTGGTTAAAACTTTTAACGCTGACGTGGAGTCAGCACAACTCAATACATTGACCATGTGATATTACTAGGTCTCTTTCTGTTTAATTTACATTAAAATTTTAAATTTATAATTAACAGGAACGAATATGCCCAGCGTGTAAAATCCACAGAAAAGAGACAACTCTTATGTAAAAATGATGAAGACCATATTTAAAATTAACAATATTACTTTATTTACATATGAATCTATGCTTGTTAAATTCATTACATCATTTCATTAAAAGGTTTCGGTTAAATGAATAAATTGCATGATACATTCTAATTACACAAAGTATAATAAAAAACACATAAAAAATAATAAAATACCCAACATTCTTTAAGTAATAAATTAATGGGTCCTCATCCTATCTAAAAAATTATTTATTATACTGTCACTTTGTCATGACTGTAAAATTCGGACTTATCCCAAATCGGCTTGTTTTTCGGACGACATCTTAAATAAAGTTAAATAAAGTTTAATAAATACATTTAAATAAAAATACATTTATAATTAATAAATTTTTATAATTTAAATAAAAATACTTTTTAATGAAATATAGCCTTATAATTTAAATAAAAATCTTTTTATAATTTTCATTTCTCAGAGTGATATGTGAAATAAAATGCACTGAACAAAATACAACAATCTCACATTAGTAAAAATCCACATTAGAAAGAAGCAATTAAGTTGTATGTTTTCAAACTGCCGTTCACTGTTCATAACCCAGATTAAAATAAACATGAAGTAATAACTGAATTAGCATAGTAGCAGGTATTTTCCGCCTAACTCGAAGGGTAAAAACAAATACTCGTAGATGCGGCAATCGGCACGTTTCGACTTGACATGTGACGATGACGTACGACTTACAAGGGCCAAAAATAACCCCGTCAAGTCAGAAATGACACGCGACCGAAAAGAGCAGAAAATATAAATCGCTGTCTATTTTTCTTGTTTGGACATTTTACAAGCCACTTCGAATTTTATTGGCTACTGTACGTGTACATTTCATTTATATTGTTCCGTTTTTCCTGGGTTCGTTAAGATTGAATAAGAATCGCTTCAGAAAGTTCACACAAAATAAATTTATTATTTTGTAAATTCTTCAGACGTATACACAAATTCAAACATAAAAGACGTAAAAACTATCTTTTATACAGCAAAAAATTCTAAAAACACAAGTCAGGATACCAGAATTTTCAATACAATACACGCCAATTAACACAGTTACAACACATTCAATTCTCACCAGGAAATTAAACTGAGTTCCAATGCCAATGTCAGGTATATTTATAGATTTCCGAAGCACCCTCTATAGGTCAGTCCAGCTAGATATTTCTAGAAGCTTCCAGAAAGGTTTAGTCGGCGAGTTGGCGAAATATCGCCAATTATGGCGACCAAAATAAATTACAAAATCCATCGCCAATTTGGCGATAACTCTCATATTTGGCGAGATTCCCATAGACTCCCATGTTAAATACATAGCTATAGGAGCTCTTCCATAGAAGCCATTATAACGAAAAAACGCATTATTTACAAAATTCGTAACAATATTATACTTAAATAATGAATCCGGAATCATTGGAAGGAAAATCGTTAGGGCAGGCGGTGCATTCTTGTATTCGTTAGCTTGAGTCGCTTTCAAATGCAGTCAATACAGTCTAGTTGATGGAATAATTTATTTTATTTATTTGATCACGTTACGGACAATAATGCTATTTAGTTAAGATCAACATTTATACGGGATATAAAGCGTAGAGGAATATTTACGACAGCTATATACATTGAAGAGAGGAAAGATTGTTCGAGTCGACTTGTTCAAGCCATTACATGATGCTAAAGGCGCGTTCTCACATATCAAGTTTAATTGAACGATTAAAAATGATCAATAAAAGTTGAATATGACTTGAATGAGTTTCTTTCCGACATATCAATAGAAACTGATCAATAGTTTCAGTTTTAAAATGGCGTCGAATGCAATTGTTCGTGAAGGTGTAAAGTTAGTGGTAGTTTTGTTAACATAAGAATTACAATTCCACTGATCTAATTCTACATTTTTTTTATTATTTACAAAACAACGAATGTTCTTTTTTATACATCGCTTTAATTGCCTTAATTTTGTTCTTCAAATCAGCAATAGTTAGACCAGCGATTTCCATTTCTTTAACAATAGGAACCAAAGCATCATCTCTTGCGTCTTTATTTCTATATTCATCCATTCAGTGGTTCCAAAGACAATCATGTTTATGATATAGTTCTAAAAATTTGAGCATAACACTTTCAGACCACTCGAGGCTCATTTTATAAACTATGTTATTTATTATTTAAAGAAATTGGCACTTCATATATGTCGGATCGTCGTGACTCGATGTATGAGTGTCTTGTAGAATTAATGCATGAATGGAGAAGTTACTCTTATGTACATCTTGTTTAATTAAGGCTATTTACAATGATCATACAGGAGTTTTGTTCCGTAGAACCATCGTCACATCGATTAGTGGGAGCGAGAACATAGCATAGTCCAAAATTGAGACCCAAATCTCCTAGATTCTTCGCGCTCTCTTAGTACGTCAACACATAATTCAAAGTTCAGTCAATATTGCTCTTTTCGTGCTGGCTCGTTCGTTTACAACCTTCCTTGGAAAGTTCAAGTAAGTTCCACCACACCACGTGCAGTATCTATCATGTTTACCGAGAGTCACCTTTACAGTTTTTGTCGGCAGCCCGCTTCTCTGCGGTTAAGCATTCACCTGTACACGCCGGCGGCATCCGCTAGGCTCTTCGCATTCTTACGTCGCCTATCTTCCTGCGTCAATGATCTTTTTCCAAACCATTCTAAACGATGTGTCCATTTCACTTAGTATCGGAATAGTCCTCTTTTTAAAGAGTTCTTTGAGTTGTTAATGGTCCTGTCGATCATACTTAAACTAGTCACATCTTTCCCAGTTAGGATAAGTCAGGTGCAAGCCTGGCAATATAAATAACAAGATACATGCACGTGGCGTACACCAGTTGCAAGCGAACATGACAGTCAACTGAAGTTCACACGTTTCAAGGCAACTTTCAACTTGAGAGCAATTTGCGGATGACTCATCACTTGAACGATAACTTTTCTTGGTCCACTAAAAAGTTGATCAACTCTATTGAAACAAAGGTTTTCACTATAGTTTTCATTCGAGTTTTGTTGATCAGCTATAATCGTTCAATTAAACTTGATTCGTGAGAACGCGCTTCAGTGCCGCACAGTTCGACCGCGTTACCACAACAAAGGAAAGTTAGTTTATTTTTGACACGGGTAGGGGTTGTATAATAGTTACGAAAAGGAATAGATAAAATTAAAGAAATAGAATAAATAAATGGTGGGACGTAATTCTCAACAAACTTTTATTTCGTACCAACTGCTACATCTTTACCTGACGACAGAAATCCAAAAAGTATGTACCTTTACATGACGTAGGATCTTTTATAGACTTTTTGAGGTCGCTCGCCATGTGATCAAACTGTCTGCAGCCATTGGTTGAACCCATGACTCTAATGTCAGAGGTGATGTATTATATTACGTAAAGATGCGCGAGAGATTAGAATTTTCGGGGAACGCTACGCATATGCTTTGTACTTTAAATCAGAAACGAAAATAGCTCAAACGCGACAACGCCAAGGCAATTTAGAATTTGAATTGAATATAGGGGTATATATATATATATATATATATATATATATATATATATATATATATATATATATATATATATATATATATATATATATATATATATACATATATATATATATATATATATATATATAAACAAGACACACAACTGTAACTAATTTTATCTGATTGGTAGTAATTTTTACTTGGCTTTGCATCAAATATAATATATTTTCTTATTTGTAATACGGTATTCTTTTGTGGAGAGTGATACGTTAATAATAAGCTACACTTTTAAAAAATTCTAGCAATGAGATAAAATCGTCGATCGTCTATATTTATGTCATGTTTCACGATGTTTGCCGTAGGATCCCCATTTGGCGCTACATCGCCGCAGTTGGCGGCAATATCATGACCATATCATGTTCTTGATATTAACCTCTTTTTTTTATTAACTAAATTTCAAGCAACATTTTACCACAGATGCTAAAGTATTGATGGTCTGCAGATGCTTAACAAAGGAAGGAAATTCAAAATCGAGACGCAATCAAGTTCAACAGACTGAACGTATTGAGGAAAAACAAAGTGATCCAGTGTTTAAATCTAAAGAAGCTGAATATAAAAATTCTTTAAAAAAATGTAGAAAACGAAAAAATTTAGAACCTGTTGAAAAACAAAAAGAATTGCAAAAGATTCAAGAACGTAATAAGGAAAAAAGATGAAGTGATCTAGATTATAAATTAAAAGAAGCTGAATCACAAACAATATTCGGAAACGAAAAAAGTTTTTAAAAATTTCAAGGCGAGATTAATCGTTTGGAGAGAGAATACAATTTTAAATGTTACGGTTTTGCTTTAAAAAAAGGTTACCTAATTTTTTAAAAGTGTTTTAGAACGGTCTAATGATTAACAACAGAGCTGCTTAGAGAGGAAAACTGTCGATCCTACATGCCGTTTTTCCAGGTGGTCTAAACTTGGATAATCATCTCGCTCGAAGAGGGGGAAGTAACGAATCCAAAACATTATAGGACGAGAGGAAACACGACGATCGAAGCCATATTATCCAATCAGAGTTTACGAACGGGTGTCTCAGATCGTTTTTAGAGACCACAAACCTCTTTATGGCAGAATGGATTAGAAATCTGAGGAAGCAACGATTTTGTATGTTACGGGAAAAAAATGTTGAAAAGTTTTAATAGCCCCTTAGAGCGTAGTCAAAATTTGCAACCAACAAATTTGTTATTACTTTCCGGAAGGGAGATATGATAATCCCTCTGTTCGAAAATATGGTACAGTCGAACCCTGTTATAGCTAAGCCGGTATATAACGAACGAAAATTTTGGTCCCGGCGTTTTCCCATCGTACGAAATTTAATTGGTATTGTATCAGTTTAATGTAATCGATTTTAGTTGATTTAATTCATTAATGATCATTTTTAATAGATTTTATCATTTTTTATTATAATGTTTTTATTAACTCGCTTTCTTGTTTGTTTGTGTGTGTGTGTGTGTGTTTGTCCGGTACAAATCTTGCAATCGATTTTTAACTAACTTCCCGACTAGCTAGACATTTGAAACTTTTAGAATATCTCAGAACACGATGACAATGAATTATTTTAATACTTTTAGCCATCTTTAAGCAGAATTAAATTCTTTTTCAGTTAATTTTTTTTTGTAGACTGGTGCAGCCATCTATCGCCGGGACGGGAACGAAAAGTTAAACGCAAGTTTACCAATTAACTTCATTTTCTTTCAAGTTGATGAGATAATTCATCAAAAAATTTTAAAAAAGTATTTATTAGTACATAGAATTGTCAAGTTTATATGATTCAACAGAAAATTTAAAAACATGGTATATAAAAAGTACTTTTTATCTTGTAATTATTAATACATCATTCTTGAATACATATTGCAACTAATGAGTTATACATTTTGTGAACTCTAGCATTTTTCTTAACGGTTCGGATACAGCGAACCACCGGATAAAGCGAACAAAACCTTTGGTCCTTTGAAGTTCGTTATAACCGGGTTCGACTGTATACATTTCAAAATTATTTTGTTCGAATTTATGGTATACGTTTACAAGTCACTACAATTTCAGTTAAGAGGATAATATCACCTCACTTCCTATTTTTGTAAAGGGCGGTCGTGTGAAGAGGAAATTATGAATGGATTAGGCCGTCTGCACACGGAGCAACTCAAAAGAAACTGATAACTCACTCCAGTCACAAACCAGTCGGTGATGAGTCGTAACCCATGTAATTTCCTTAACCTATGCCTTAAGGCACCAGAGGAAGCACTGTTTTGACTCAATTACGGAGTGTGTAACGCATCCGAATATCTTTCAAGAAATTTTCTTTTTTGAAGAATTATCTGCAAAGATTTTACCTTCGCTGTATTGTTTTGTGTCAAATTCTAGCCACAGTCAAACTGTTGACTCCAAAATAAGCTGCAGATTTATCAATAGCACCGTGTTCCAACGTTTGCCCTTTTATTCAGTTGTAACAACTTTTGCAGTACACCCGTCGCTCGGGAATTTCCGCCTAGTATCGGGCACATTCTCTACCTAAAGGCGCCTGATACTACAGCATACTTAAGATAGAAACATGGGATACCCAGAACAGGTCAATTCGCTACCCAGAAACATTATACCCTGAAACAGTGTTTCATTTTTACAGTGTATGATCCGTAATTTTACAATCACTCTCAGTTAAAAAATGGATTCCTTGACTACTAAAATGTTTAAATCATCCATTAATCTTCAACGTGTTTTAAAATTTATACCATTTTTTCGCACAGTGGGAGTAGTAAACATTCTTTTTTTTTCTTTTATGGTAAATTAAATGCTAATTTCCTTTTTTCAATTTTTTTGATATTCGATGTTAGCGAAAATACCCTCAAAACTGGGAAAATATGTTCGATTAAATGCGCCGAAACGTTTCGATTCATAACCTCAACTAGTTATACTTCCAGGATCAAAGAAATACACCCACACGGAAACGGAAGTAGAAAACACAATATTACGCCACGCTTTTAAAGGTACACGCTGCAAAATCAGTGAACTAATTTTAGCAGAAGATCAGGTTTCGTACTTAAAATAGCAGATTTTCCTCTTCATTTTCCGAGGTTTTACGAATAATTTGGTGAAGATTGTTACTTCGATGACTTTTTTTAAAAAAAGTTAGGACTGTATCTAATCACATTATATAATTTTTTTAAACATAAAATTTAATAAAATACTTAGCATGGTATACTATTTATATTTAATGATTTTTAAGTACCGAAAAAAATTCCGACCAATAAGAATCAAATGTTTTCATTACAATATACACTAAGGCCGTCTGCACACGGGGCAACTCAAAAGAAACTGATAACTGACTCAAATCACAAACCATTCCGTGATGAGTCGCAACCCGTCCGACAAACCCGTCCGACGTTACAAACCCGTCGGACGGGTTTGTAACCAGTTGCGCCGTGTGCGTGGCTCCATTCAATTACATAGGTTGCGACTCATCACGGAATGGTTTGTGATTTGAGTCAGTTATCAGTTTCTTTTGAGTTGCTCCGTGTGCAGACGGCCTTAGGGCCAGAATAACTGGCACGGACGAGCACTTTTGGAACATGTAGCAATACTCACTTTCTAATCAATGCTTTAGTAGCAGTACTCACTTTCTCGTCAATGCTTTCGAACGCAAGCAGCTCACATAGAGCGACATATATTTATGGAGGTTTAAAAAAGTTGATTGAGTAGTGAGCATGGCAGGAAATCATGATTTAGGTGTAATTCAACGAGGTATGATAGTTTGTGCTCGTGCGATGTGTTGTAGCATTTCGGAGACACGGACAGACTCTAGATTTTCAAATTTCGACCATTTCAAGGGTGTGCCTCGAATAGAAGATTCCGGTAAATCATTGAATCTACTGCAAGGGTGTGGCCGTCGAGAGACTCTAGATCAGGGGTTCTCAAACTTATTTGGCCTACCACCCCCTCTTTAGAAAAAAAATTACTCAGTGCTCCCTGGAAACTTTCTTTCTTAAGGCCGTCTGCACACGGAGCAACTCAAAAGAAACTGATAACTGACTCCAATCACAAACCAGTTCGTGATGAGTCGTAACCTATGTAATTGAAGGGAGCCATGCACACGGCGCAACTGGTTACAAACCCGTCCCTTAATGAACAAACAGAGATGCAGCGACAAATTTTCGTACTTTTATGCATCTATATTTCTACCTATGTTCTTCGAGAAAGTAAAGAAAGATGTCTAAATAAGACACCTTGAAGCTTAAAATGATACAATAATTTACTAAAATCCACCACGGTAACGTTCGCATTACAGACCGCAAATGAAGAGAACGAAGGATAATATTAAAGTAAAAATTACGAATAGCATTAAAACTAATCCTGATGACAGGGATGAACTTGTTGCACTGCTTTCAATTTGTTAACGTGTGGTACTTACCGCTGGCTTGAGGTTGGTAGACTTGGGTTGGAGCTCAACACGGGTACTCTGAATCTCTGGATTCACGGTGCTGGTTTATATGTCAACAGTTACATTATCTGCCGGCTGGCTCCTATCTCTGAGCTAGGATTTGTTGCTAGCTTATATTAATTCAACTGGTACCTAAAATGATTTGTTTTGTCTGTGTATTTTGGAAAGGAAAAAATTATGTTTTTTTTTTCATTTTCTTGCATACCAAATACATGGTCTGTATAATTATTGTTCTATTACATAGCAAAAATTTACGTATTAAAAATTGGGGTGTTTTTCTAAATTTCACTGGTTAAAGTCTTGACTTTCTGTGGTTCGGGTTGTGAGGTTCCGGGTTCGTATCTGAATAGTGAATTAAGGAATTCCATTTTTGTAAAGTGCTAAAGTGCGCTAATTTATCAAAAACAATGTGTTTAAATAATTATTGTGGTAACAATAAAAAAAATCTTTAATTGAATTGAAAAGCTTGTTTTTCTTTTCGTTTCAGCAATGTATTATGGGTTTTAGCAATTAATGGCTAATGTCTAGGATTATGGTTAAAATGTATTGAATTCTAGTTTATGGTCTACGTAGTTCTTTGAGTACTTTGTATTGTATTTATTGTATTGTTTAATTAATAAATGTTTAATGTGTTGATTATTAATGCATTTTTAGTATTTATATGAAATTACTATTGAACTTAATATTGTAACTGTAAGTGAATTGTGGATTTCCTGGGTGTCGTCTTATATGTACTACTCATGCGCTAGGAATCAACCGATGCAGTTGACTTATTTGTAAAATTTGTTATTGTAATTTGGAATATATCATTTAGTGTAATCTGTAAACTGTAGCTTGTAACAATTTGTAATTCGTGCTTTGTAACTTTTATTTCTTGTAATTCAACATTTTCTGTACTTCAGGCTCTCTGGGCAGTGGTTTTGTTTTGTTATTGTTTTTTCTCAATTCAAACCGAATTGTCATGTATTTCTAATAGTCGGGGATCACCTATGTATTCTCTGAAAATGTGAATGTATTTGTATTTTATTTACTGATCTTTACAGTAAAAAAAAAAAAAAGTTGGACGGAACAGCAGTGGTACCGGGGACGCCTTTCTTCCCTCTTTTATTTTTCCCGTTGCTCTCCCCTTTTTGTGAGGTTTAACTTTTAATTTTGTTTAATTCCGACTTGGTGGCAAATTAGTCATTGCGCTCGTCCTTCGGACTTAGTGCTGGCAGGATTGTTATGGCGCGACCTGTTATCTTTCTCTTGCTGATACGCGAAAGCGTGATGTGGAGTTTAGAGTTATTAATGTTTGGCTCTATTTTCATCAGCAGCATTTTTAAAATCATCGCGATTAGCTATTTGTGGTCGGTTTCTGTTTACAGTAAACATATTTGTTACTGCATTGAATCCGTGTTCCACTAAATAGGACGAAGGAAATCCAATTAAAACCTTTTCTACTTTAGCTTATAAACCAGGATAAAGTGTCGGTATCTACAAGGTGTGCCCATAAAGTAACCGGACAATGTTTTATAAATAAGAAAAATATTACTCACCTTCAAATAAATTTATCTCCTTCAAAATAATCGCCAAAGGAGTCAATACAATTTTTCCAACGTTTCTTCAAGTCATCGAAACACAGTTTATAGGCGTTGGAACTAACCGTTCGCAAAATAAGCGTAACATTTGATTTAATATCCGAGACGTTTTCAAGTCTCTGTCCTTTCATGGCCATCTTAAGCTTCGAAAAAAGGAAAAAATCAGTTGGCGATAAGTCGGGAGAATATGGTGGGTGATTTATCACCGTAATTGAATGCTTAGCAAGATACTGTTGTACAGAAATTGCTGTATGATGTGTAGCATTTTCGTGTAAAAGAAACCATTGCCCAGAAGCAAGCAATTCCTTCCTAACTCGCCTTATCCTGTTTCTTAATCGCAAAAGCACCTCCTTGTAAAAATACTGATTAATTGTTTGATTTTATGGAACAAATTAGTGGTGAATAAATCCGTTGTAATAAAAAAAGTGCAATCAGCATCACCTTAGTCTTTGATTTTGACATCCTTGCTTTTTTTTTTTTGTATGGGAAAAGACGGTCCTTTCCACTGTGCACTTCGTCCTTTTGTTTCTGAGTCGTATTGTAGACACCAGGTCTCATCTCCTGCTATAATACAAATAATACAACAATTCTTCTCCTCCTATAAAATTGTATTATAGCAGGAGATGAGAAAATTGTATTATAGCAGGAGATGAGACCTGGTGTCTATCATACGACCCAGAAACAAAAATACAAAGTACAAAAGATTTTTTTAAATTTCTAGTTATGACATTAATCAAATAACAGAATTAATTAATAACACACTCTACACAAAACAACTTAAAATATCTATGGATGTCTAATCTCGTATTTTATTGTCTATACGTTTTAACTGACAACTCCACATACATGTATTCTGCTAACAGAGGATTGTCTGAAAAACACAACATTCTAGATTTCTTTTGCGAAATTTTTAAAATGGATTATAAATATAATTAGTGATTTTGTTTGTAGGTGAAGTGGAAATTTTAATCAAAATCTTGAAAAAGAAAAACATTTTTTCCCAACAAGGAGGAAAATTGATTGAAAATAAGGATGGGATATCGAAAGCAAAATATCGCAATGAATATCGATAATAATATCGACTATTAATATCGATATCAATAATATATCGGCACAAAAATATTGCTGTTTGAAAATATCGTTGGTATTTCAAAACATTGACGATATTTCAAAATATAAACAACATTTCAAAATAGGGATGAAACATTTTCCTTTCAATATGCTGTCAATCGTATTCGGAGGAATGATTGTATGGTACCAATAAGGGTTACTATATGGTAATTGTATGATTAAAAAAATTATCGTATTTTTTTTAATAATGAAATAACATTTCAATGAACAATATTTTATCAAATTAAAAGTTTCTATACAGAGAAAGAAAGAAACCCTAGTTTGGGTGAAGCAATGGCAACACTGAGTGTATGTAAACAAATTGGATGGAGATATAGGAGATACCGGTTTCCTCAATTCTATTGTTTGTATCCTATCTTTTATTCTTTTCATTGTAGTAAAGTTCTGCAGTCCTGTTTTAGCGTGTTTCTCATAAATTTCAGTTTGTTTTTCAATAATTAATAAAATAAGCTCAATAATGCCTCCAAAATCGATAGGGTGGAGTAATTTCTCTCGTATTGATGAGAAAAATGCAAAATGCAAAAGGTTTATTCATTTTTTGTTCTTTCTAGAATTCTATTTATATATTGAACAATTTTTTATTTTTTCACACATTTTTTGATTACTTGTATTAAAAATTTATACAAGTATGTGTATATATTAGAAATTATTTCTCCTTCTTTGTATATATTAGAAATTATTTGTATCACTCATTCATTTATTCTCATTGGTTTTGAGATTTTCAACCCAAATTTTTATAAATTATAATTATTTCAAATAAATTCTTTTGAAAATATGTAATCGATAATATCGGGAATATAATATCGATATTACGATATTATCATAAATCAAATATCGATACTATATCTAATATCTAAGTGAAAATATCGATATTTTGATAATATCGATATCAATATCTCATCCCTAATTTTAAAAAAGTGAAAATTTTTGTTATTTATCGATTACCCGCAATTTTCCGAAATTTTAATGAATGCACTTTTTTTACGTAAGCTAAATTTATCTAATTTAATCGTTTCTGTTGTTAGCAAATCTAGAAGATAACAAGCTTTTAAGGATTGAACGCAAGACCGTGTTAAGATTACTCTTTGTTTTTAATGGCGATGGATTTCACCGAGCCATTTACCAGCTAATTTGCTTCCCGTTTTCATTGCGATTTGAGAACCCGTGTTCCATTTGTCGACCCCAAAATCCCCAGATCTCCCACTCTGTTAAATCACCTGTGACCAATTTCGAAGAGGAGATACAAAGCGATGCCTTCCACCTCGCTCTAAAAGGGTGGAATTAAATCAAAATTGCTTTCTAAGTAGGTGTTTTCCTTTCTCCAGAACCTTTGCGATTGTTCACACTTCACACACATCTGTTCGCGAACACGCAGATTTCTGTATCGCGAACCGCATTGGTTAAGACCAGTGGTGTTATTCAGCCGGTTCGCACCGGTTCTGTAGAACCGATACCTAATGTAGGCATCGGTTCTGCGAACCGTTTGCTAATGAGCGCCAGCTATATGATTCACAGGACATATATATATATATATATATATATATATATATATATATATATATATATATATATATATATATATATATATATATATATATATATATATATATATATATATATATATATATATATATAACGCGTAGGTGTGCGGCACAAAAATCGAAGATATTTCTACACTCCGAATGGCAACGCCTGCAACTACCGGATGTAAACATTAGCGGCCGTCCGCAATTTACAACCGCGTGTCAACATGGATTTACGCACTGAAATCAGAAATGCTCGAAAGCGAGCTGCACGATCACCTGAAAATCAGGAACAGTCTCAAGAAAGAAAGCGAAGAAGAAATAATTCATTAAGAAAGAGAATAAATGATGGCGAAATTAGGCTCAACCGTCGCCAGCATAGCAACTGAGAGCCAGTAATAGCTAATTTTCTACACTTTTTTCAGTTTTTGCTGAATTTTTACTCCATTTTATAAGTGAAGAAATTTCCCCAACAATTTATTATTTGATATGATTAAGTGTAGATATCTGAAATGTGAACAATAGTACATACACAGAGTGATATAATCCACACCAATTATTTTAGTACTTGCTGAATTTTTACTCCATTTTTTATGTGAAAAATTTTTTATAACATAAAAAGTGGAGATGTTATTTCTTACCCTAACAATTCCTTATTTGATGTAATGATAAAGTGTAGATATCTTAATTTTGAAAAACAGTACATATAGAGACGGATGTAACTTTTAAAATCATTGGTGTTGGGTTTCTCAGTCTTATCTTTAACTCTGTTCTGAATTAATGAAAATTCACATTTTTTAATCACAATGATTTAGAATCAGCCTTATAGAGAATACCCCTTAACAACGTATATTTATGATGACAGGTAATGGTAACATTCCTTACATAAGTTACTTTCAGTTCAGTTGTTACGCAAAAGAAAATAAAAAACTAAAAGCGATCATGCTGGTCGCGCAGCGGCTAGTTATTTAAAAATAAACCTACCCTATACTGGGCGGCCGGTCCAATCTAATCGGAAAGTAATGGAATCCTACTCCTGCAGTGCAAAGATTGTTAACACTAGAAAGACAGGAATTTTTTTCTTAAACGCCGTCATTTTGACGGTTAAAAATAGAATCAAGAATTCAAAATATTTAATGTTTAAAAAAATGGTTAAATAGTTTAAATTTTGAACTATTTCTGACCAATATATGATAAATTAGTGTATATTTAGATATATTTATATGCAGGTATGCCTAGCTGACATACCTGGTATGCTTTATCCGTAAAAATATATGCATGTTTCGTGCAGTCCTTATTTTTCAAGACCAATATTTCCGAAGAGCCAATATTTCTGTTATTTCCAAAAGGGGGAAAAGACGAAAAGAAACAAGCATTTTTCCGGTATTATTTTAAAGATTTCTGCCCGTTTTCTATATTGCCGTCAAACTGACGGCTTGCAATCTTACTAGGTATACAACACATTTTCTCTCCCTCTTTACTATCGAATATAATTTAGTAAATGTTTGTGAATATTTCGCGTAAAATTAGAAAAAGTCATAAATTTTCAGAATCCCGAGGACATAAATACAGACATAGACTCGACAGTATGTCCGAAACCGTCAAAATGACGGCAGCCGACTGTCTAGTGTTAATAATAAATCACATAGCCTGTGATAAAAGCAAAGAAAATTGCAATTGAGGACGCCAATCAAACAGCAATATGGAAATATCTTCAATAATAGTTTGTCAGGCATTTAATATCTTTCTTAAAACATAATCTAGTTTGTGTACTTTTTTTATTGTTTTTATTTGAGTAATTGATGCATGAATTATTAAACTACCTGTCGGTATATCTTTTGGTATACGTAAAGTGGTCATTAGAACATATAACCGGTTGTTAATTTATTAGAATCCCACCAATGGTTAAGACCATTCATAGTCAACATTTGTTTTCCTCTCGGGCCACATGCATATGATTACCACGTTACGCCGGCCGCAATATACATCATAATATAATAATGTCTCCCCCATTGAGCCCGTTTGAAGCATTATGGGCAGGACCCTTCAACCAGCTAGAGATCGAATATGAGAGTTGAATATGCTTCAGGAATAAGAGTCCAGCCTTTTTTGATTGAAAATATACTATAGGGTGTGACGTCACGCCTTTACGGGGGGGCGTTCTCACACCCCACGGACCAGCTGCATATTTTTCGAGGATTCCAATTCAAGTTCCCACCGAAATTTTGAACACGTGGGGAATTAAAAAACTAACACATGCGGAGTCTAACATTCCTGGTTTCTGCGGGTAAATCCCTCGTCTTCATCTTTGCCGGCAGAATCTGGAGTCCGTCGCCTTTTCTCTCATAAAAATGTCCGTCCCGGTTGTCAGTTAGAGTATTTTAACATTATAGAAGCAATACGTTCTCATAAAAATGTCATCGGTTGAACAAATGTCATCGGTGCCATCACGAATGTCATCGGTTTAACCCCAGGGTCCCGGCGCTTGGAAGCCGCGGTTTTTCGTAGAAGAAGTAGCTGCCGACAAGAAAACGCAGCGATATATAGTCAGAGACTTTGTGTTTTTAGAGAGATTCCTCTTGTAACATCCAGTTAGACAGACGTGTTTTTTGAAGCTCCTGTTTTTGAGTCCATGGGTCTGGGAGCGTACGCTGCTAAATCTGCACTTAAGTCCACTTCATTTAATTATGCTGAACTTTTTTATTGTTAATTTTTTTGTTATTAAATGTTGAGTTTTTGTTTTAAAGTTGGCCTTATTTTTTACAATTAGGACTCTGTCTTTCTTGGTCATGAATAGTAGAAATTTTTAAAAAAAGCCTCAGAGATTAGCCTTAACACCGGTGATGCCACAAGGGAATAATTAAGGCTTTTTTTCCGTATCATACTTCAATATTCTTGGCGTGAAATTTCTCATAAAACAGACAAAATTCTGACAGACAACGAATCAATTGGCTTCATGCAAAACATCGGAAGGATTCTTAATATTGCATCTTAAGGTTGCTGTGTACTAACCCTATTGGATTCGCTCGCCTCGATGTTAACCTATGGAGAAAATGTGTCCAAGGATTGCCGACTTGGATTGAAAGATATTTTTGATAAAAAAATGTACTCCGTTGTTCAGTAAATTTCATACAGTCCACTTGTCGATTGGCGCTGCGAGCGCTTTTCATGTTTGTTTCTTTTCTCTGTAACCGTTACTTTGAAGAGAGCGTTTATGTTTACGTTCTGTATGGCTGTGTTCTGTTCGGCGTCGGTGACTGAGATGAAGTACAATAAAACAAAATAATGAGTAAGTTGTTTTTTTCAATTCCAATTAAGTTATGAACCATTCTACGAAACATTCTATGAACCATTCTATGAAACATTCTACGAACCATTCTATGAAACATTCTACGAACCATTCTATATACATTATTTTGGCCATTCGAGCCGGTAGCCTGAATCATTCCCTTGTAACGTATCATGAAATATTCAGAAATTAAGTTGAAAACAATTAATAAGAAAAAGTAATCTATTCTAAAGTTATATTGTTGCTGGTAATTAACTGCTGTGTCTGCCATTCTTGATTTGTGCTCTTATTGAACATCAAACGTTGAAACTCCAATTCGTCAATTTTAACGGTGGTTCCTTTCTGCATACCGAAAGATCGTTTGAACTGCAACGTTGGTTCCTTTCTGCATTTTCGAACGGTTCTGCATTTAGAACGTCCCCTTGTTATTTGAGTGGGGTGTTTGTAAGCGTTTCGCTTCGCGTTGGTTCCTTTCTGTAAGTGTCAAACGGCTACGTCCCCTACGTTTTACGAGTGGGGTTGAAAGGAGGAATTTTTTCTTCTCGTATCTTGGGTTGTAAGATGGAATTCAAAACGTTACTAAACCAAAAAAGGAGTGTTAAATCAAGCATTACGCGCCTTAAAACAAAGACCGAGGGTGATATTCAAAATTTAAATTTGGCAGAATTAGAGATTAGAAAAAATCGTTTTGTCGAATTAACCAATGAAATAAAAGGTATTTTCAACTCAATAATAACTAACTGTAAGGATGAAGAAATAGACGATTATTCTATTGAAAAGGATGACCTTTTGGACGTTTTAGAACAGATGCTTGCTCTTATTGGTACAAACATTCATAAGAGTCATGGAGCTGAGCAACAACCTAAAAGTTCAAATGTTAAAAGTTCTGAGTCAGCAGATGTAAAACTTCCTACGCTATCCTTACCAACATTTTCGGGAACAATTGAAGATTGGTTAACGTTTTCTGATTTATTTCGAGCAGCTGTTTCGGACAATCCAAACTTGACAGGAGCTCAAAAATTGCAGTACCTGAAGGGTGTTTTGAGGGGTGATGCACAAAGGGTTATACATTCACTACCCATTTCTAACACTAATTTTCAAATTGCCTGGGACCTTCTAACCGAAAGGTACTTTAACAAACGAGAAATACTTTCCTCACTGATGAAAAAATTCATTAACATGACACCAATCCATAACGAATCATCCACCCAAATGTTAAATTTAATAGATTCTACGAAGGAATTTGTGAGAACTTTAGAATCTTTAAAATTCAAAATTGATCAAACTGCAGACACCTTTCTTATGTTTTCCATATTATTTAAACTAGATTCTAATACTAGAACTTGGTTCGAAAGAACACTTAAAGTTGATACAATACCTAAGTTAGATGACTTACTACAATTTCTTTCAACTCATGCCAGATCAATCATGACAGCAAATCAATGTGCAAAGAGAAATGTCCAAAAAAAGGTAACATTAGTTGCGTCGAACATACAGCCACAGTGTCCGCTCTGTCATAAGGAACATACCCTAAGTAAATGTGAAACATTCTCAAAAATGCAAGTTCAAAAGCGTTGGGAATTTGTTAAATCAAATAATGTTTGTTTCAACTGCTTAACACAATTTCACAGCGTTCATGCTTGTAGAAGTAAATTCAAATGCCACACGTGCAAAAAACCTCATCACACCTTGCTTCATATTGAATTTGTTAGTGGAAGAGGCAGTCAGGGAAATATGCCAAATTCAGGTGGGCTTTCTATAAATGCTCCCGTGTTTTCGCCTACTTCTGTTCCCGGAGCAAGTAGTTCTAATGAAACGTCCGAAAATTCACGAACGGTTGATATTACATCTTGCATTTCAAATGTTGGCCCTAGTGTTCAAATTCTGCTCTCCACAGCCGTCATTCGTGTAAGAGATATATGGGGCAATTATCAATTATGCAGATGTTTATTAGATAGTGGTAGTCAGGCGTCACTGATCACAAGCGAGTGCATCGAAAGGCTGGGTCTAAGTAAACAAAAGGCCAATGTTCGTATTTCTTGTTTAGGCTCCGCAGACACTCGAACAAATGGAATATCCCAAATTCAGTTCAGTCCACATTTTCCATCTCAGAGTTCATTTAGTGCTAACGTGTACGTGGTGAACAAAATAGTGGGCGTGCTTCCGCACCAAGATTTGGATGCTTCATATTCTGAAATCTTTGGGGATCTCACGTTAGCTGACCCAACGTTTCACAAAAGTAGTCAGGTCGATATTCTTCTTGGAATCGATCTCACACTACCATTGTTGAAGGGTCAGACGTTGTCGATGGGGGAGGATAAGCCCTTTGCAATTCGGTCAGAACTTGGTTGGGTGATAGGTGGTAGAGCTTCGTCGTTCAGTCAAATTCTTCATGTAAATAATATTCAATTAGTGTCGGATGATCTAATTCATAAATTTTGGGAGTTGGATTCTGTTCCTCGAGCAAATCCTCTAACTTCCTTAGAAAGATCTTGCGAGGAGCATTTTAAAGAGACACATTCAAGAAATGAAGATGGCAGATACACAGTTAGGTTACCATTTAAATCATCTCCTACGCAGTTAGGGCAGTCTAAACAAACAGCCATTCGTAGATTGATAGGTATAGAACGTCATCTCAGGTCTGACCCGGAAAAATACAACCAATATAGACAGTTCATGAACGAGTACTTAGAGCTTAATCACATGGAAGTTGTTCCAGAAGCCGAGTATGATAAGGCTAATTCTTATTACTTGCCACACCATGCTGTACTAAGAGACTCTAGTAGTACTACGAAACTGAGAGTAGTATTTGATGGATCCAGCAAGACATCATCAGGACACTCACTAAATGACCTGCTCATGACTGGTCCTCGGGTTCAACCAGAACTTTACTCAATCCTGATTCAATTTAGAACGTTTCAAATCGCTGTCTGTGCGGATGTTGAAAAAATGTTCCGACAGATAAAAATACATGAAGAAGATGCTGATTGGCAACGAATTCTTTGGAGAAATTCACCTGAAGATGCTATTGCAGAATATCGTCTCGTCACTGTGACATACGGGACCGCCTGTGCACCATTCCTCTCTACAAGAACTTTAAAGCAACTTGGACTTGACGAAAAGGAAGAGTACCCAATTGCATCTAAGGCAACACTTCACAATTTTTATGTTGACGATCTTCTTGGGGGAGCTGCTACAAGAGAGGAAGCTATACAACTTGTAACAGAGTTGCAAGCAATGACGAGCAAGGGAGGCTTCCATCTTCGAAAGTGGCATTCAAATGATCCTTCTATTTTTCGCGAAGTTTCAATCGACTCCACGGAAAACGATCTCGTTCATCTAGATGACAAAGACTGTAGTGTTCTAGGAGTCAAATGGTCACCCAAGCTAGATGTTTTCAAATTCGCAGTATTACCAGTTGAGATAAAGGATACTTATACGAAACGAGAAGTACTATCTCAAATCGCCCGAGTGTTCGATCCGCTTGGACTCTTGTCACCATGTGTAACCTTTATGAAAATCTTACTTCAAGAATTGTGGCAAGGGAAATTCTCTTGGGATCAACCTCTTCCTGATGAACTATGCACTACGTGGAGAACATTTCTGGAGGAACTTCATCTCCTCGAACTTTCAACTTTTCCTCGATATGTACTTAATTATCATGCTGACGTAGAAATACATGCCTTTTGCGACGCTTCAGAGAAGGCATACTGTGCAGCGATATATGTCCGATGTATCTCTATTGATTCAGTACGAGTCAACCTACTGACATCTAAAACTAGAGTGGCACCGCTCAAAGTACAATCCCTTCCGAGACTCGAGCTCTGTGCCGCACTTTTGTTGTCTAATTTGCTACATTCAACACTCTCGTACCTGAACATTCCGGTCAAAAATAAATTTGCCTGGTCTGACTCCAAAATAACTTTAGCCTGGATCAACTCAGAGCCGAGAAGATGGCAGCCGTTCGTTTCAAATCGAGTAGCACAGATTCAAGAGCTAACGCCAAACGTACAATGGAACTTTGTTTGTGGACTCGAAAATCCGGCTGATTGCGGCACAAGAGGTTTATCGCCATCAAAATTTGTGAACTGCGAGTTGTGGTTGAATGGGCCGAAGTGGTTGAAGGATCCTTCGCTACCTAGTTTCAGGGTTGAAGAAGACAATCTATTATCACAAGAGTTGTCGAAAGAGGAAAAGAAACAATTCAAAATATCCATGCTACAAACGGTAAATGACACTTTCAAAACCGAGTTTTTTCAGCGATATTCTTCTTGGGACAAATTGAAAAGAGTTTTTGCCTGGTGTCTTCGATTCGCCAGGAACTGTTCTATACCTGCTGAGGAAAGAAGGAAAACCTCTTTGACAACTGATGAATTGAATGACGCAGAAAATACAATTGTGAAGATCGTACAACAAGTTCATTTCGGCTCAGAAATCTCGTGTTTGCAGGCTGGGAGGCAACTAGCATCCAGCAGCAGAGTTCTTCCTTTAACACCGTTCATCGATAATTCTGGGTTACTTCGTGTGGGCGGCAGGTTGAAAAATTCAGTGCTTCCAGAAGAGCAGAAGCATCCCCTTCTTCTTCCTAAAAGTGACCATATCGTCGAGTTAATCATTACTCACTATCATCTCACCTTGCTACATGCTGGACCAGAACTACTTCAAGCAACGTTAAGAGAAAAATACTGGATTCTTTCAGCTAGAGATACTGTCAGAAGAGTAATGAGAAAATGCATTCCTTGCTTCAGAAATCGTCCAAAACTAGCGGAACAACTCATGGGAGACCTTCCAGGGTCCAGAGTTTGCCCTTCAACAGTATTTCAAAATACCGGTATTGACTTCGCTGGACCGTTTTTGACTCGAAGTTTCAAGGGAAGAGGGAGTCGGAATACCAAGTCCTACATCTGTGTATTCGTGTGCCTTGCAACCAAGGCAGTTCATCTAGAAGTTGTAAGTGACTTGTCAACCAAAGCATTCATCGCTTGCTTAAAGAGATTCATAGCACGCAGGGGTAAGCCTGCAGAAATATTTTGTGATCGTGGCACTAACTTCTATGGGGCAAGTAGAGAACTCGCAAAAGAATTTCGAGAATTGATGATGGACAACTCCATCTACCACTTTCTTACTATGGACAACATCAATTGGCGTTTCAACCCTCCGGCAGCTCCACACTTCGGAGGCCTTTGGGAATCCATTGTTAAATCGTTCAAGTTCCGCCTGAAGAGAGTCATAGGCACCTCGAGTGTTACTTTCGAAGAACTTACTACCGTAACGTCCCAAATTGAAGCGTGTCTGAACTCCAGACCTCTTAGTGGAATTTCAAGTGATCCCAACGATTTACGTGCTCTTACACCTGGACACTTTTTAATTGGGAAACCATTAACATCTCTACCTGAATTGCCAATTCCAGACAACATCAGCCACTGTGACCGTTGGCGTATGCTTCAGCGTATGATTCAACATTTTTGGAATCGTTGGTCAAATGAATATTTGACAAAGTTACAATCCCGACCAAAGTGGCGCATTTCACAACAAAATCTGAACGTTGGTGATCTGGTATTGATAAAGCATGAGAACTTGGCTCCACTTCAATGGAAGTTAGGCCGAATTACAAAAACTTTCCCTGGAAAGGACAACAAGGTTCGTGTAGTTGAGTTGAAAACTCAAACTGGTAAACTTTTGAGACCAATCTCGAAACTTTGTAAATTACCAATTTCCTGAACATTCGAACCTATTTGCTTACAGTGCATAACATGTTTAATTCTTATCTTTCAGCATTGTAGTGATTATCTTTTCATCTGTACTCATTATTAATTTAGTATTGCACCTTTCTTAATTTTTCATAGTTCTTGCATGTTAATTCTAAGTGATGTTCTAAATGTTTTCATTGTTGAAACCCCCTCCGAGGTTCCAAGGGGGGCGGAATGTTCAGTAAATTTCATACAGTCCACTTGTCGATTGGCGCTGCGAGCGCTTTTCATGTTTGTTTCTTTTCTCTGTAACCGTTACTTTGAAGAGAGCGTTTATGTTTACGTTCTGTATGGCTGTGTTCTGTTCGGCGTCGGTGACTGAGATGAAGTACAATAAAACAAAATAATGAGTAAGTTGTTTTTTTCAATTCCAATTAAGTTATGAACCATTCTACGAAACATTCTATGAACCATTCTATGAAACATTCTACGAACCATTCTATGAAACATTCTACGAACCATTCTATATACACCGTAATAGAGAAAGAAATTTTACACCTTGGGACATTTTTTCTTTTTTTAATGCAAATAATATTGTAAAATTTAAATTATTCGAGGAGAAAATCTGGTCTAGTGTATTTTAAACGCTCCTGAATTCGTTTAGTGGACGAAAATTATAAAATGAATCCTGTCGCAAGGTGCAGAAAAGTTCAGGCTACCTGAAAATACCATTTTTAGTGGATTGTCAGCATTTATGTAGCTGTCAATAGTAGACACATTTTCTCCATAGGTTAACATTGAGGTGAATGAATCCAATAAGGGTTAGTACAAAGCAGCCATAGGGAGACTGGCTTGCATATTCAGTGCAACAATTCGACAACCGAACTGCCGTTCGAATTATGAAAGTTTAAAGCGGTCCACGGCAAAGTTTGCCATTTCGCTTAGCTTGGCGTCGCTCCGTTTAATCCTCTTGATAGCAGGCACCATGAGTGTTACACAATATTATTCGGATGGCGTATCAATTGCAGCATTAGGTAAACACATGTTTCAGTGATACCAGAAACCACGTGCCGCATAAGAACAGACCGGTGAACGACGTCTTCCGGTTTCACAACTCCACCTGGAAGCTTCTGTTTCAAAATTTCGCGAGCAATTTGGATCGGAAAGTCGAGTTCCGGACAACTCCGCTTCCTCACTAGCTTTTCACCTGCTCTGCGTTTAAGTTGCGGCCCCCGAGATGGTTTCTTTAGCCCGTCTGCACACGAAGCAACTCAAAAGAAACTGATTACCGACTCAAATCACTAACCAGTCCGTAATGAGTCGCAACCTATGTAATTGAATGAAGCCACGCACACGGCGCAACTGGTTACAAACCCGTCCGACGAGTTTGTAACCAGTTGCGCCTTGTGCGTGGCTCCATTCAATTACATAGGTTGCGACTCATTACGGACTGGTTAGTGATTTGAGTCGGAAATCAGTTTCTTTTGAGTTGCTCCATGTGCAGACGTCCTTACTGTCCTCTTATATGGCGGTATCCCCAGAGAGCGCGTAAATGGTCTATAAACAGATCTAGGCCTACACGATGATTTGTCGGAGATCTACAACCAGGGCCGGATTTAGATGAAAAGAGGCCCTAGGCTATTCCACTTAAGAGGCCCTTTCACCTCTCATTTTTAAATTTGTAAATTACATGAGAGATAATAAAATACATCATTACTGTGATATATATCAATATATTAAATGAAACATGTTGAATTGGTTCTAACCTATATATATTCAATACATTGAAGATTAAACCAAATTTAATTCAGATAAATTTATTTCATAATAATTCGCATTTAAAGTTTAAGTATGAATTATTATGAATTTTAAGTCTTAAACTAAACCAAAAATGGATTTTTATTCAAACAAAATCCAGATCACAAAAAAGAAAATATCAAATTGTATATCATATTAAATTTTATGTTAATAGTTATATTATTTAAGAACTGATTCAATCCATGTATACATTTAAAACGAAATAGTAGATTAGAAGAATTTCTTTCTAAACTTTTTCACACAGAATTCTTCTATAAGTTCATCAAAATCTATTTTTCTGAAGGTCTCATTTTCGATGCAATTTTGCTAACAATCTGAATGTAGGCCCCTCTTGATCTTGAGGCCGTAGGCTGAAGCCTAGTTAGCCTATAGGAAAATCCAGCCCTGTCTACAACCATCTAGGCCAGTGATTCTCAAACTTTTTTTCCGTCCACGGTACACTTTTAATAATTGAAGGTCAGCGGATCCCGGTAGACATTGTACATTAAATTATACGGGAAATCGAAGTAATAATAGGCCAGTATGCACGAGGGAAAAATAACCCGGATTCGGAAATATTTCAAACAAAGGTGGAAACTTTTTTTAATCACTTTATTTTATGTCAAATATGAATATCCTGAATTTTCCCCCTCCGACGAGGCGAGCACTGGTGGTTAAGTTAAAAAATTGAGTGAAAAGAGGTATTTTTTCAGTTTTTTCAAAATAAATTAAAATCGGTTCATCCAATCAAAGAAACCGGAAAATAAAATTTTTAGAGTATTAAATTCTGCGTACAATTAGTACCAATACATAAAAATTACTTCGGTTATAAGGTTTCTACCTTCTCCCAAAGTTGCCGTCATTTTTTCAACTTTTGCTAGTAAGTGTGATTTTCGGTATAATTGTGCTTTTCGGGGAAAGTACCTGTTTGAAGAAAAAATAGCTCTAACTAAATGCTGTGGAGCATATAATTCTGCGTTCAAATAGTATTTTTCAGATCGCCGAATTGTAAAAATGCAATTTTCAACAAAATTCTTGTATAAGTTAAAAACCAAAGATTATTTTCATCACTAAACTTCATAAAAATAACTCATAAAAAAAACTATAAAAACATAAATTACAACTAAATAAATAAATAAATAAATAAAGAACAACCGCAACCAGCGTGCGAAGCCGTTGGCAACATTAGAGCTTACATTAAAATAAAAATTCGTCAACTGCCCAGTTCTAAGATTTGCATACACACGTTGCCAACTGTCCAACATCATCTTTAAGGCCGTATATATATATATATATATAACAAAAAATTTTCAATAGGACTAGGAACAATAGGATTTGGTTATATGGATACTTGCCCGTCGGACTGGTTACAAACCCGTCCGGACGGGTTTGTAACCAGCTGCGCCGTGTGCGTGGCTCCATTCAATTACATAGGTTGCGACTCATCACGGACTGGTTTGTGATTTGAGTCAGTTACCAGTTTTTTTTTAGTTGCTCCGTGTGCAGACGGCCTAAACAAACGATTTATACCGCTGTCGTAGTGACGTCACACCAAATTACGATCGCCATCTGTACTACGTCACCACAACAGCGATATGATATTGTGAGGCGATGACGCTAAACAGTGACAAAGTATTAGTATATATTATTATTTTAGTATATGCAAACGTCAGACCACGGTGCATTAAATAAGCTCTCCAGCGTCGAGAAAAATATGACGCACTTTCCTAACAATAATTTTAAAACTTGTCGGCACACTAATAATCAGAGAAATTTAAAAGAATTTTACTTGGATAATTGATTGATGTACCTGTGATATATTTTGTAAAAATAGCATGCGAAATATTTTTCATTGAAATATAAAATGAAATTGCATTACAAAGTGAACAAAATGTTTATTTAACTATAAATTACATTTTGCTATATTTGAGCGTGTTGTTTTTTTGAAAACTTTATTTATATTGGGCGTAAAAATGATAATGCTACTCTCATTTCGTGATCCAGATTTAAAAGTCCAGAACTGTAATAGTCCAGAGCTACCAGTTACCAGTCCAGGACTGTAATAGTCGTGCACATTGGTTCAACCAGTCCCCGCTAGGAAGGTAGAACCGATTGAACTACTTGTCTGACGTCGCTTATACATGGGTATTCGCAGTGCCGCGGCACAGTGGTTGAGAATCACTGATCGAAGCGCTTGATAATTTTTTCCCCGTCTCTATCAGCTGGAAAAAGCGTTCCAGACTAATTATTCCATCATCTTGTTTGGCCTTCAAAAGCGTTAAATTTTGCCCCCTGAGACACTTTTAAGCGCTAAATCAAGAATGGAATAATTTGTCATAGGCATTTTTCAAATTGAAAGGATGTGACGTAAAAATACGTCTAAAGCGTTTAGAGGGTTAAGCATTTCTTAGGGAATTTGAACTGAAATGTTTTCGTCGAGACAACGAGGCAGCAAATTTACTGATAAAAGTTCACATCTACTCAACTACTACTAAACGTTAAAGTTCACATCTACTAAACTAAAGCTCCTAGTCTTTTTTTATTTATACAGTCGAACCCCGTTATAGCGAACCCGGTATATAACGAACTCACGGATATAACGAACGAAAATTTTGGCCCCGCCGTTTTCCTATTGTACATAATTTAATTAGTATTGTGTTAATTTAATGTAATCGATTTTAGTCCATTTAATTCATTAATGATCATTTTTAATAGATTTTATCATTTATTTATTACATCAGTATTGAATGCACATTGCAACTAATGAGTTATACATTTTGTGAACTCTAGCATTTTTCTTAACGATTCGGATATAGCGAACCACCGGATAAAGCGAACAAAACTTTTGGTCACTTGAAGTATGTTATAAAGGGGTTCGACAATATATGAAACCGTGGAGTAAGCAAAAGAAGTACATACGGTGTCGTGAAACTCCCTCGCTTCACCGAGGTTCTTTTTCTACATGGCATTGGGACAATGAGGTAGTGAAAAAACGAGTCGTCTCTTTACGACACGAACATATATTTATTTAAGCTTTACACAGTTTAACACTTAAATTACAAACAACTCAGCACGAGATGGGCAAGCCTACAGCATCTCGCCAGACCTCTGCTATAACTCGATTCTTATTACAGATTAATTAATTCACCGGAGGTGAGACGAGCCTGCTGTATCTCGCCAGACCTCCTAACGATACCAGAGACGCTCTCTCTTTCTCTCTCTGCTTGTCTCTCTGACTGACTGCCCGACGATCCCCACCACCCCCATGGATTTTTCCGCCCACGCAGCTAATCCTCTGATTGGTGATGGGGGGGGGGAATCACGGGGTACATCATTTGCGCTTTAAGCTCGGTGCACACGAGCGATCCGGTGTCGTTGCGGTACCGCAGTTGCGATCAAGCAGGACATAGAGTTGAACTAACCGACTCACACTTACGACGCCGGCGTCGTCCGTGCCGGCACCGCAACGACACCGGATCGCTCGTGTGCACAGAACCTAAAGCGCAAATGATGTACCCCATGATTGCGGTGCCGCAACGACACCGGATCGCTCGTGTGCACCGAGCCTTAAGCAGCGCTCCTTCACAAACATTACACTAAACACGGCCTCTTAAATATACATGCGAACTTTGATAACAGGAACGTAACTTTATTGTAAAATAGTGTATAAAATTGTCAGCCGATGGACATGATGCGCAAATGCGACTACATTTAAGATGCCCTGAACAGAAAGTTTAAAAGTTCGTCGTCTGCTACGATGACCCCTACAAGCCGTCATCAAAAGTGATGCCGACACCTTATAAATGACAGCGAACACCTATTTTCGAAACTTGTTGCCAGTCCTGGTTTTCATCGTGGATTTTAGGAAGCTGTTTGTTTTAATTTTCCTAGTGTTTTTTTTTCTCTGATCTTCAGTACAGCCGAAAAGAAGCACAATGGCGTTATATTTGTAAGAATACACCACATCTGGTGTTAAAACAGGGGTCCCCAAACTTTTTATCCCGTCGACCCCCTTAAAGAATATTTGCCATCTTATCGACCCCAGATTAAGTATTTAACAAACACATTAAATCCTTTTTTACATTTCTGATATTAAACAATAAGGTGACCTGCATAACAACCCAACGAACGAATTCATAGTTCCCATATCTTATAAAATCCCCCCCCCCCCCAATAACATTAACAGAAAAGGAGATATTCTCCACTGTTATTATAATCTTAAAAAATAGTAGCAAAATTATGGATAGATGGAAATTTGCTTATAGTTCTTAAACCGTACGTGTCATATTACGTAAAATACACAATTATCGTTGAAAATATAGCATAAATTATATTGGATGAAAAAAACCTCTCACTGTGATTTTGCGACTACTATTGAATACCTTAAAAATATGTTAACATACCTTTTTATTAAAATAGTTGTTATTAGCGGGATGGATGTGCCTGAAGAGAAGCAGCAATATTATTGATATTCGGTTCAAAATTGGTAAATTTTAGTCGCAAATCACCATGAATTTCCAAGTTCAATCTGTTCGTCTGTTTTGTTAAAATATCATTCGCGTGGTTAAAACGAGCTTCAACCATGTATGAAGTTGGGAATGCAAGTAAGAAAGGTTCGGCTTCTGATCTGAGCTTGGGATATTTAGTGACAATATTGTTCTTGCTCCAAAATTTACTGAGGTTTTTATTTTTAAACAACACTGTAGCTTCGAGATCTACACGTATTTCAATCAGTTCATCTTCTAAGCCAGGTTCACTACCTTCATTATTTAATTTTACATCAAATGGTGTAGCAAACCATTCGGAAACATGCATATTATCCAAGTCTTCGAAACGTGCTTTAAAGTCTTCTCTTAATTTATCAAGATGTTTAATATATATATATATATATATATATATATATATATATATATACAGTAACCACCGCTTATAGGGATCACTGGTTATAAGAATCAACCGTTTATAAGAATCAATATCGCGAAAACAAAAACAAATGTATTATTTCCATGTTAAAATTTTCGCTTTAAAGAATCAATCCACCGGTTTTAAGAATCAGTTTACACTCTTCGCTTTCCTTTCATTTTTCCAAAAAAGCCAATTAAACCCTCAAAAGACACGAAGTTCTTTCTCTTTTTTTTAAAGAAAGATTGATAAGATGGGATGGAATATAGTCATAAAATTCCCCCCTTTCTTTATTAGACATAACATAATAGTTTCCCTTTAAACGCTTTACCACAACACTGTCCTACTAGCTTGACCCAGGGGCATCTTTACCCGTCCGAGTCCGATTTCACTTTTCTCCACTGACAAAAAAAATAGGGACTCTTTTTCCCCACCTCCCACATCCTGGTTTCGGCTTCCTGGACCCTAAAACACATAAGTCTTCGACGAAATGTCCACTATCATATAGGCAAACGGGACATTAGTAGATTCAGCACGTTATCAAACCCTGAAACGTAAGCTAGAAGGTAAATCTTCGTCTGAGACTATAAGTATTGAAAGAGGTATAAACAGCCTCCTGAAAACTTCATTACGTCAAACTACCATAGAAAACTTTTTCTTGCTCCCTTCCTGTAGTTGAAATGTTAAAACTGTTAAGCAGGTATGTTGTAACTTGTAACAATTATTGAATTTTTTTTCTTCTCTTACTATAATCATGTGTATCTACTTATAGGTCTAAAAATTAAGTTGTATTTTTAAAACTGTAAAAAATAATTTTAATAAAAGATAATTAATGTAAATTAAAGAGTATTTTATGGTAAATTATCTAATATATGTACATATAGGTGTGTGTGTGCCTGTCCAAAAACCTAAATTTCGGCTATAAGAATCAACCGCTTATAAGAATCAAAAACAGTAATAACAAACGTGATTCTTATAAGCGGAAATCACTGTATCTCAAAATCATGGTCGGCAATCTTTTCATTTTCTTTCAGTACTCCCAAGTTTTAAAAAATATTTAAAATCGGATCGTGCCAGTGAAGATTTATATAGCTCGATATTTACTTGAAAGGCCATTATGATTGTTCGAGCTTGAGCAATTGTAAAGTTTTTTCGCAAAACTCAAGCTATAACTAGGGTAGTCAGTAGCAGTGGCGCACCCAGGATTTTTTCTTGGGGGGGGGGGGGCAAGATGAACGGATAAAAATATTTATAATGCAAAATCAATATTCATAATGCAATTTCTATTTCTTTGGGAGGGGGTCAGAGCCCCCTGCCCCCCTCCTGAGTGCGCCACTGGTCAGTAGTTGATCATATCCGTATTTCGATTTTTTATTGGAATATTCTATTTTTTTCCTAGACAGTTTAATTGATCCTCTTTGGTATTAATCGACCCCCTTTCAACCCTCGTGTATTCATCAACCCCCTTTCGACCCTCGTGTATTCATCAACTCCTAGATAACTCTTATCGACCACTTTGGGGACCCCATGTATTAAAAGAAACAGTGTTCACGTCACGGGCGAATCACCGCACAGGCGCAAGAAGCGCGTGCTTGGAGCCTCTGAAAGTTAGTAGCTTCCAAAAGAAATACATTCTTGGGGACCTCAAAGTTACCTTGCGCTTGGGGCTTTCCAAGTGCTTGATTCGCTACTGGCGAAAAGCACAATTGACATCGAAAACAATTGGCCCCAAGATGCGACCCTGACATATATTAAAACCACCCTCTGGTGAACCGTCCAAGCAATGCACACCTTCCCTCCCCTTCCACCCCCCCCCCAAAAAAAAAGTTTTACAGTCACTTCGATATTCAGAGCAGATCACCTAACGAAGCCTACGAAATAGAATCAAATAAAATAATAAATCAGAAGCATTCAGTTCCCAGACGCCTGCCCGACACTTTCCCGGTAGTGTCGCGTCCCAACACCCCGCACAATCGCGGCGAAGCCACGCTCAAAAAAAATAAAAAAAGTCCGATCTCCTCCAACTCCCGCCTAATCTCGTAATCTACCGGAAAACAAAAGTGCAAGTCTTAAGGCCGGCGTTACACTTTTATTCATTTTTATCTGTTGGCGGCATCCTACCACGGGGGTTGCGGCATGGCACTGCGACCCACTTACGTGCGGTTCGGATTCCGCTCCCTTCCCCCCCGACCTGGATTCCTTTCGGGGTCCGACAAAAGGAGTATACCCGATCTGGTGGAAAGTGTAGGTGGAGACAGGAAGGGCCCGAACAGAGAGAGAAAACGGGTTCGTGTGCGTGTTTCTAATCGGGCGAAACGGGAGGCGAAGATTTCCTCCTGCACAACACACCGGTTGATCACTATCAGAGCGTGAGCCGAGCGTCGGAATGTCGAAAGCCGGCGCAAGGTGGCAAGAAAACGAGGAAATGTCTCGCGGTGCCGGCTCGGTGCTGGCTTGCCGGCAGATTGAGCGGAACCCTGGGATCGGCGTCCGAGTTCCGGGCCCGCCCGTGTCTGAAAAATTCAGGAATTTCAGCCCTTCCGATTCAGAGGCTATTGCCAGATGTGTATTAAAAATAAATAAAGAAAGAAAGAAAAAAGAAAACAGTTTCAATAAAACTGTCAAAGATCCCAAGAATAAGCAAAGATATTAAATGCATGAATAGTTTTAATTGGAATAGACTATCATTGTGATAAACAGGAAATCCAACGTAAATAAAGCACAAATAGCAGTAAGGTGCAATTTTGCATAAGGCCGTTTCGAAGCTGCAAAGGAGCTTCTTCATCAGTGTAAAGAACTTAGTGGCAGCTCAAAAGCCGAAAACTATTGCACCTTACAGCTATTTGTGCTTTATTTACGTTGGATTTCCTGTTTATTCCTCGAGCACAGAGGTTTTGTCTTTTCTTTTCAAAATATCATTGTGATATTAGAGGTTCGAAAATCCAAGTTTAATTCTTTGCTAATACGCATTTCACCTTTCGTTTGGTATCCAAAATTCTATTTTTTCATTTTTCCATTCAACCATTTCATTTACATAGACGCATTTTTTAAATATACCAGCATTTCTTCATGATTTAATCGCACCTAAACCCCAGGGGTGCCTTGCCTCGGCATGTGCCATAGGGCTTTCTATGGACTTTTAAACGTTTACCTTTTAAACGTTTTACCTTCTTACCTCCCTCTCTGGGAATTTAATCATATGTGTAACATAGCGTCATATAAAGTTATGATACCTATATAACATATGAGGCGGTAAAAGGCAAAGTGGTGTAAGTTACATTTTCAACTTTTTTTTATTTGAGGGCAAAAATGCTCAGTAATTTTTAATGTCCATGCTCAGCTTATAGTGGAATTGCAAATAATTATTATTTGCAATATCATAATAATTATTATGAATTATAATTTGTTCAATTTATAGTGGAATTTTTTGTAGTTTTTTCAGTAAAACGCTTTTGACTTACACCACTTGACTTGCTGACTTACACCACTTTGCCTTTCACCGCCTCATATAAAGCCTCATATCTATAGTTATACTTGGGACGTAGAGGATACATTTCCCCTTAAACCTGGTTATTTCATGGAACTGAAAAACTTTTGTGTTTTGGGAGGCAGTGTTTGATTTTAGCCGCCCTTTTGAAGATAAACTCTGGAATAAATTTTAACGGTTTTTGCCTTTTAGCCAGTGGTTTTTTCATCCAGTCGCTAACAGTACACTTGTCAGAAGGTGTGACCAGGAGATCGACACACGAACAATCGGTTACAAATGTTTTTTTTTTCAAAGTCACCTGAAGTCTCGTGCGAGCAGAAAGGATGGCGCTAGGCATCATGGGAGGTTTTGACCATGGGAGGTTTTGAGAGCCGCCCATTGTTCGGGAGTTGGTTCTGCCGAAAGAGATAAAAGGAAGAGTCGCGTGGCAACGGGGACACAGAGCGGACAGAGGGTTCATCGAGATAGGTTCCCGAGGGAGCTGACGTGACGATCCTAATGGTGCATCCACATATAAACAGAGCTCATACGCAGTAAGCACCCCCTCCCCGACTCCTCTTGAAACATTTTGGGGTCGATTAGTCACGCTCCAGGAGCGTGACTAATCAACCCTACCCGACCGTTCACTGATGTCATTCGTGCTTGCATTTTCCAGACATTCCCCCATTTAGAACCCACCACCACAAGGTCCCTCGTGTCTCTTTGATGAACTGTGAAAAGACCGCACTGAGGAGGGATCACCGGAGAGACCCTGAAAGGGGCCTTTTTTTTCTTTTGCTGAGGGACACCTATCCTAATCTTGTTAATTGATCTTCCTGTCTCTTATCTTAAAATTAACTATATTAAATTATTCTCTTATTCTTGCTACCAATTTATCTACTTATTCTTAAATTTCCCTTACCCTTCAACTTATGAAGGTGTCAAACTTTAAATTTAGTACTTTGATACTAACTTTACTCTTAATTAATGTACCTAGCCTTTAAATTTTAACTATTGAGCACATTATCATTGATTACATTACATCTTGCGTACAGGAGTTAAAACCTGATGGTCAAGGAACTCCAGTAATCACTCAATTCTGCTAAGATCACCGGAGAAAGCTGCAGTTGACGTCCCCTGCCCCATAAATGTTTTCCCCGCAGAATTCTCTGCAGTTCTGCATGTGTGTGGACCCCTTATGAGAACGAGGGATGCGATTTCTCGAAGATGAGACGCCGAACGCAGTACGCATAGCCGAAAAAATCTTATGCAGCGGGCATATGGCTCGATTTACTTAATTTGTATGTATAGCCAATTTTTCTTCGAATTAAACTAATAAAAATGAGTTATTTCACCAATGTGACTCTGTCCTCTCTGGGAAGTTCAATTGACGGTAAGAAATCCGTGCTGTAGCGATCACGCCATCACACAGTATTAAGTGAAAAGTAGTATAGTTAGAAATATAATTAAACTTTTTCTGTACTGTATAATGGTTGGTTCATAATAAGGCCGCCGCTGGAAATTATCTGTAGATCAAGGGAGACACGGGTTTAAAAAGTTTGAGAACCACTACCTGCAAATAAGTCTCTATAAAAACTATCATTCATACTTAAAACATTTTTTTAAATTTTGTCTTTTTTTTTTAATTTTAAATTGTATTCCGTAATACAGAAAGAAATTTTACACCTTGGGACATTTTTAGTAAAAAAAAAATGTAAATCTATACTTATATATAAAGAGAGAGCGATTTTGTACGTGGAGGGTAATCTTCAGAACCACTGTACCTATTTGAAAAATTCTTTCACTGTTTGAAAGGTACAGTATTCCAGATGGACATAGGCTATATATTATGTATATCTGATCAGTAGAAATAAAGTTATGGGCTTAATACTAACAATCTCCATTGTTTCCGCTACTGTCTTCTACCGCTTTTTGTTCCAAAGATTTCAACGATCCTTATCGTGGTGCTATCGCGGTGGGCTTCTGTTCTGACGCTAGCGGTTCGAACCTAGCCGTTCTCCGGCACGCCTTTTTCTTTTAAAAAATTTATTTTAATTATTAACTAACATAAAATTAATTTAAGGTATTATTTAGGTTATTATTAAGGTAAAAAAAGATTTACAATTTATTGGCTATCAACTGGAAATTTATTGGTATAATATTTTGTTCAACCCGGACAAAGTCGGGACGGGCCGCTAGTAATACTATAAAATTTAAACTATTCGGGGAAAAAAATGTGGTATAGTGTGTTTTAAACGCTCATAAAACTCCTTTGGTGGACAAAATTTGTAAAATGAATCCTGTTGCAAGGTGTAGAAAAGTTCAGGCTATCTGAAAATACCATTTTTATTGGATTATCAGCATTTATGGAGCTGTTTTCTCCATGGGTAAATATTGAGGTGAGCGAATCCAACAGGGTTAGTACACAGCAAACTCAGTCGAAAAAAAAATTTTTTTTTCTCAGTGAAAACTTATACTTCTGTATTTCCAGCAAACAAAGGGGCGGTTACCCATTACAAACATTCTTCCAATCAGAAGACCTTACGAGTTATCCTTGAGCACGGGCCGAACGTGATCGATGATCTGTACTCTGTCAGCACATGTTGGAGTGTGAATGAACTATTATGAACTTAACAATGGAGGTAATTGGAACGCTATGGGGGAGGGGGCACAGATAATTAGAGCAAGACACGAGGATCAGCCTCTTAAGTAGGCGCTCTTTTAAAGCTAGATTACTATTGTTATAGTAAAGGAAGAGTTTAGAGCTAAGCGATGCAACTCTTTATCTCCGAAGAAGTAAAATTCCTGTTATGTGTGTCAGATGATGATTTTTTTTTCAAACAAGACCTTATCTCTATGATATTTAAAGGTTAACATAATACAAATTGAAATTGTTTAGTGGAAACTGTTTACTGGTCAGTAATAAAGAAAACATCAAATCATTAAACTTATTTTTAAATATCTGGTAACACAAATAATGTAAATAATTCAACACGAAATAATACGTATAAATGACATAGACTGCCGAACAAATTAACAGAAAACCCTACCTTAAACGTCCTTAAAATATACCCGAGTCTAAATGTCATTTTTTAAATACATTTAGATTACCAAAATTATTAGGGAACTTGTTCTTACGTAGGTTTTCCTCGAAATTATTACACGCCTCCCGGAGGCGTGTAATAATTTTCGAGCCGAGCACCCTCGGAGTCGAAAGCCGACGCACTACCACTAGGCCACATCTCTTAGAACGGTCGATTAAAAGGATTTTCTTTACCTTTTAGCCCAATCCTTACGGCAACGAAACAGGCTCTGTCAGGACTCTCCCGAACTCTAGGTTCCACACGTACTTCCTTAACAAATATGGCTCTGAAAGTAAGGTTAAAAATGCTAAATAAATAACAAGTACTAAAGAATGAAGATTATTCTATATGTATGCAACAGGAGGTGGCCGAACAGAGGCTTTTTATCCCCTTATGAGTGGCTCTTTCCTTGTACCAGAATTGAAACGCCCAAATAAGGTATCTGGCCTGCGTTAAAATGTCTGATTTTGGCTCAAAATTTCGAAATTATTCTATTGCTCTATTTGAAAGGTCAATCTTTTAGGATTCTAAAACTGCTGTACTTTTATTCGTACGATCATTGTATGAGAATTTACGCCCAATTTCACAAACTGAAAGTAGCATCTTTAAGGGAACGGTGGACCTTTATTTGAGCAAATCTCGTCATTGTAATACTGATTGCGTTATTGTAAAAAAAATATATATTTCTGTAGATTATTAGCACCAAAATAATTTTTTTTTCAAGTAAAAAATTATTTATGAAGCTTCTACAAAGTAATTTATAATAGGTAAGTGCAGTAATAAATTTTAAATCTGTTTTTCTCAAAACAGATTTTTCAAGGTTTTTAGATTTTTTAAGTGCTCCATGCTACTTAATTTTTCTTCAAAAATCATGAAATTGATAAGGAAGAATCCTAATGCATTTTACAAAAAATCTGAGTATGCATTTTACTATCTGACTTCATAAAGGTAATTAAATTTGATTTAAAACTTTTCAAAAGGCAAAATTTTGATGAAAATCGGGATAGAATTCAGAAAAAAATATCTCAAAAATTAACAATTTAAGGGATTATATAATTGATACCTAGATTTGTTTGTTATACAGTTTAAAGAGATTAAAATGCAAAATCGAGGAAAAATCTCAAAAATTAAGTAGCAAGGAGTATTTTAAAAATTTGTTTATAAATTTCAAATTTTTTAAAAAATCTTAAAATTATAATGAGATTGGAAATGTCTTTTAAGGTATTCTATTTATTTATAGTGAAATGTGTATATGTACAAAATTTCTTATCTCTATGATGAAAAGTAAAAAAAGTAAATTTTAATGTCCACCGTTCCCTTAAATGCACTCTCGAGAAATCTCATTTTTCAGTCACTTTTGTAAACGAGAAAGCTAATCATTAAAAAAGTTTTCTATATTGTAGCGTCATGAAAGTATGGGGTTATTTTCCCCAACACCTCACAGGGTGCTGCGTTCTTATCGGAATATCATTTTCCAGTTCCCATTGTTTTGAACACGTGTGTGGATTCCGGGTGGATTTAAAAACGATACCAGCAAATGCCGCTAGAATTTTGGCCTGAAAGTTAGGCCGTCTGCACACGGAGCAACTCAAAAGAAACTGATAACTGACTCAAATCACATACCAGTCCGTGATGAGTCGCAACCTATGTAATTGAATGGAGCCACGCACACGGCGCAACTGGTTACAAACCCGTCCGACGGGTTTGTAATTACAAACCCTTAGACTCATCACGGACTGGTTTGTGATTTGAGTCAGTTATCAGTTTCTTTTGATTTGCCCCGTGTGCAGACGGCCTAAAGCCCAGGATATGGGTTTCCCGAGCAAGATGTGGGAATACCTGTTTTGGAAAACAGAAGCGTCTCCCATCGCCTCGTAAAACTGTCTTTCTTAGAAATACCTCAATGCGAGTTTGACACTACAGCGTAATAAAGTTTGCCAGAATGTTCTTCGTTAGGAAGAACTGTCACCCGCTAGTCTGCCCCCGCTCTGGAAAACAGTCGCTTTCTGAGGAATTTATAAGAAGACGGCCGCCAGCGGCGAACACTTCAAGCAGAGTAAATTTGCGAGACTCTGTTATTTTCAGGAATCCCCCTATTAACGGCCAGACCATGCGGTCGTGTTTTTAAGCTCCTGTTTGAGACTAACCGGGTCTCGGAGGGTGTGCTAAATCTGCACTTAAGTTAAAATTCATTTGATTATGTTGTACTTGTTTAATGTTAAATTTCTTTGATATTAAATTTAAAAAAAGTTTTTGTTTTAAGATGTGGCCTTATCATTTACAACTGGGACCAGGGCCTTTTTATCGCATGGGCAAATCGGGACTTTTCCCAGGGCCCCCTGATGCTAGGGGGCCCCAAAACCCCCTTGGTGTATGCACCTAGTACTTCTAATAGTATGTATAGCCCATGGATAGTTCTTATTTTTATATATGTTCGTAAGGGGGGCCCCCAAATAGCATCTGCCCAGGGGCCCCCAGTGTTCATAATCGGGCCCTGACTGGGACTCTGTCTTTCTTGGTCCCGAATTTAATAATTTTTAAAAAGCGTCAGAGAATAGCCTACCTACCTACGATGTCACAGTATATTTCAATGAAATTTTGCAGTAGTGTTTTACATATTATTAACTATGTTTGACCTAAACGTTAAGTATATGTGTATTAATTAAATCATTCTACAGTATACTTATTAAAAAGATAATTTTTAAAAAAATCAATGTTTTTGAATTTTTTTGATATATTTCAATAATTTTTTGAAAAATTGAGAAACTTTTATATCAGAACACAGGTAAGTGACACAGTATTATATAGTGTAGCGAACTGAGGTTCGTAGTTGCAACCAGTAGGTGAACTAAACACACTAGGTATACATCAATCGTTACACGAAAAAAAACAAATGCAATTTATTGAGATAGATGATGATGATGAAGTACAGATGGAGTACAAAATAATACGAACACCTGTGAAAAAGTATGACATATTTCACACCTGCAGTACAGCCGCGGCACCTGCAACAGAAGTCTGCCACCTAGTGAGCGTGAAGAGGAAGGTATCAGTCTCTCAACAGCAGTCACCTACGTTGCATGCTTCTATTGAACTGTCTGTGATAAGTTGAAATGTCAGACCTGTCAGAGTTCCAAAGAGGAATGATAGTTGGAGCGCGTTTAAGTGGAGCATCGGTTACGGAAACAGCAAACCTTTTGGGGTTTGAAAGGAGTACGGTATCAGCCGTTATGACAGCGTACGCGAAAGAGGGTAAGACGACGTCTTCAAAGCACAACAGTGGCCGAAAGTCCAAGCTTGCTGATAGGGGTAGACGGATCTTGAAGCGCATAGTAGCCAGAAAGTACAAGCAATCGTTATCCGAGATAACATCCGAAATGAACAGTCATCTCCAGGACCCCGTTTCAACAAAAACTGTCAAAAGGGAACTTCATGCTGCGAACATTTATGGCAGAGTGGCAATTCGTAAACCCTTGGTGACAGCAACTAATGCTTTCAAGCGACGCCAATGGTGCAGAGATCGCAAAGGCTGGTCCCCACAGCAGTGGTAACAGGTAATATGGTCAGATGAATCGTCATTCACCCTATTTCAGACGACCGGACGCGTTTATGTCTGGAGAACGCCCAAAGAAGCGTTTCATCCTGAATGCCTCTTGCCGACTGTGAAGCATGGGGGTGGCTCCATTATGGTATGGGGTGCGATATCTTGGATCGGTCTTGGGCCACTTATTATTCTGCATGGGAGGATCAAATCCAATCACTATCTAAGCGTTCTAGGGGATCATATCCATCCTTTTGTCCAGACTGTATTCCCTGGAGAGCGACCGCTTTTTCAAGACGACAACGCCCCTATCCACACTGCTAGGTGTGTTCAAGAATGGTTCGAAGAGCATGACGATGCAGTTGAACATCTCGCATGGCCCCCCTCAGTCTCCTGACTTGAATATTATTGAACATTTATGGCAATATTTGGAGTCCAAACTTCGTTCCCGATTTCCACCTCCATCCAGACTTTCGGAATTAGAGACCGCTCTGCAGGAGGAATGGCTGAATATTCCTTTAAATATTGTCCATGACCTTTATGCATCTATCCCACGTCGCATTAAATCTGTACTTCAGTCAAAGGGGGGTCCAACCCCCTATTAATAAAGATTTTCCATTATTTCACAGGTGTTCGTATTATTTTGTCCACCATCTGTATATACACTGAGAGTATACAAGATGAAACTTCGGGTATTCTTAGGAAGTATCACACTCGATTAATGATGCTGACTCTGCTTCAATGATGATGAAAACGGCACTGCGTCCTGATGGGAAAGGGGCTTCCAACAATATCAACGGTGGTGCCCACTGCACGCACCCGGTAGAGTTGAAAAAACAGAAATTCAAGGAGAAGGGACTCCTCACTGGAAATTTCGCTAGCAAAGGCTACTTCCACGAAGACTGGTCTCCGAACAAAATTTAGCGGAGTATGTTCACTCCCACAGGAACTAAACGTCGCTGCAAAACAGTCGCAAGGGACTTTACCTCTCAGGGCGGCAACCCGGCTGCTCTCAAACTGGATCCGCCACGGGTCAGGAACAAAAAGACGCAAGCCACGGGCAAAGGGTCCCCTCTCTTTTATAGGAGAGCCCAACCGGATATTGCATCACTTTCCGGAAAGATCGAACATTCTAGAAACTCAAGTGAGCAACGGATCTGGGTTTCCCGAGGCGATAATGAATAATTTTTCAGGGGCCAAGCGGTCGCCTTTTTAGTTTGTCCTCAAAGCCACTTGCCGGCCTAGGAGACAACGAGAAGGGGTGCCGCACAAGTATTTCGTGGAGGCACGCGGCGCCTACAGAATGCTGCCTTAACAACTGATTGTTCAAGAATGAAAAGCACCTTGAGTCTTTCTTCGGTGCTCCCCTTTCATTCATAATTGCGCCGTCAACTGGTTGTCAGCTCACCTCGGTTCATAACGACAGACTTAATCAAGAAAAATGACCGAGGCCTCCTAACGATCTGTGGAACAAGTCTATCTGAGGATTAAAGGAAAATGCCGTCAGCATTTTGCAACCTGGGTGGTCCGCTTTCCTTGAAGACTCTCAGGCTCGAGATAGAAGATTTTATATTAACGGAGAGGTTGAAATGCAATACTCTACAATAGTATAAAGGAAATGAAAATACAGGATGGTCATAAAAAAACTTTGCCGATATATGGACCTCTAGCAGCCGTTCCGTTCAACCGATCAAAATGAGATTTCAGATATAGTTATTCAGAGGTATGAGCTCGGGATTCTGTGAACGGCAACAAAGTGGCGCTCACGGTTACGGTTATTGGTACAGAAACTCAAAATTTTCGAATGGCAACACCCACTTTTTCCCGTCGCAAAATGCTCAGCTCGTGCGAAAACCCTAGAGAGCGTTGGAACGGTACGTGTATCACAAAAAACGGACGCGTTATGCATGCACAAAAAACAGCTCTGCTAATGGCTTGTGATGTGACCCATGTAGAAAATATGTAATCCAAATAAAAGTTTTCTTTTGTCCGATCTGTGTTGTCATCAAAGATTGCTGTCTTTCCTCTGTCATATGCAAATTTCCTCCATGCGCCCCGATTCTTGCTTTTGCTGGCCGTTTGCAGATCTGTTTTTTGTGCTTGCATAACGCGTCCGTTTTTTGTGATACACGTACCGTTCCAACGCTCTTTAGGGTTTTCGCATGCGCTGGGCATTTTGCGACGGTTAAACGTGGGTGTTGCCATTCGATAATTTCGAGTTTCTGTACCTATAACCGTAACCGTGAGTGCCTCTTCGTTGTCGTTCACAGAATCCCGAGCTCATATCTCTGAATAACTATATCTGAAATCTCATCTCGATCGGTTGAACAGAACAGCCGTTAGAGGTCCATATATCGGCAAAGTTTTTTATGACCACCCTGTATATTTATTTGAATGGAGTATAGGGTGTCTAGCGTAAGCATTCAATTGTACTAAAAATTTATAAAAAATTCCCTCTATTTTAAAATGTTATGAAATTTTTACCTAAATGATATTTGCTTTCATGATTTTATATCACATTTGAACTAAAAAAATATATATATTTAATAAGTACTGTATATTTTTGAAGTGCTTCTAACGTAGGCATTTTAAGTAAATACCTTACAATGATGAGCGGCAAGTCGAATAACCCCCATTTTCAGTACCACGTATAGCTGTGAATCCTTGAGTTCTACATTTACGCTAGGTCAAGTGTTCCGGTCTCGGCACTTGACTCTGTTCTAAATTACGGGACCTGCTTTTAGGGGGTAATGCTGGCCACCTATACGGTGCCCCCTTAAATAAATGGCCAGCAGTCTCGGCTGCAAAGTGTAATTGATTAAGTTCCAAGAATTGCCATATGTAACAACATTTACGCTGATAAAAGTAAACAACGCTCAGTGTCGACAAATTAACTTTTAATAGATTGGCTACGAACTGAAACCGCTCAAAACATGACAGATTTGAATCATTTGGCAAAACATTTAAGGAGAAAAATAAGTATTAAAGCTACTAAAACTATTTAAGAATTGAAGAAACGTTAATTGTAATAACAATTCGAGAATGATATTTTTAATAAAAAAGTTAGAAAAATGGGCACTGAAAATTACTTTCATATCAAATATAACCTTTTTCTGGATTTCATTCTTCTAAGTTTGTAGACATTCAAATCTGGCCCTTAGGACTGTTTATCTTGGCAACCCCTGGTATATAATAATAATGATAGTTAAAGCTCCATTACCGGAATATACAGCTTAATATTGACTGTAAGCAATATTAAGTTGTATATTCCGGTAATGGAGCTTTTATTTTAGCATCACCGATAACAGTAATACTGTAATTGTATTCAAGAAATTATACCAATTCAATCAATAGCATCATTATTGACTTTATTTATCTAGTATAGTAAAACCTCGTTTATCCGGACTAACTGGGACCATAGGCAATCCGGCCAATCGAAAATCCGGATAATATGGGTAATAAGCAAACCAAATTCCTTAACTAAGCAGACTTACCGTTTATTACGGTTAAAAAAACTATGTTTTGTCACAAAATTACATGGTACTGTTTACAAGATATTAAAAAATATAAAAATAACTTTTCACATCATTTCTTAAAGAATTGGTAAGTCTAGTAAAGCTTTGCTAAACTCAACAAAAAGTATTTTATCGTCATAATTTATTATACAATCTATGCGGGAACTGTACATTGAATCAAACTAAAAAGCGAATATTTGACGCACTTGTAGTGACGTTCTTGCTGTCACAGTTAAAAATTATTATCTAATGTGACCATTAAATAAAAATGTCTAAAAATCTTATCCGGATCAACGAGGGCCGGATAAACGAGTTTTTACTCTATCTTAAAATGTTATAAAGTAGATAGGTAATATATTAATTTAAACTATTAGGCCATCCCATAAGTAATGCGGATATTTTTGTAAAAGAATGATGCACTGTTTTACATTCATTGCGTTATCTTTAGGGATATGTAATTTTCGTATTTACGAAATAGATGCGAATAAATGCGAAATTTGCCGATACGAGCGAATAAATCCGAAAATTATTTTTATACTACTTTTCGCGAAAACTCCGTGATAAACGGCTTTTTTAAGCAAAATTAGGTAATAATGGTAGTAATTTATTAACATAACTGCTTATTTAAGACCAGCCACGGTCTTTGACTGAGAGATCTCACTCTCGAAATTTGCTTATTACATATTGAAGACTTAAGGAAGAGAATGTGGAGACTGCTACAATGTTAGCTTCTATCTAAGAATTTTGATACTTACCTAACCAAGTAAGTAAAATTGTGATTTTTTTTAATAAATGCGAATTTTTTGAATTTATGTATGTATATATATATATATACTAGCTGAAAACCCGCGCTTCGCTACGGAGTACATTCAAATTAAATACAACGGTCAACGTATGCAATTTATGCCAAAAAATAAATATATATATTTATAATAAATGCGATGATCAATGTATACAATTGATGTAAAATATCTATCTATCTATATATATATATATATTTATAAAAAAATCGTAAGGGATATGCATTTTTTTTTGATAATATCCAATCGTCTGCTGCATTAGAAAGAGAAAAAAATATTTTTGTTTGACCATTTAGTTGTTACGCACGTGACGATAAATTTATTGAAAGTACCAGAAAAAGAAATCACGTGATCAGCATTTAATAAATTAAATTCTAAAAATTAATCTTTAAAAATTCACCAAAAATCAGGAAATGGAGGTAAAAATTCGAAAAAAATTTCATTTTGAAGGAATTTTTAGGATCTTTCTCGTGATATAAATTTTATAACCCTCAATGTATTATTTTAAATGCAAACGTAAAAAAAGTATAAAAAATAGCTTAAAAATTTAATTTAAAGAAATCTAAGAAGAATTTTTGAAAAATCTTTCTTAGTGCACCCCTACACTATTAGAAGAATCGCCATGCAAAATTTCAGCCCTTTAGGTCCAGCGGTTTGGTCTGTGCGTTGTATGTCAGTCAGTCAGTGAATGAATGAATGAATGAGTCAGTTATGGAACTGTTTTATATATATAGATTGCATATATATATATTTATTTATTTGCGAATAAATGCGAAATTTTATATAATGTGATTTTTTTTGCGAAATTTTGATATTTTTTACGCGAAATTTAAGTACCCCTAGTTATCTTACAATCTGTTTGTTTTATAATATTGGTGTATATTGTATACAACAATCAACGCTAATCGAGCACTAGCAAAATAAATCTAATAAATCATACAGATTGTAAATTACGCAATAAATGTAACCAATAAGATAAAAACTGCATTACTTATGAGATGACCCAATAATATAATATAAATTTAAATAATTAATAATATACCCAATAAATTTGATTTATTATATTGGTGTACATTGTATGCAATAATAAACGTGAATCGAGTACCAGCAAAATAAATCTAATAAATCATGCAGATTGTATATTACGCAATAAATGTAACCAATAAGGAAAAACTGCATTACTTATGGGAAGACCCAATAACACAATATAAATTTAAATAATTTAGAAAAATAAACTTCAGTTGGGAAGTACACTGGCTTCTGCCCCTTGAGATGGCGAGGAGAATGCTGACAGCTGGAGAATGCCATCCCCTCTAAGACTGATCAAGGTGAGGTGTTAGCCACATGTGCCCCAGTCACCTGTCGAGAGAAGTTTCCGCCAGACATGAAAGTGTCTTCCGAAAGTTTAACGATGGAATTGCTAGAGACCACCGAATCAGCTAACGATAAGAAAAGTACTGCAGGAAGAGTTATTGAAGAAGTTAAAGAGCTATTTTTCAAAACATCTGAGGATTTCGGAAGAACAAAATTAATACAACATTGAATCGACACAGGAAATCATCCTCCTATGAAACAAGACCCCCAAAGGCTACCATTGGCTAAAGTGGAAGAAGTAAAGATGTCTTGAAGGATATGCAGGAGAAGGATGTCACTGAGTCTTCGACTGGTCCTTGGGCCTCTCCCATCGTTTTGGTCTGGAAGAAGGATGGTTCAACGAGATTATGTGTGGACTACCGACGATTGAATGACATCACAAAATAGGTCCCGAATCGCTGACACACTACACACACTTTCCGGGAACGTGTGGTTCTCTACACTGGGTTTAAAAAGGGGCTACTGGCTACCGTGAAAAGACAGCGTTCACAGCTGTAAGACAAGGATTTTGGCAATATAAAATTATGCCTTTTGGCCATTGAAACGCACCTGCCACTTTCGAGCGCCTGATGGAGACAGTGATGAGGGGACTCTCTTCTGAAGCCTTTCTTATTTATCTAGATGACATAATTAGCGTGGCGAAAAATTTTGAAGAACATCTGAAGAACCTAAGGTGCTAGAAAAACTGAAGCAGGCCAATTTAAAGTTAAATCAAGCCAAATGCCATTTGTTCCGCCGTGAAGTAAGCTACCTCGGGCACATAATTTCGGCCAATGGCGTTAGTGCCTCGAGTCGGCACACCCACGAAACTGGGTCTTAGAGACCGATGGATGCTGTCCAGAGAAATTCGGAAGAACCGCACCCAACCGATGGCCCACATACTCCAGGAGTTTCAACAGGCATCCGGGAGTGTGGTTTCGACGAATACCATCCGTAAAGAAGCACATCTGTTTGGTTTTCATGGTCTTGCTGCCGCCCATAAGTCCAACCGCGCTGCTCGGCTTTTGTGGTGCAAAGCACGTCGAAAGTGGGCCGACGAATCAAGGTTCACCCTCTACCGTTCGGATAGCAGGATCTGTTCCGGCGTCTGCCTGGAGAACGCCTCCTGCCAGAATGCATTGTGCCCACAGCAAAGTTCGGCAGGGGTGGAATTATGGTCTGGGTGTTTCTCTCGGTATGGACTGGAACCCTTGGTAAGCTCAACACCGACTGCATTATTTTGGATAACAGTGTGCTTCCTACGTTGTGGCAGTTTTACGGGTTGCACCCATGTTACTTCCAGGACGACAACGCCAGTTGTCATGTTGCGAGGTCCCCATACCAATCCTTGGAATTGGTATGGGGACAATGGGGTTAGCCGAATGGACTGGCCTGCCCACAGCCCAGACCTGAACCCTATCAAGAACTTTTGGGTTGAGTTGGATCCCTGAATTAAGAGGTGCAACAACTATCCAAAATCGGTGAAGGAACTTACATATCTTCTCCAAGCCCAGTGGAAGTAAATACCACTAGCCGTCATACAAGGGCATGTGGAAAGCATTCCCCGTAGGTTTGAGGCTGTAATTGCCTCTCGTGTAGGCTCTACCAACTACTGAATATGAATAAATTTTGTCATTCTTTTCTATCACAGGTGTCCAAATACTTATTGGTAGATAATGAACACTGCTCAAAACAATTAGGGGAGCACATAGTTTTAATGAAATTACGCAAATACTTACACCGATAAGTAACATAAAATAAATCATCCATAATTTAAAGCCTTGCAGGAAACAGAAGAGGAAAACTTCATATGCAAATCAAAGTTCATGACGTCAAAAATCAGAAAAAGAACATAAGGGCGGAAATCGGGAGGTTGCAGAAACGTCTGTTTCACTGCCTTAACTGTGAAATTCGATTGCTCAGTTATTCTTTTTGAGAAAAAGTGACTTGAAAATGTCTCAGCAACGTGATTTACTGGAATCCATGGCATGTCGTATTATAGGCAGACTTGAATCCGGGCAAACACAACGTAGTGTCGCGGAAGCTGTTGAAGTCGCCAGAAGTGTCGTTGCAAGGCTGTGGAATTGATTCCAAGAAACAGGGAATGTTAGACGTCGACCAGGGCAAGGTCGGCCACGCGCCATTACAGCAACTGATGACCGGTATATACTGTTAACAGCTCGTCGAAACAGAACAGACAAAGCTACTCAGCTGCAAAGACAGTTGCTCTTGGCAACAGGACGAAGGGTGTCCAGCCAAACAGTACGTAATAGGTTTCATCAGGGAGGTCTCTATTCACGTAGGCCAATGGTCTGCATTCCGTTGACCTCATGCCACCGTGCGGCCCGAAGAAGATGGGCTGCTGAACATCCAGATTGGGAGCAACATGATTGGAGCCAAGTGCTGTTTACAGACGAGTCCCGATTCAGTCTGGAGTGTGACACCCGACGTGTTTTGGTATGGAGGGAAAGGGGCACTCAAAATAACCCCAAATTCGTTCTTGAAAGGTCACAATACAGACGAGCTGGGTTTATGGTATGGGGTGGAATCAGCATAGGTGGACGTACGGACCTGCGTATCATTCGGAATGGTACTTTGAAGGCCCGAAGGTATGCACACGAGATACTGAGACCTCATGTCATACCTTACGCTGCAGCCATTGGAGATTCCTTTGTTTTCCAGCATGATAATGCCAGACCGGATACAGCTCGTCTTGTGGAGAACATGCTTGAAGCTGAAACAATACAGCGTATGGAATGACCAGCGTGTTCTCCTGACCTGAATCCAATCGAGCATGTTTGGGGCATGCTCGGACGACGCATTGCTGCGAGACCAAGGCCTCCTTTTACTCTCCGAGACTTGGAGATTGCACTTCTTGAGGAGTTGAACAGTATTCCCCAAAGTCTCATCGATAACATCATCGCATCCATGAAAAACAGGTGTGCAGCAGTCTTAGCTCTTCGAGGAGACCACACGCCATATTAAAAATCTTGTATCATTTCTAAACAATACTTTATTTTTATCGGTTACATGTAACCAAATTGTTGCCCTAAATCATCTTTTCATGTTTTTTCCATATTTTCAAAGAATTAAAGCTTAATTACAAATTTTTTTACGTCTTTTTTCTCTATTGCGCATTGATACGCGTGTACTATCCATTTTATGCCAATACTATTATGCCAATACTTATCCATTTTATGCCAATGTCTCGTACGGTTTTCTTAACTTCTTTGCTTGCTCCCCTAATTTTTTTGAGCAGTGTATATATATATATATATATATATATATATATATATATATATATATATATATATATATATATATATATATATATGTATATATATATCACGGCATCCTAAAGCATCAGGGTTCACCGGTTAGAAATCACTGGTATAAACAATAGGGTGATTGTAGATGTTCAATGATTTTGCATTTGTTGGCTGAAAAGAAATAAGAAATAACCAGTTAAAAAAAAAGAATACCTTTCAAATATCGTTAAACTGACCGGTTTACTCAATTACGTTATGGGCAATTAACCAAGATTAGACAGACTGAAAAGTAACCCGGGTTATGCAGGTGAAAAAGGAGGAACATTGGGAAACGAAGGTAGAGTGGAGTGATTTAAAGCTATTGCGCAAACTGGATCGTAATAGGTATGGTGCAGACAGGTACAGGCGGGAGTGAAATGTTTCCGATATTCTGGCACCGGCAGTTCCGCTTAATCAGAGCGTGCATGCAAAAACGCTCCAACGTGAGAGAGACAGCGGCCGGCAGACTGCCAAAGCAAATGCGCTATCTAAACTGGAAAGGGTTTTAGCTAAGCGCCCGTGATTTGGAAAGTCGAGAGTATTATGACGAAGTGTCTGGCGACACAGGATACATTCTTTCTCGAATTAAGTAATTGAATTACGTACAGTCTGCACTTACGCCGAGGCTTCTGAAGTTCCCGCATTGTGTACTCTATCTCGATGAATTAATCTTCAGTACTCTAGTGCAGCCGTACCCAAACTTCCTGAGGTGCTGCAGCGGAAGTCGTCGCCAGATCTTCCGATCCCAATGTTAAGTTGTGGGAAATTTTCCCCCGGGTATCTTCTAATCACAGATTAGCAAATGTATGTTTTCAAATTCTGTTATTTAGGTTTGAAGGTGGATTTTAAAGAAGGTGCACGTAGTTCTTAAAATTTTAAATATTTGAGAAGATATTTTTACGGTACTATAATATTAATGCCCATCGCTGCTATATATATATATATATATATATATATATATATATATATATATATATATATATATATATATAGTCTTCCAACATTTTTCCGATCTTAACATGAGAACTCAGTCTGTCGTTACTTAAGGCTACCGTCTTCGACAGTGGTTCTAAATCTGAGCGCGAGCGAACTGTTAGCAAAACATAAATGTAGAAAGTACTTTACTAGTGTTGCTTACACTTCTTAGGACTAAAGGGTGTAAGGATTTCGCCTTAATAAAATGACTGCCAGCCTTTTCGCATTATTATGCTTTAATTGCATTTTTCGATTAAATAAGGCTATTTACAAATTAAAAATTTAATTCATGGGTTCACACGGGTCAGACTTGAATCGTCGCTGAGCTCATTTCGTCTTTCTAGGCCCAGCAGCATCTCCTTGTCTCGGCTTCATATCTACTTAACTCTCACTACATCTCCAACTAACTTACTTCACCAGCGTTCGGCGACTTTATATACCTCCACTAAAAGTTCTCGAAAGATTTGGAAAACGCCTTCTTTCTTTGTGCATTTACATTCCCGGCCTACTAGGCGCCTCCGATCTGCGGCTCCCTTTTGTAGCTGGCTTACCGTTCGACAAACTGTCGTTAACGCTTCCAGCCTTTTATGCCTCTAAAGCGACTGTCTGTCTGCGGCTGTCTCAGCAAAGGTAAATTAAATCAATTAAGTGCACAAGCCGCGGCGTTGAGTGGTCTTCCTAAAATTTCCACGTGCGAAGGTAAACGTTATTATACGAGAGTCGATAAAGGGAGGAGCAGGGTCAAAAGTTCATCTAAGGGGGCCACAGACATAAAAAACATTGAGAATCACTGTTCTAGTATAAGGTGGCGAATCAGGTAACCTCAAAGACCATCAATCCCCAATTAAACCAATGGATAATTATCCTTTCGGTACATTTTCAACACTGATTAGCAAATGCAAATATTTGAATTCTGTTTTATTGCATTTTAAAAACAGATCTCTGAATGCAATTAGCGTTATTAACAAATGTGTTTTTTTCGAAATTCTAATAATTTTAATTTAATCTTTCCGGTAAACAGTATTAATGCCTGCGTGATCTTTGCTTTCAAGATAGATGGCTATAGATGACTGAGCTTACGTCAAATTAAAGACATTGATTTACTTGAAATTAAAAAGCGCCATTTTAATATTCCATTTAAACAAAAACATATGTGGGTTGGCTTGCCCCGATTACTTTTCACTAATTTATTAATAAATAAACGTTCAAAAAGCAGTGGTATTCACGGCACCGTAGTACATTTCTACTTAAGGCTGCTGTGTACTAACCCTCTTATATTTTTCACCAGGTATTTCTCACCTGTATAATTAATTCCGATGCTTCTAACTTTATTTGTATGAACGAAAGGCAAATTTTACAAAGTTACATTTAGTTCCGAGGCACGCTAGTGGTCAACGATTCGAATCGAATGATGACAATCGTCACTGAATTCTCCCACTGAATATGGACACTTTAAATATGTAGGTCGAAAAGTTCTTCCTTGAAGTTTATAAGGGTGGGAGAAGTGCAAGAGCCCGCTAGACGTCGAACCTGGGGGTTGCTCGGTATAATTTGTAGTTAGTAGCCGTGGGATGTGTTGGCTCGCCTGAATAGTACAGCCAGATAAGAAAACGCCAACAAATCATAAGGGTGTTTGAGCAAATGTCTTTGTACAAGTGCTCGTTATAGTAAAAATAAAATAAAATCATCTTAACACTAGAAAGACGGGAATGGTTTTCTTACTAAAAAGACTGAATGCCATCATTTTGACGGCTAAAAATAAAATCAAGAATTTAAAATATTTAATTTTTTTTTCTTTTAAGGGGATCCGGGACACATTTAAAATTTTTTTTTATTTTTTGAGTTAAAATTTTGAATTTTTTGTGATGGTCAACCATATAATTTGTAAACAAAACCACATCATAAAATTTCTCAAACAGTTTTTAAAAAATTTTTAAATTTAAAATTTTCAATAAAAGTGGGGTAATTTAAAATCTTTATAACTCGAAATATTATTTGTCGAATTTCAAAATTTTTTCATTTAATTAAACAGAAATATATAAGTTTTAATTTTTATTCAGCATTTTTAAAAAATTAATTTTTAAAGAAATTAAAAATATTTAGAGTAAAAATTACAAAAAAATTATGTAACTTATTTTTAAAAAATCATATTTTCAAATATAAATATTTTTTTCAAATTTGCTGAATCAAAATTAAAGTAAAATAGTTGAAAAAGACATGTTCCAAGTTTCAACAATTTACCTTTAACGGTTCTTGACTTATAACAATTTTAAGACGAGAAATGGGGAAAAAACCCTTCATGCAGAAAAACGCACTTACAGGTTTAAACCACGATTGGCTACTATTAGAATGATGCAAAAAAAAAAAATTTCTCCTGTTCTAATTAAGATTGAAACATGATTTAAACGTCATTTTAAGAGTAAAAGAACAAAAAAGAATTTAATGCAATAAAACTTTTTTGAAAATTCGAACAATTTTGTGTCCTGGACCCCTTAAAGAGTTAAGTACTTTAATTTTTAAACTATTTCGTACCAATATACAGGGTCATCGAAAAAGGTTGGACACATTTCATATAACCATATTTATTGAAATAATTACAATACAAACAATTCTTTCGTTGTGTAATGTACAGAATTTAATGAATTTTACCTTAATAAGTTTCAAAATGAGCACCGTTGGTTGCTCTACACATATCAAGTCGATAATTAAATTCTAACCAGGTGTTACGGAGCATGTCTGGCGTCACTGTGGCAATTTCATCGACAATTCTCGCCCGTAAATGTGTCGAGTCCCACACCTTTACGCTGTAAACGATGTTCTTGGCGTAACCCCAGATTTGCACTCCGCTAACCACAACGCACATCGAGCTTTCTCCCGAACGGTCGACATTGCACTGACGGAAAGCCGAACGAAGACCTCTTCCACCTTGCATCGCTTCTGCGCAACCTTCCATGTCACGGTTGCGTACCAGTTACATTTAGAAATCTTCGACACTTGCCAAGTTGTTTGAAAAGAATATTATTGCGTTTGCTCAATTCCTTTTAGAATTGTGAGCTTTCGAAATGTGTCCAACCTTTTTCGATGACCCTGTATAATAAATTAGAATATAAATAGTAACGAGGAAAAAAACTATTCCACGTACAAAATCAAACAAGTACAAACCATTCTGGAATGAGCAGCTCGAAAATTTGAAAAAGAAACGAGATCAAGCTAGAACCCTCGCTGAAACAACAGGTACAATGGAGGATATTGGCACTTGGAGAGTCTTGGCGAGAGACTTGAAGTCGAAGATCAACGAATCCAAACGAGGTGCATGGAGTGATTTTATTTCGACTATCGACTATAGAAAAGATGGTCAAAAACTTTATGAATTAATGTCAAATCTAACAAATAAATACCAAGAGCGAAGAAAAAAAAACAATTTTATTTGGTAGTAGACAAAGGACAACTGATAAAGAGATTGCTGAATCCTTTACTAAGTTTTATGCAGACAAACAAAAAAGAACTATAGAGATGAAGAGAGGTGAGGGAACTTTAAAAAGATTAATCGGCCGTATAAATCTAGTCGGTGAAGATATTTTTTGTATGGATTTTTCTATGAGTGAACTGAATTATGTAGAAGCAAAAAAGCCCTGGCCCTGATAACATTCATGCAGAATTTATTAAACATTTGGGTACAGAGGCCTTGAATACCCTTTTGACACTTTATAACTTTTCCTGGAATTCTTATGTTCCAGCTGCTTGGCGAAAATCTATTATTATCCCAATAGCTAAGAAAGGTAAACCGCTGTATTGTCCAGACAGTTATAGACCAATATCATTAAACTCCATTATAGCCAAAATAATGGAAAGAATGGTCAATGAGAGACTGGTTTTCTACTTGGAACACCATGATCTTTTGACAGACACTCAGAGTGGGTTTAGAATACATCAGTCTACTAGCCAACAAGTTATAAGACTCTCACAAGCAATCAAAGATAGTTTGGATCGAAGTGAAACTTTAGTGGCAGTTTTTGTCGACTTTAAAGCTGCATACGATCGTATTTGGAGAACTAAATTGCTTCATAAGTTAAAAGCCCTTGGAATCTGTCACAAAATTTTCCATTGGATTAAAAATACTATTACTCAAAGATTTTGTGCAGTTCGCTACGGATCGGAAACCTCTGGTTACAAACAAATCTATTGTGGCTTACCGCAGGGAGGTGTGACAAGTACAAGCCTTTTTAATGTATACATTAATGACCTCCCTGGCATAATTAAGGAAAAAGCTAAAGATATTGAATCTGCTTTATATGCTGATGATTTGGTTCTATGGACTTCAGCACCTAGAAGGCATACTGGAAAAGTGATGTTTAGGATCAATCAGGCTCTGAAAGCTTTGTACGAATGGTCAACGGAAAACCAAATGGAGGTAAACATTGGCAAGACTATGTACCAAACTTTTACTCTCAATCATCAACCAACTGAAATGGATTTAAAGTATAATGGTAGTAATATTTGGGAAACAGAAGAGGCTGTTTACTTGGGGGTGAAATTTGATAAAAAGCTCTCTTGGCAGAGACATATAGATAATGTGATTAATAGAGCTCGAAAAAGGCTAACAATGATTAAAAGACTCGCAGGAGTAAATTGGGGCCGCGGAAGAGAAACTTTAAATAAAACTTATAATTTATACGTCAAGCCATTAATAGGCTATTGTTGTGAGACCCTGATTACATGTAGTAATGCATGCATTTCTAGACTTGAGGTCTTTCAAAATGAAGCCCTGAGGCTAGTTACTGGAGCTGTCAAAACTGCTCCAATAAATGCAATGCTGGCCCTAACGGGAAATAAACCTGTAGAAGTAATTATTCAGGAGAAAGCTTTAATATTATATGAGAAATTAATTAGATTACCATCAACAGAGTTATGGAGAAAATATGATATCACTAAACCAAGGAGATTGAAGACTCAGGATGGATTTTTGCAAAAAGTTTTTAAATTTAAAACTGAATATTCCCTTCAGGACGTTCCCACAGAGGAACTGTTGAAACCAATAAACCCTATTCACATGGGATCTGTGAGAAAGGAATGTTGTTTGATGATTGCTATGTCAAAGTCACCAGCAGTTGATTGTGAACTAAAAGCAGCTGCTATGTAGACAATTTATACCAGGTATCCAAAGAATAATTGGATTCACATATATACCGATGGATCGAAAATGCTCGACAACGTTGGAGTTGGTGTGTATTTACAGTTCTTTGCGTTCTATGCCTCCCTTGGTCCATTTCGGACCAATTTCTATGGAGAACTGGAGGCAATTAGAATTGCAACAGAACAAATTAGTGTTAGGCCAGTTCAGCTTAACAACATAGTTATTTTTTCAGACTCTCTATCAGTCATCCAGGTTATTGCTGCACATAATGTCGCAGAATCAAAAATTAATGACTCCTGCAGAAGAAATATTGATCTTCTGGCTTCTAAAGGGAAGAGTGATGTTCTGCAGTGGATCCCATCTCATGTAGGAATAAATGGTAACGAATGAGCTGATACATTGACTAAAAAGGGAACAGAGATTTTGCAGTCGGGTAATGGTGAAGTACCACTTTCATCAATTAAAAAAATTATAAAAAATGTGGTGACGAAAAACTATGATATCAATTTATTAGAAGAAATCAAGAATAAGAGATGGAGGGACTCAATCAATAAAATACCAGACTCCCCAAGATCCATTGCAGTGGCGGCCTTTCGCCTGGAGACTGGACATGGCTGCCTTGCTAAACATCTATACAGTATTGGTATATATAGCAGTCCTTTGTGCACTTTGTGCAACCAGAACTTTGAAATGGACAAAGATCATTTACTAAGTTGTTCTTCATTGAACGAAGAAAACTTATACAGTCGATATTGGCGGGGTAGGGAGTTCATGCAATTGAAATCCAGCGACTGATTTTCTTTCATGTTTATGTATTTCATATTTGCCGATTTGATGCAATTATTGTTCTTCTTCTAAGTTATTGTTTTTGTATTGTTCAGCTGTTCTATTTTTGTTTAAATGCTCCAATCTCATGCATCAAAGATGCATGGGGGCCAATGATGTACAATCAAGTGCTTTTGCAATTTAAAAAAAAATTAGTTATATTTTTATGCAGGTATGCCGAGCTTACAACCTAGTATGGTTTATCCGTAAAAATATAAGCACGGTTTGTGCAGTCTTTATTTTTCAACACCAATATTTCCGAACAGCCGATATTTCTGTTAATTGCAAAAGGGGGAAGAGAGAAAAGTAACTAACATTTTCCCAGTATTATTTTAAAGATTTCTGCCTGTTTCCTATATTTCCGTCAAATCGACGGCTTTCAGTCTTAGTAGGTATACAACCCATTTTCTCCCCCTCTTTACTATCGAATATAATTTTGTTAATGTGTGTGCATATTTCGCGTAAAATCAGAAAAAGTCATAAAATTTCAGAAGCCCGAGGACATAAATATAGACATAGCGCTCAATAGTATGTCCGATATCGTCAAAATGACGGCAGTCGTCTTTCTAGAGTTAAATTCAATCTTCAATTCGATGAATTGAAACTTAGGTTGAATTCTTGATAAATTTTTAATTGTGGGTGATCCTGCGATTTATGGATGCTGTAGTTTCAGATTAGTAAAAAAAAATTTTATCTCCTAAGGCCGTACACTTAATCCTATATACAGTGAAATTCCTACATAAGGAACTCTGTGTCGTCATATTCTGCGACACGTAGCACATCAGATCATGGTGGAGAACGCTGGTGATACCGAAACCCTGCTTTCAACCTGTCGTTGTCCACATCTTTTTCAACTATTCTTTTGTTTACCACCTCTGCAGATCTGTATCGCTAGTCCCACGTTAGGAAGGAGCTGTGTTACGGGATACATCTGCTCTGAATCTATGTCACGTATCATTTTTACTATGTTTTTATTAACTCGCTTTCTTGTTTGTTTGTATGTGTGTATGTCCAGTACAAATCTTGCAATCGATTTTTAACTAACTTCCCTACTAGATAGACATTTGAAACTTTTAGAATAGCTCGAAGCGCGATGACAATGCATTCTTTTAATACTTTAAGCCATCTTTAAGCGGATTTGAATTCATTTTCAGTTAATTTTGTTTTGTATACTGGTGCAGCCATCTATCGACCGGGACGGGAACGAAAAGTCAAACGCAAGTTAACTTCCAATTAACTTCATTTTCTTTCAAGTTTATGGGATAATTCATAAAAAAATTTTTTAAATGTATTTATTAATACATAGAATTGTCCAATTTATATGATTCAACAGAAAATTTAAAAACATGGTATATAAAAAGTTCTTTTTATCTTGTAATTATTAATTTTTTTTACGTTGCAGCGATAGACAGACTTCAAATGGATTATGGTCGTGACGTAACAGTTTCATAAAAATTTTACCCAGATACGTGATAAAGATGCAGCAGTGGGGACGCTTCGCATGGCATCACAACACAGACAACTTGGCAATACAGATGATATGGATGTATTGAGGTGGTTAGAAAAAAAATATCGGGAAATGATACTGAAATGCACGTGACAAGAGTAACAGAGACGCATTTGGGTTACTTCCCGTAGCATAGCAACTTAAACTTGGCAATCAGATGACACGGATGTGCTGTAGCGGTAAAAAAAAAAGTTGGGAAAAGATACGCAATTGAAAATTATCAATGAGCCTTTACATTACTGCTCGTATCATGATATGATGCAGAACACAAGTCACAGTGTCATGACACATTACCTATCTCTACCAAGATCTGATATGATGCGTAATATGATATACAGTATCACGACGTAAGTATACAAGTCCCCAAAATAAGACAACAACCACGATACAAGCTTATATCGTGACTTGGCAATGCGAGGACGATGCGATTTTGGGGGCGTGTATACTTATGTCGTGACACTGTGTATCATATCATGCATCATATCAGATCTTGGTACAGACAGATAATGTGTCATGACACTGTGTATCATATCATGCATCATATCAGATCTTGGTACCGACAGATAATGTGTCATGACACTGTGACTTGTGTCATATATCATATCGATACAAGATTCTTTTCATACTGTCAAAGCTACGAATAATCTTGGAGAATGAAAAAAGAGAGGTCTGCTTATGACCAGTGTTTTGGATTTTCGTTTTAAGGGGGCGTCCATTAATTGCGTGAGACGATTTTGGCTATTTTTCGACCCCCCTCCCCCCCCCCTTAAGATCACGTGAGATTTTTCAAAATGCGTATTTTTAGTGTAAATGCGTTAATCTGTGCTTTATTGCGTTGGATTTAAAAAAAAAAACATAATTTGCTTAATTATTTTTATATAAGACTAGTTAAGACTAGTATTTAAGACTACTAAGAACGTAGTTTAGAATCACAGTAAGAAAATCGAACAATAAAATACTTAAATAGGAACTACTAAAATTCGTAAAAGAATATTCATTCTAATTCAGTCCACGAAGACTCGTGTGGTCTCAAGAGTGACTACTGGAACTATTGTGTAGGATTTGGTTATATTTTAGTGTAGAAACATGTTTTACTTAATATAACCCAGTTTTCTCACAATTTTACACTGTTTCTTGAGGAAAAAAAAATTACGTGATATTTGCCGAGACCCCCCCCCCTCTCCCCCACGTGAGACTGGGTGAGATTCGGCTCGACTCCCCCCCCCCCTAAAAGCCTTACGTAATTAATGGACGCCCCCTAACGTCAATCGGCTAAAACGATATTTTTTTAAATATCTTATAATTTTCATGTTAATGATATTCAACAGCCTTTATTAACCCAGTAAATGCTTAAAAGCACATTATAAAGGTTTTACTCTCATTAAAGATATTTCAAGTACAAGACAGCTTAGAATTTGATTTATTTAGAAATTACAAACTAAACATTTAAATTTAGCTTTCACTGCAAAATTCAGATTTAATTTGCTATACATTGTGCAAATACCCTATTAAATGCCGTAGAAAGGAATTATAATATCGAGAAAGATTCCATATTCCATTCTAACCTTATTAATTATGTAAAATTTTCAAGTAGGGGAGCCTGTTGCACTTTAGTCGTACACCATTGCCAGCTCTCCCTGTTTTTTTTTATTTTATTCATAAGCGTAATTCCTATATGTGCCTCTAGATCTCCTTAATATACCTAGTATACAAAAAAAGAATTCTCATTTCAGTCTAACTGTAAACTGTGTCTGTTAATTCTCATGGACTAAGAGTACGTATAGTAAAACCTCGTTTATCCGGGCTAACTGGGACCACAGACAGTCCGGACAATCGAAAATCCGGATAATTCAGGTAATATGGGTAATAAGAAAAACAAAATCCTTAACTAAGCAGACTTACCGTTTATTACAATAAGAACTATGTTTTACAAGAAAATTACAAATTATTGTTTACAAGACATTAAAAAACATAAAAATAACTTTTCACATTATTTCTTAACAAAGAATTAGTAAGTCTAATAAAGATTTCTTAAACTCAACAAACATTTTAGTACCATAATTTATTGTACAATCTATGCAGGAACTGTACATTGAATCCAACTAAAAAGGGAATATTTGGCGTACTTGTTGTCACGTTCTTGCATAGTTAAAAATTATTATCTAATGTGAACATTAAATAAAAATAATGTCTACACATCTGATCCGGATTATCCGGAGATCCGGATCAACGAGGGCTGGATAAACGAGGTTTTACTGTATTTTGATGCTTTAATTTTATTTTCTCTTGAAATTTTAAGACTGCTTTGTTCTAACCCTATTGGATTCGTTCACCTCGGTGTTAACCTATGCCCGTCTGCACACGAAGCAACTCAAAAGAAACTGATAACTGACTCAAATCACAAACCAGTCCGTGATGAGTCGCAACCTATGTAATTGAATGGAGCCACGCGTGGCTCCATTCCTCATCACGGACTGGTTTGTGATTTGAGTCAGTTATCAGTTTCTTTTGAGTTGCTCCGTGTGCAGACGGCCTTAGGAGAAAAGAGGTCAACTATTACATCTTCATAAATGCCGATAATCCAATAAAAAATGGCATTTTCAGATAGCCTTAACTTTTCTGCACGTTGCGACACGTTCATTTTATAAATTTAGTCTACCAAACGAATTGATGAGCGTTTAAAGCACTCTAGACCAGACTTTTCCTACTAATACTTAAAATTTTAAAATATTATTTGCATTTTTTTAAAAAACGAAGAATGTCCCAAGGTGTAAAGTTTCTTTATCTTCAACGGTGTACAGTTTTTTAAAAAAATCTTTCAATCCAAGTCGGCAATCCTTGGACACATTTTCTCCATAGGTTAACACTGAGGTGAGCGATTCCAATAATGAGTCACCCTTTAGAAATATATCAGTCACAAAATCATGCCTTTAACGCAAAGGAGAACTGCAAAATTGTCTGCAGCGAGAACCTGTTGTTGAATCGGGCAGGGAACTCTTTTTTTACCTTGGTCCTAGGTTCAAGGTACAACCTCCTGCTAGTTAATTCCCGTTATATTAGTATTTCTTTTTTTATTGATTCCCTGAGCGAAAATATGCCTCGGAGCGCTTCCGGTGTTTTAAGTGGAAGACTCTAAAAAAAGAGATAAAGAATGTTTTGGTGCTCAAGAAAGAAATGACGACTTGTAGAGCTTCTACTAAACACCTCCATCTATCTAACACTACTCTAATTAGGCAAGTGAAAAAGTTTTTAGAATCAAGAATGAATGCAATTTCATATTTCCAAAGTAACAGTGCGGAACAAGTTTTCACTAATGAAGAACTATTATCAATCAAATACATCCAGAGAGCTAGTCAACTTCATTTTTGGTTAACTTTAAAACTAGTTAACTTTGCAATTTTCAAAGACAAGTAATAAAAATATGATAAATCTTGGGTTAGAAATCAAATGGCGGGTGAAATTTGGCTTCAAACATTTCGAAAAAAAAAAATTGCTTCAAACATCTCGAAAAAATTCAGCTAGCTTTGCAATTTTCAAAGACAAGTAATAATAAATATGATAAATCCTGCGTTAGAAATCAAACGGCGGGTGAAATTTGGCTTCAAACATTTCGAAAAAAAAATTGCTTCAAATATCTCGAAAAATACAGCTAGCTTTGCAATTTTCGAAGACAAGTAATAACAAATATGATAAATCCTGGGTTAGAAATCTAACGGTGGGTGAAATTTGGCTTCAAACATTTCGAAAAACAAAATGCTTCAAATATCTCGAAAAATACAGCTATCTTTGCAATTTTCGAAGACAAGTAATAACAAATATGATAAATCCTGGGTTAGAAATCAAACGGCGGGTGAAATTTGGCTTCAAACATTTCGAAAAAAAAAATGCTTCAAATATCTCGAAAAATACAGCTAGCTTTGCAATTTTCGAAGACAAGTAATAACAAATATGATAAATCCTGGGTTAGAAATCAAACGGCGGGTGAAATTTGGCTTCAAACATTTCGAAAAAAAATGCTTCAAACATCTCGAAAAATACAGCTAGATTTGCAATTTTCGAAGACAAGTAATAACAAATATGATAAATCCTGGGTTAGAAATCAAACGGTGGGTGAAATTTGGCTTCAAACATTTCGAAAAAAAAAGATGCTTCAAATATCTCGAAAAATACAGCCAGCTTTGCAATTTTCGAAGACAAGTAATAACAAATATGATAAATCCTGGGTTAGAAATCAAATGGCGGGTGAAATTTGACTTCAAACATTTCGAAAAAAAATGATTCAAACATCTCGAAAAATTCAGCTAGCTTTGCAATTTTCGAAGACAAGTAATAACAAATATGATAAATCCTGGGTTAGAAATCAAACGGTGGGTGAAATTTGGCATCAAACAATTCGAAAAAAAATGCTTCAAACATCTCGAAAAATTCAGCTAGCTTTGCAATTTTCAAAGACAAGTAAGTATTAACAAATATGATAAATACTGGGTTAGAAATCAAATGGCGGGTGAAATTTGGCTTCAAAAATTTCGAAATAAAATTCGAGGACATAATTTTGAGAAAAACCGGAAGCTTGTCCCGCAGCTGCAGCTTTTACCCGAGCCACCCATGTTTCATTTTTGTATTTTGTTACGATTTGTTTATTATATTTATAATAAGTTTAATTAATCTACAAACCTGATTTTTTCTTAGACTTATGATTCATGTTTGGGTTAGGGTGAAATTTATACTTCTGAATTGAGTAATAAAAATAAAAATCTGTAGGTGAGTAATCAATTATTGATATCACTAATCATAGGAATGAAATGTATATTGATGTATGCGTGCATTGCATATTATCTATCTATATATATAAAACAGTTCCGTAACTGACTGACTCATTGGTTGACTCACTCACTCACTGACATACAACGCACAGACCAAACCGCTAGACCTAAAGGGCTGAAATTTTGCATAGCGATTCTTCTTTTACTGTAGGGGTGCACTAAGGAAGATTTTTGAAAAATTCTTCTTAGATTTTTTAAAATTAAATTTTTAAGCTGTTTTAGTAACTTTTTTAAGTTTGCATTTAAAATAATAATTTGGGGGTTATAAAATTTATATCCCGAGAAAGATCGTAAAAATTCCTTTAAAATGAAATCTTTTTCGAATCTTTACCTCCATTTTCTAACTTTTGGTGAATTTTTAAAGATTAATTTTTTAGAATCTAATTTATTAAATACTGATCACGTGATTTCTTTTTCTGGTACAATAAATAAATTTATCGTCACGTGCATAACAACTAAATAAACAAAAAAGTTTTTTTTCTTGCTAATGCGGCAGACGATTGGACATTATCCAAAATAATATTAAAATACAGTAAAAGATCTTATGCTCTTCAAACTGTACTATATTAACTGTACTATATTCTTTAATATTTCCTATTACATTTAATTTGAATATTTTCTTCTACATTATTTTGTCTATAAAATTATCTCTTACGATTTTTTTATAAATATATTTTTTTGTTTTTTATTACATCAATTGTATACATTGATCATCGTATTTATATTATATATATATATATATATATATATATATATATATATATATATATATATATATATATTTGACATTAATTGCATACATTGAGCGGTGTATTTAATTTGAATGTACTCCGTAGCGAAGTAGGGGTTTTCAGCTAGTATATATATAATAGTTCCGTGACTGACTGACTGACAGATAACGCACAAACCAAACCCCTGGACCTAAAGGGCTGAAAGTTTGCATGGCGATTCTTCTTATAGTGTAGGGGTGCACTAAAAAAAGATTTTTCAAAAATTCTTCTTAGATTTTTTCAAAATTAAATTTTTAAGCTTTTTTGTAACATTTTTTAAAGTTTGCATTTAAAATAATAATCTGAGGGTTATAAAATTTATACCACGAGAAAGATCCTAAAAATTACTTTAAAAGGATATCTTTTTGAATCTGTAGCTCCATTGTCTGATTTCTGGGGAATTTTAAAAATTAATTTTTAGAATTTAATTTATAAAATGCTGATCACGTGGTTTCTTTTCTGTTTGGGATACTTTAAAATAATTTTCCGTCACGCGCATAACAACGAAATAAATTGACAAAAAATATTAAAATACGCTAAAAGATAAAATTTAACCACTAGACTAACTGAGATGGAAGTTTTTAAATCATATTAGTATGTTTTATGGATGTTAAATTAAACCTATATATAAAAGAGCTCTTTGACTGACTGATAGACCTCGCACAGACCAAACCGCTGGACCTAAAAGGCTGAAATGTTGACAGTGCATTCCTATAATAGCATGAATAACCGATAAAAAGAGATTTTTTGAAATTCCATCCTTAAGGGGGTAAATTGGGACCCTGCAATACGTTTGCCCGGAAAATCGTATTCTCTGCAACTATTCTTGGCGTCTCTTTTTTGTGCTGATCTCCGTCAAAAAATGGTTGAGGAAATTTTGGCTATTGAAGGGGAAAATGTTCCTTAAACTGCTCTATATTAACTATACTATATTCTTCAAAAATTCATTAAATGATCTATTAGATTTAATTTGAATATTTTCTTCTACATTATTTTGCCTATAAAAATATCCGTTACGATTTTCATTGTAATTATCCTAAAATGTACTCCGTAGCGAAGCACGTGTATTCAGATAGTATTTACCTACGCAAGCATGCATTGTAAATTATGAGCATATAGGAATGCACATGATGAGACATCATTTGTCTGCTGCTGTTATGCCAGCTCTTCATGCTTAAATTCTTCAAAGTTCCCATCATAACTTTTTTATTCTAAATTAGAGTAATTGTTACAGAAGGTAAGAAATTTCGCATGTATAATACTTTTACTAATAGTTTTTGTCAGAAAATCTAAATATTTAAGTTGCTAAGCCGACTTTTTGGGCAGTCCGTGAGAGAAACTACTGCATCGATTTACTTCATTTTGGTCTTAAAAGAAAGATTGTAATCTGTAGATTTTTCAAATTTGGTTTTTGTAACCGCAATTTCTATTAATGGGCGATAATTTACAATTAAAAATTGATTTCTGCGCATGCTCAGTGACATGTTTAAATCTGGCTTTAGATAATTACTAAGCATGAGGCCGCATAAACACGTGAATTTGTTTATTCCGAGGAATCTCTCTAGCTCCCTCTGCCATTTTTATTTTCAATTATGTTTGTGCGATATACAATTAAACCTGGTGGAAATTGTTTATTTCGCGCTGTTGAGTAACCCCATTTCTTTTTGCTGTGTTCGATAGCAATTTTTTAAAGTGTATTTCTCTATTCTTAATAGCATGATTTTCAACATTTGACAATGATGTGTAGAGTATGATTTGTGCATTAGTACATTTATCTACACTTCAGCCGTCATGTTTTGACGGGTACCAACTAGACAATTATTGATATCACTAATCATACGAATGAAAATGCATGTATATTGACGTATGCGTGCATTGCATATTAAATTTGCATATGCATGTATGCATTGTGAATTATGTGCATATACGAATGTACATTATTAGACAACATCTGTCTGCTGCCGTTATGCCACCTCAACGCGCTTAAATTCTTCGGAAATCCACATCATAAGTTGTTTAATTCTTCTTTTGCTCTGTAAAAGATGTTAGGTCGAAAATGAACTAAAATGAGTTATCAATGTTTAAAAAATCAAGAGCATGTTTAAAAAATCAAGAGCATGTTTAAAAAAATCAAGAGCTACTTCAGGGTACAGAGAGCAAATTGCACTCCTAAATATTTTTATTCATCAGGGAAAATGAGGGATGTTAAGTCCCTCTTTTTCCCTGAGCTAAAATGAGTTATCAAACCAGACGTGTTTGAAAAACCAAGGGTTACTGCAGGGTACAGAAAGCTAAGTCCAATTCCCCTCTTAGATATTTTTATTCATCAGTGAAAATTTGGGATGCTAAGTCCAAAATGGGCTAAAATGAGTTATCAAACCAGGCATGTTTTGAAAAAATCAAGGATTACTGCAGGGTACAGGAAGCTAAGTCCAATTCCACTCCTAGATATTTTTATTCATCAGTGAAAATTTGGGATGTTAAGTCCCTCTTTTTTCCTGAGCTAAAATAAGTTATCAAACCAGACATGTTTGAAAAATCAAGGGCTACTGAAGGGTACAGAAAGCTAAGTCGAATTCCACTCCTAGATATTTTTATTCATCAGTGAAAATTTCGGATACTAAGTCCAAAATGGGCTAAAATGAGTTATTAAACCAGGCATGATTGAAAAATTAAGGATTACTGCAGGTTACAGAAAGGTAAGTCCAATTCCACTCCTAGATATTTTTATTCATCAGTGAAAATTTGGGATGTTAAGTCCCTCTTTTTTCCTGAGCTAAAATAAGTTATCAAACCAGACATGTTTGAAAAATCAAGGGCTACTGCAAGGTACAGAAAGCTAAGTCCAATTCCACTAGTAAATATTTTTTAATCATCAGTGAAAATTTGGGATTTGTGAACAAAACAAAAATACGTTAGTTTTCAATCCCGTTTTTCTAAAAACTACGATTTTGGACTTGACACCCTTTGCACAGCAAACACAAAATTCTAAACTAGAGAAATTTTTATTCAAGGTAAACAATTTACTAATAGTTTATGCTGTACCAATAGCTTTTACTAATAGTTTTCGTCAGAAAATACTCTTTAAAATTCAAAGATTTAGTAATTGAATCAACCAGTTATGCATAATAAACAGCTATAGCCTTTTAAATCAATAACGACATACTTAATAAGTTAATAAAATTAATCCTTTTTCCCCGTCGCGAAGGATGTTTGCTGAAGCATTTAAAAGAAAAAAAACCAGAAATAATAATAACACCACCATCTCCATGTCGCCGTATCTCTGCGGCCTTTGTTTCCGAATCTCAGCCCTAATTTAAAATTCCTTCCGGTTTGTCACAATTCCCTGCGCGAGCAAAAATTCCTTATCGCAAATTTGGCAACGCCAGCGATGTCCAAACGAGCTTGAAGAAGAAAAAAAATAATAAGAAAAACTCGTAAGGCATTAATCCTTCTAGGGAAAAGGAATTTTAGCTTTCGCAAGGGAAGCAGACGGCCGAAAAACCAGAAGTAAAAAAAAATGAAAAAGCATTAACAGGGATTATACACGGGAGCAGTCATTTACGGCACTGCATGAGGTCTCCCCCTCAAGGAAAGAGACGTGTTATTAGCATTCAGTTTTTACGGCCGTGACTACCGGAATGGCATCGCGAAGTTCCGCGCTAATTTGGGAAGCAAACAGATAAATAGATCTCGCTCGGGACGGTAGGCAATTAAAAATTTAAACGCCTCGCGATTACAGAGAAGAGGAAAATGCGTGAAAATTGAAATCTGCTTGACTTACTTTCAAAAGTTAAAAAATTTCCGAGATTATATATATATATATATATATATATATATATATATATATATATATATAAATGACATATCATGTCTTGTAGAAGCAGCTGGAAAAGAGTTCGTTATAGGGACGCAGTAAACAGGCGAATTATTTAATCTAGTTTTATTGTCGTTCATATGCAGTTCCCCATAGGAAGGCAGCTAGACCGAGTGACATAAAATATGTAGCAAACAACTATCAGAAAAAGGCCCGGCTTTCAGCCGTGTTCGCATTTTTATATCGGGAAAATACAGAAGAGGTGATGCAAAGGTTATTCCCTATGACGTTATGTTACGTCAGGGACTAAGGTGTGTTCGATGATTCTTATCGGCCCAGTCTCCCTAGACATAGGTTGTCTTAAGTCTACGAGGATCTTCCTTTGTCTACAGGGGAACGAAGGGATTAAGTACTGCAAGCTTTATGAGCTATTACATCATCTTTAGAAATCGAATAAATTATGTTTTACAGGAACATGGAGAAGTCAGAATATTAATATAAATTTTATTTTTATATTACTTACACACACACACACACGTATATATATATATGTGTGTCTGTGTATATATATATATATATATATATATATATATACATACACACACACACACACACACATATATATATATATATATATATATATATATATATATATACACACGAATCATTTTGGAGAGAATTGGGATTCCCGTCTTTTTGTTAAATGGTTATGGTAAAGGGAATTTTTTAAGAGCCCATATCCAGTCTAGACAAGAAGGTATTTAGTGACGTTCGTCGGAATTCCAACCGAGCACACCCTGTCCCGAGCCCAGCACGTTACCACTAGGTTACCTCGGGCCCTTCCGATATCACGACCACGGCTATCGATGGGCTATCGATATAACGACCACGAATGAGGCTGAAAAACTCATCACAACAAAACTGTGAAATATCATTGATCAGTTGATTTAAAAAGTAAAAGTTAACTACTCCCAGCAGCTGTCATGGGACCCAAACTGGGAATTTATATGAAAAAATCCTGTTTTATTACTATTCAGACAATATAAACTTTTTTCGATTGGGAATCTAACCTTCCCTTGCGGGTGGTTGAACTGTTGTCCTTGAAAAATCTTCTCTTTTATACCCATTGAACAAAAGGACGGGAAGAAAAGATACAGCCTTTGTGCTAGAGGAATGAACAGGAAAACCAACATAAATAAAGCACAAATAGCAATAAGATACAATTATTTTGCATACGGCCGTTTCGAAGCTACAAAGGTGCTTCTTCATCAGTGCAACGAACTTAGTGGCAGCTCAAAAAGCCGAAGACTAAGCCCCGCTTAGTCTTCGGCTTTTTGAGCTGCCACTAAGTTCTTTGCACTGATGAAGAAGCTCCTTTGTAGCTTCGAAACGGCTGTATGCAAAATAATTGCATCTTATTGCTATTTGTGCTTTATTTACGTTGGTTTTCCTGTTCATTCCTCTAGAAATGTCTATTGCTGGATATCAGGGTTTGTTTTCGATTGGTTTGGAGCGCTACGGTCAATTTTTGCTACACGAAGGCTATTAGACCGAGACCTACTGCTTAAAGCCGATTTCAAACGGCTACAAACGTCCATGCCAAGAGTAGGATTCGAACCCACAGACTTTGGTACCGAATGCCACCTCCCTAGCCATTCGGCCATCATAAGGCCGGGATATCAGGGTGAACTGGGGTGTCATATTGGTAACGTTTATCAACTTCGTTCTGACCTAGACTTCACAGCTATCCTTTGAGACAGACCTTAGAAAATATATATAAGAAACATTTCCTAATAACTGAGTCGGAAAATATTCTCCTAGGTAGTCTCATTAACTCCCTTCCTGGAATGTAGGCAGATGTGTGGGGGCTGGGTGGCTTATTTTAGAATTCCCAGAATTCTCCTCCATTTCGGAATTCGAACTTTTATGTAAGCGTTAATATATAAAAGATCCGACACCATCGAAAGTTTACATTGGCTATATCATTGTCTCCTGGTACCGGGGCGTCCTATTGGTTAGCGTATAAGGATTCGGTACTGAAGATGCTCGGTTCGAGTTCTGGAGTTCCCCTCAGTGCCCTCGTGTCTACAGCGAGTATGGGCACGTGAAATCTCTATGAGGGAAAGTCTTTCTGTGTGGTTTGTAAGGGTGGGAGAAGGATACGATCCCCCCCCCCCCCAATCATTCCCTTTGTAGTTGCTCGGTCTAAATAGACGTGGCTCCAGGAAAGGATGTTTGTTCATCCATACGGTGCAAGAGAAACCGACAATTTTGCAGTAGTGAGTGAGTGAGTGAGTGAGTGAGTGAGTGAGTGAGTGAGTGTGTGTGTGTGAGTGTGTGTGTGTTGGTTGCTTATGCCACTTGACCGACAGCCAAAGGACCGGTCCCGTAATTTTGAACCAAGTGACGAGACCAGGACACTTGACCCCGCACCTCCAGAGGTAATTTTGAGAACCTGGAGGACATTGCAGCCACGGCAGATTTTACGTGCCCCAGCCGCCATTAGTGTACAAGGCAGTGGATTTGTCAGCGACGAGCTTCGAACCAGTGACTTTCAGATCGCTAGCCCGCTGCCCTTGCCAATTGGGCCGCTGCGCATATATATATATATATATATATATATATATATATATATATATATGTGTGTGTGTGTGTGTGTGTGTGTGTGTGAGTATACTATCTGGCCAAAAGTATCCGGACGCCCAGTGGTACGGACTCGGAAAGTCCTGAGGCTTATATTAATATGATGTTGGTCCTCCTTTTGCATCGATGGCAACCTGCACACGTCTGGGGAGACTTTCCACCAGTTTTTGACAGATATCCATAGGAATTGACTTCCAGGCGTCCATCACAGCTGAAGTGAGGACTGTCGATTTGACTGGCTACGTAATCTGCGTTCTAATTCGTCCCAAAGGGGTTCAATGGGAATTAGATCGGGCTCTGAGAAGGCCAGTCCAGTTTTTGAACACCGATATCGTCAAATCATGCCTGCGAAAGTCTCGATATGTGAATGGAGCAATTATCCTCCTGGAAGAGATATGGGCCTTCCCCGAAATATTGCCAAAGAGTTGGGAGAGCAGCATCGTCCAGAATGTCCGCATACATCTAAGAGTTCGTGTTTCCAACCACGGAAACTAAGAAACCCAGGCCAAACAATGAAAAACACCCCCATACCATGATGCTGCAGCCACCAAACTTAACAGTCAGCACAATGCAGTCACGTAAGAAGCGCCCGCCGGGCATCCGCCAAACCCAGACGCGTCCATCGGACTGCCAGATTGTAAAGCGAGATTCATCACTCCAAAGAATATTTTTCTACATGTCCACAGTCCAATGACGGTGAGCTTTGCACCATTGCAATTGACGCCTCTCATTCTGGGAAGTGATGTTCGGCTTGTGAGCGGCTGAACGACCATGGAATCCCAGGTTTTGTAACTCTCGACGAACAGTCTTGCTGCTAGCACTAACGCCTGATGAACTTTGGAACTCCTGAGTGATTTCAACCAACGAGGACTTGCGATTTTGTTTCACTACCCTTTCCAGAGTTCTACGGCTACGTTCACTATTTTTTTTCGGCCTGCCACTTCGTTTATCTGCAGTTTCACTGCCTCGACGTTTCCACTTCACAATTACACACTCACAGTAGATTTTGGCTTCTGTAGCATGTCCGAAACTTCACGAACTGATTTCCCACTATAATGCCACGATCAAAGTCACTAAGCTCCTTTGACTTACTCATTGTCTCACAAACGCATAAATATGACCTGACAAACCACTATCAACAGTTTTATAGCTTTCGGTTAAGCATCAAATTACGTCATCTGCAGATCCACTTCTTTAGGAGGGTGTCCGGATACTTTTGGCCAGATAGTGTTTATATATATATATATATATATATATATATATATATATATATATACATAATAATATATCATTATCTTCCCCCAATATTCTCGAAAAACTCGGAAAAGAAATATTCATACGACACAATGACCTTCTGATATACTCGATTCCTTGTGGCCACGAGCTTTTCAAGGTCGGAATAACGCAAGTCCACTGCATACGGACCCCAAATCCTACAAGTGTACCTTCCTTCCTTATCAGCGGACTTTTGGCAGATGTCCTTGGCAACGTGCCTAATTGCCCTCTTATTAGGTGGTAGAACTACATAGTTACATTGTATGTACGAAATTTATCGCCATTCTATCTCTATTTAATAAAAACAAAATCAAATGAGTCAAACTCCCCAAATAAAATCTTATTTCAAATTTGTAGCTTAAGGCTGATGAGTAGCACAATGTAAAAATGAAATGCTGTTTCAGGGTGTAATGTTTCTGGGTAACGAATTGACCTGTTTTGGGCATCCCATGTTTCTATCTTAAGTATGCTGTAGTATCAGGCGCCTTTAGGTAGAGAATGTGCGTCATACTAGGCGGAAATTCCCGAGCGACGGGTGTAACCCCCCCCCCCCCCCCCACGGCATCGAAGGGAGAAGGTCAGCTGAGAATTGGGAGAGTAAGGCCGTCTGCACACGGAACAACTCAAAAGAAACTGATAACTGACTCCAGTCACAAACCAGTCCGTGATGAGTCGTAACCTATGTAATTGAATGGAGCCACGCGACGGGTTTGTAACCAGTTGCGCCATGTGCGTGGCTCCATTCAATTACATAGGTTACGACTCATCACGGACTGGTTTGTGACTGGAGTCAGTTATCAGTTTCTTTTGAGTTCGACGGGTTTGTAACCAGTTGCGCCGTGTGCGTGGCTCCATTCAATTACATAGGTTACGACTCATCACGGACTGGTTTGTGACTGGAGTCAGTTATCAGTTTCTTTTGAGTTCGACGGGTTTGTAACCAGTTGCGCCGTGTGCGTGGCTCCATTCAATTACATAGGTTACGACTCATCACGGACTGGTTTGTGACTGGAGTCAGTTATCAGTTTCTTTTGAGTTCGACGGGTTTGTAACCAGTTGCGCCGTGTGCGTGGCTCCATTCAATTACATAGGTTACGACTCATCACGGACTGGTTTGTGACTGGAGTCAGTTATCAGTTTCTTTTGAGTTCGACGGGTTTGTAACCAGTTGCGCCGTGTGCGTGGCTCCATTCAATTACATAGGTTACGACTCATCACGGACTGGTTTGTGACTGGAGTCAGTTATCAGTTTCTTTTGAGTTCGACGGGTTTGTAACCAGTTGCGCCGTGTGCGTGGCTCCATTCAATTACATAGGTTACGACTCATCACGGACTGGTTTGTGACTGGAGTCAGTTATCAGTTTCTTTTGAGTTGCTCCGTGTGCAGACGGCCTTACTGGAAAGATCTCTTATTTCGCCAGATCACAATTTTAATATTTTCCTATTTAATTATTTTTCACTTGTATTCATTTTTATATTTCTAGTATAAATTCTAGTATATTTTTCTAGTATATTTCTAGTATAAAATAATATAAATTATTCTCCGTTTGTATATAGAGTTAAGGCTTCTGTGTACTAACCCTAATGGATTCGCTCACCTCAATGTTAACCTATGGAGAAAATGTGTCCAAGGATTGCCGACCTGGATTTAAAATGTTTTTTTAAAAAAATTGTACTCCGTAATAGAGAAAGAAATTTTACACCTCGGGACATTTTTCGTTTGTTTTAAAAGCAAATAATATTTTTAAATTCAAATTATTCGGGGGAAAATCTGGTGTAGTGTGTTTTAAACGCTCATCAGTAATTCCTTTGATGTACGAAATTTATAAAATGAGTCCTGTTGCAAGGTGCAGAAAAGTTCAGGCCATCTGAAAATACCATTTTTATTGGATTATCGGCATTTATGTAGCTGTCAATAGTAGACACATTTTCTCCCGATGTTAACACGGAGGTGAGCGAATCCAATAGGGTAAGTACACAGCATACTTAATCCAAGAACAGAATAATAATAGCACGAATCCTTCTATAGACACTACAATTATAAAATAGTGATAAGATGTATGCAATTTTTACATAGTTCACATAGAACAGAAAGTAGGTTCTTCCATCACCGAAAGCGGAAGTCATCTCTGATACACTCTCAGAGATGAGTGGTTCACGGGGGTGAGTGAGTTGAAGTACACTCTCTACCATTAAGTATTTTGACACCTGTGACAGAAAAGAAAAACAAAATTTATTCATATTCAACAGTTGGTAGAGCCTCCACGAGAGGCAATTACAGCCTCAAACCACCGGGGCATGCTTTCCACAGGTCTTTGTATGACGACTAATGGCATTTTCTTCCACTCGGCTTGGAGATGACGTGTAAGTTCCTTCACCGATTTTGGATAGTTGTTGCACCCCTTAATTTGCCGATCCAACTCGTTCCAAAGTTTTTCGATGGGGTTCAGGCCTGGGCAGGCCAGTCCATTCGGTTAACCCCATTGTCACCATACCAATCCATGGTAGACCTCGCAACATGGCAGTTGTCGTCCTGGAAGTAACATGGGTCCAACCCGAAAAACTGCCACAATGTAGGAAGCACACTGTTATCCAAAATAGTGAAGTAGGCGTCGGCGTTGATCTTACCATGAATTGGGACCAAGGGTCCCAGTCCATACCAGGAGAAACACCCAGACCAAAATTCCACCTCCGCCGAACTTTACTGTGGGCACAAAGCCTTCTAGCAGGAGGCGTTATCCAGGCAGACGCCAGACCTAGACCCTGCCATCCGAACGGTTGAGGGTGAACCTTGATTCGTCGCTCCAGAAAGCCCGTTTCCACTGATCTACGCTTCACTTTCGACGTACTTTGTACCACATTAACGGAGCAGGGCGGTTGGACTTTGGGATCAAAGGCTTAGGAGTGGCAGCACGACCATGAAAACCAACAGAGGTGCTTCTTTACGGAAGGTATTCATCGACACAACACTCCCGGATGCCTAAATTCTGGAGTAAGTGGTCCATCGGTTGGGGGCGGTTCTTCTGAATTTTTCGAGACAGCCACCGTCGGTCTCTATCTCCCAGTTTTGTCGGTCTGCCGACTCGGGCCACATTCCGACAATCACAGCTCACGTTGCACTTCTGAATCACATAGGCCACTGTCGATTTTGGGTAATTCAGCTCGCTAGACATGTCCCTTACGGATCGGCCATTTCTGTGATACCCGATGATTACACCATTCTCGAAATCAGATAACTCTGCACCTCGTGGCATCTCGCATGCGACCAATGCCAATGTTGTTTTCTACACGATATTTAACGGTGGAGGGCGTGACGTATATCAGGACCGCAGATATCGTCATTTTCATAGGTATCCAAATACTTATTGGTAAATAGTGTAGTAGTTCGTTTCAAAAGTATGAAACATTTTCTTCGCGAATCGTTAAAATTTAAAAACTTTATTTGCTCTTCTTTTAAGGAATGAAAAAGATATCCTACTGAAAATTTCTTTCTCTACCTTGAAGGACAATATAAAAAAATTAAATCCGAGTCGACAATTTTACCATATAAGACATTTTTCTCCATGGTTTGCGAATACAGTTAGGCCGTCTGCACACGGAGCAACTCAGCATAGGTTGCGACTCATCACGGACAGGTTTGTGATTTGAGTCGGTTATCAGTTTCTTTTGAGTTGTTCCATGTGCAGACGGCCTAAAGGGGACAAGGGACCTTCAAACTGGAAAATTTTGATTTTCAGATTTGAACTCCATATACAAAAAGAGAATAATTTGTATTTTTTTTACTAGATTGATAACGTTTAGAATTCAAAATAAGGATTTTTTGGCAGAATAATTCTTGGTTCTCAAAAAAAATTTCAAAATTTTCTAGTATTTTTCAAAATGCTCCATGTGCATTCTGAATCCCTTAAAAACCTTATATTTGTTTAATGTAAGTTTACCGTACATATATAAACATTATTGTGCAATGATTTCTTTTTGGTCGTAATCTAAAACGGTAAATAATTATTTTTTGATCTGACTATTGTTTTCCTTTATGTTTTTGCATGATTTCATGGTCTATAAATTTGAAAAATATTCCTGGTTTCAAAGAATGACGTACAGGTTTGTGGAAAATACTTCCATTAACAATACTGAGAAATTTGGAAGGAATCAGAAGAAAGTAATGTGCATTAAGAAAAATTCTAGAGTTTTTGAAATTAATAATGATCTAGAATTTATTTAAAAGAATTCTATGTCATTAATTTTTAAGATTTCTAGAATTTTTGAAGAATTGTTTGAAAAATGGGTCTTATTTTCCACAAAATACTTATTTCTGAATTCTAAGTGTGTTCAATGTAGTAGAAAAGAATATTAATTATTCTCATTTTGTATTTGAGAGTAAAATATTGAAAAATTTAAAAAGAAAGAGATTTAAGGTTCCTTGTCCCGTTAAGATGATAATTTATCATTGAAACAGTATTAAATTTGTACTTTGATGCTTTATGATTTAACAACTATTTAGTTCAATGTTTTTAGTTAAAAAAATAACTGACAAAAAAAACCCCATTTTCCTTCTACGTTTTGACGTCATTTTGAAAAGCTAATAACAGTCTATGTTTTGTGCCAAAGGCAAAAGTCTAACGACCCGTCTTATAAGCCACCTACAAGTATGGGCAGACAGTCTACAGAGGTTGTTTGCATTCAGTTCTGCCCGCGCCTTATGCTTTTAAAAATCATCTGTTTTCTCGGAATATCGGCTATTTTGATCTTGTGTTGTCTTGGCTGATTCGAGAAAGTTAATACCGTCAGTTACTCGTTGGCTAGTTTGTGATCTGTATCGAGAAGAAGGTACTTTGAATTAAAAAGTAACATAAAAAAACCGCTTTTTCCTGTCATCTTTGCCGTAATTTTGAAAAGCCAATAACAGAGCCAGTATTGTATGCTGTCCGCTGTGATAAGGTTGAATTTGCTTAGAAAATAGCGATTTTAATACAGGGTGACCGGGCTAAAGGTATCCAAAATTCGTGATTTATTTTTACGGAACTACCCATTAGAATTTTAAAAAAAATTATTTAAATAGAAAGAACATCTCACCAAGTTTGAATATCAATCATAGACTTCGATCATAGTATCATAGATTTCGATGTGTGCACCTTTTATAGCACGACAAACGTGTAAATGGTAATCCAGTTCTCTCCAAGTGTTCCGTAGCATATCAGGAGTGATTTACACGAATTTCTTGAATGATACGCCTCTTCAACTCATCCAGAGTTTCAATTTTTTGTTTATACACAATGGATTTAAGGAATCCCCGAGCAAAACAGTCTAATAACGCCTGATATGCTACGAAACACTTGGAGAGAACTGGATTACCATTTAGACGTTAGTCGTGCTACAAAATGTGCAAACATCGAAATCTATGATACTATGATAGAAATCTATGATTGATATTAAAACTTGGTCAGATGTTATTTCTATTTAAATAATTTTTTTAAATTCTAATGTGTAGTTCCGTAAAAATGAGTCATGACTTTTGGATACCTTTAGCCCGGACACCCTGTATTTTTGGTTCAAGTGGTAAATTTATGGAGTAAAAAGACTCGGAAATGAATGTTGAAACCAGAATTTTCTGGTCATAACGAAAAAATAGTAAAGGAGTAGTAGTTAGATACCAAAGTAACACACATCGTTGGCCCCAAAGCAAATTTTCGTTACGTCGTTGGGGAATAGTTACCGTTGGCAGAACTTCCAGATACAAATATGGACAAACTGTAAAATGTTTATGCTGTGCCCTCAATTATAAAATGTTCTTGTCCCAACTGCAAATGAGAGAGTAACTCACCCAACGGTTTGGCCAACTAAAAGCCAACCTTGCGTAGAACTGCAATGCCAACCGTTGTTTCAACATAACCCCAATGACAAAATACAACTGTTGGCCAACTATTGCCAACAATTTCCCAACGGTCTTGTCATACTTGGGTAGGAGGCTGTAGGTTGTCTGCTGGGGTCGAAAATACTGAGTTTATTGACGATGTTCTACCTGGCCCTGGCATTCGATCGAGAGCCTGTGGGTTCGAGTCCCACTGTTGGCAGGGATGTCTGAAGCCGTTCGAAATCGGTTTAAACTGTAGGTCCCTTCTAATTAGTCTTAGTTAGCCCTTGTGTAGAAAAAGTTGACTGTAGCGCTCGAAACCAACCTACAAACCATAACTGATGTGTCATGCCTCCGTTCGTGTCGTCCCTTCATAGGGGGTAATAGGGGGTAATGCTGGTCCGCTTATATGGTGCCCCCATAATAAAATGGCCAGCAAAATTGCGGTGAATTATAGGCGAATGTTTTCACGACAAGTGCCTCCGCATTTTGAAAATAAATAAATAAATGTTCTGAATAAGTACAAATATCTAGGCGTTTTAAAACTGTGAAGTTCAAAAACACTATCTAAAAAACAATTTGAAATCATAAGGCTTCTGCGTAGTAAGGAAGAAAATCGTATTTCAGATCTCCACTTGTTTCTAAATCTCGGCGTGGCCTCAAGACTCGAAAGTGACATAGGAGAAAGCTACTCACCACCCCTTTGAAGACTGACATTTAGATAGATTCATATGAGTATGAGTTTCTCTCCGTAGAGGATGGAGACGCTTTGATAACCTTCTTCCCCCAAATTAATTTTTTCTTACTATTTACACCTACAAAAAAATAAAAACGGTATTTTTAGATAGCCTGAACTTTTCAGCACTTATCTATATTTTTCTGTTTTTGAGTTTCCACCATCAAAAGGAATTATTTGCATTAAAACACAGCATACCACGCTATATACCATTATATTTTTTGATAAAATGTTCATGAAATATTAACTTCTTTATTACCGTCTTTATTTCATTTAGTAATTCAATTAGTAATTTTGTACCCCCTTCTAATTGGGGTACAAAATTACTAAGGGAATTACTAAATGAATTACAAAATTACTAAGTAAAATATTCACTTAGTAATTTTGTACCCCCTTCTGAATGGGGTACAAAATTACAAAGTGAAGCGCATAATCGCTATTTAACGTAATAATCCCGTAACTGAAAAGCACATGTCTCAGATCAATGCCGTGAGACAGTGCATAAAGGCATGTATAATGAGATTTCTGATGCTAATGTCGACAAAAACTGAAACAGAAAACATTAATTAGGTTATTTCAATAGTTCATGTTTATTTCTGCGTTTTTTAAATGTTTTATTGTTTCTTCTTAAAAACAGAAACGCTTTGAATTTAAATTAAGTTACCAAGAAAAACCCGTCAGGGCTTATCTGCCGATGCATAATAAACAGCTACAGCCTTCAGATCAATGACAACAAACAGTGGAATTAATGAGCAAAACACTTCTCAATGCTGAAATATTTTTCTTTGTTTTGGGCTAACCTTACTGTCACTCTGTGATCGCGTGCCGGTCGGTGCCTATTTAAAATTCTTCGCGTTGTTTTATCCTCATCTCTTGCCTTTTAAAATATCTTTCGCTGCTTATTTGGTTACGGCAACACCGTCCGACCTTCGGAGATTTACTAAATATGCGCCTTACTTCTTCGAAACAGCGTCCGAATTCTCAGCTGGAGAGTTTTCCTTTACCTGGTTCAATGACACGTGTTGTCACACAGCAGATAAATGCTTAATTACGCCGGTTGAACTGTCCAGAAACGATTCGTGGATTCGGGTATTGTTCGAAATGGACGCTGAGTATTTCGTAGTAAAGCATTTTAATGATAATTTTGATGGCTAACGGTGGGACAAGAGTTATAGAAATCAGGGCCATGCATATGAATGTTTGATCTTTGGTATTAACTCTGCTGAAAACTCTAAGGCCCGTCCGATGGGTTTGTAACCAGTTGCGCCGTGTGCGTGGCTCCATTCAATTACATAGGTTGCGACTCATCACGGACTGGTTTGTGATTTGAGTCGTTTATCAGTTTCTTTTGAGTTGCTCCGTGTGTAGACGGACTAAGACTGCTGTGTACTAACCCTATTAGATTCACTCACCTCCATGTTAACCGATCGAGAAAATGTGTCTACTATTGACAGCTACATAAATGCTGATAATCCAATAAAAATGGTATTTGCAGATAGCCGGAAATTTTCTGTCCCTTGCAACAGGATTCATTTTCGTCTATCAAAGGAACTTATGAGCGTTTAAAACACACCAGACAAGATTTTTCCCGAATATTTTAAATTTTCAAATATTTGCCTTTTTTTTAAAGTAAAATGGCCCATGTTGTAAAATTTCTTTTTATATTACGGAGTACAATTTTTTTATAAAATGAATCCAAGTCGGCAATCCTCAGAGAAATTTTTTTCATAGGTTAACAATGAGGTGTACGAATCCAGTAGGGTTAGTACACAGCAATTTTAAAACCTCCAACTGTGGGAGACATTGAAATCGCATTCTATTTAATCTGCTAATTTCGGTGAGATACGCTGTTATCGTAGCGCACTGAATCGTTGTAGAATCTGAACAGCGGTAAACGCTATTACTCCATCGACTGAATTTTGTATGAATTATGTATTTTAATACAGGGAAGTGTCATTTCACCAACTCTGCTTCAAGGAAACAATACTTCTAAGAAATCCGTTATCATTCTAAATAATACTGCATCAAGGGATTTTTTATATTCTAAATAGTTTTCTGTTAAACGCGATATTCGAATACCTCTCAAGATAACAAATAAAAATATTGTCTTTTTCTGGGCCAGAGATAGCCTATCAGCAGCGCGTCGGCTTTCGGTCCTGAGGGTGCTCGGATCGAATCCTGACAAGCGCCGTTAAACAACTTCGTGTCTAGTTCGTTAAATTCGTAGACCGGACGGTCCTTCTATGAGGTCAGTGAATGGGGAAGGTACAATCTCCCCCAGATGTCGTCCCTGGGGTTGATCGGTGAAAATTGTGGTGGCACCTTGCCAAGTCGGACTCCGACCCTTGTGGTGCTAATAGAAACCGGAGTCGCATTACTCAGCCCGGAGCCTATAAGGACCTGGTCTGGAACTGCTGGCCAGAGGGCATTAGGAACAACAACAATAATAAAAATATAGCTTTTTCTGTATATTTAAATTATTGGTATTAAAAGTCTCAGTTGTGACCTTGTGGTTAAGGAGCTCGTTTATGGTTTCCATGGACACAAAAACTACTCCTTCCTTACATATATACACATACCATGTTTATTCATATACAGTGGAACCTCGCATAACGAGCATAATTCGTTCTAGAGTTTTACTCATAATGCGAAACACTCGTTAAGCGAAACAATTTTTCCCATATAAATTAATGTAAAATAGGATAATGCGTTCCATGCCAAAAAATACTCAAATTTTTTTAGATTTAACGTTTATTATTTAAAGAAAATTACTTATACATAAATTCTTAAGGAGCAAAATCATCCATATGTAGTCTATTATTCACGAATTTATGACACATATCTAATTTTTTTACTCGAAAGCTATCTAGCGACATTTGTTTTTCTCGGCGCTTCAAAATTTGCTGAAAATGTGTCACCGCATTGTCATTGAATAAATTTATAGCGCTCATAGCCACCGTCTTATCAGGGTGATGCTTTGTAACTTACGATGCAACAGTTTCCCATGCTTTCATTATTTCTTTTATTGCGCTAGAAGATTGTTTCTTTGCTGCTTCTTCGTCCTTCTCCACTGACAAACTCTCCTCTACAACTGCTTGCTGTGAAAGACACTGCAATTCTATTGGCTGTCCGGTGGTCAGCTCTTGGTTGTGCTCTTCCACAAGCTCCTCGATATCATTGTTATCCTCCAGTCCCATGATATTTGCTTCTCGAACCATCCATGACTACCCTTAAATACTTATTTTTCGGCCGTTGATGATCCTGGTGACGTGAAGATCCGAGTGACGTGAAGAGGGGATTTCCTTCCACGTCACTCGTTATGCGAAATGTTGCTCCTTAAGCGAGCCATTTTTTTACGATTTATTTTGCTCGTTATGCGAAATACTTGTTATGCGAGGTGCTCATTAAGCGAGGTTCCACTGTATTTTTACAGCATCTATGGTACAACATTTCCATTATCAATTGATCATTATCAAACCTCAAACAGAACAATGATCAATCGAAAATGCGTAAGTCTAGCATCTAAAATCTAGCATAGAGACGGGAAGCACGTCAAATATTCACCTTTTTTCAGTCATCGTTCTCTCCCTTCTATCTTTCTTATATATATCCCCTCTTTCAGAAAATTCCAGAACATTCTAGAGGACTCCTTCACCGCGTGGGAAAACAAATCCGCCGCCTTCGGTTAGCCAGCATCTGGTCTCCCTGTAGTAGTTGTAATTAGTTTGTTTTTAACTGACCGTTAAGGACTTGTTTAACGACCCTGTCAATCTTACTTAAACTGGTCGCATCTGTAAAGACTTTTCCCAATTAGGAATGGGCACCGCGCCATCATATGTGTAGAGGTTCTGACAGTCTCCTTATGCTAAACTTGCACAAGATATAAAGTTCTCCGTCGAAAAATATATAAACCACCCGCGTCTAGGGTGTTAAGATGCTCGGGAAGGGGAATAGGGGAATATTTCCGAGAGAACATGAATATAATCTTAAATGACGCAACCAATTGTCCAGTCAGAATTCAAGTGAAATTTGCTGAACGGCAGAATCTAGCCGCATGCCTTTGAACGATCTATGACGCCAGCAGCCCATGCCTTTATTTTTTTTTGTTTCAATCCAAAATATTAATAATTTATGTCTCGTTTTTATTGCAGGATAATCTATTCGCAGTATTAATAAGTAAATCTCTCATGCTCCGCACTTTGTCTATGTGAAGAAATCAAAGTGTTTATTGAAGAAATGTAGTTTTATCTAATATGTACGAGGGTAATTCATAGTGTCAAAAGAAGAAAAAAATTCCTTATTCTATACTTTCTCTCTCGGATAAAATCCAAAGTTCCGAGAGAAAATTTTCCTATTTTATATGGAGTAAGATATAAATTCAATGTCAAGGAGAGAGTTACGAATTCATCCCCTATCGGAAGAAGAGTTTTAGGATTCAAGAAGTCAAGAGAAAGAATACGACTTTGTTCTCGCAGAGACAGAAAAAGTTTGACGCGTAAAGAAGTTCATTTCATTTCACCCCATCTATATAAAACACTTCCGTGACTGACTGACAGACAGATAACGCACAGACTAAACCGCTGGACCTATAGAGTTGAAATTTTGTATGGCGATTCTTCTTATAGTGTAGGGGTGTACTAAGAAAGATTTTTGAAAAATTCTTCTTAGATCTTTTAAAATTAAATTTTTAAGCTGTTTTTGTAACATTCTTTAAAATTTGAATTTAAAATAATGATCTGGGGGTTATAAAATTTATATCGCGAAAAAGATCATAAAAATTCCTTTAAAATGAAATCTTTTTCGAATCTTTGCCTCCATTTTCTGATTTTTGGTGAATTTTTACAGATTAATTTTTAAAATTTAATTTATTAAATGCTGATCACGTGGTTTCCTTTCTTTTCGTGATACTTTAAATTAATTTATCGTCACGTGCATAACAACGAAATAAATTGACAAATTTCTTTTTCTTGCTGATGCGGCAGATGATTGGACATTATCCAAAAATATATTAAAATACAGAAAAAGAAATGTTTCTCAAACTGTATTATATTAATTGTACTATATTCTTTGGTATGTTCTATTAGATTTACTTTCAAATTTTTCTTCTACATTATTTTGTCTTTAAAAATATCCGATTTTTTTATATTTTTTGGGTTTTTTGGCATTAATTGCATACATTGACCGTTGTATTTATTTTAAATATATATATATACAGTGATTTCCGCTTATAAGAATCACGTTTGTTATTACTGATTTTGATTCTTATAAGCGGTTGATTCTTATAGCCGAAATTTAGGTTTTTGGACAGGCAGGCACACACACACCGATATATACATGTATTAGATAATTTACCCTAAAATACTCTTTAATTTACGTTAATTATCTTTTATTAAAATTATTTTTTATAAGTTTAAAAATACAACTTAATTTCTAGACCTATAAGTAGATACACATGATTATAGTAAGAGAAGAAAAAATCGAATATTTGTTACAACATACCTGCTTAAAAGTTTTAACATTTCAACTACAGGAAGGGAGCAAGAAAAAGTTTTCTATGGTAGTTTGACGTAATGAAGTTTTCAGGAGGCTGTTTCTACCTCTTTCAATACTAATAGTCTCAGACGAAGATTCACCTTCTAGCTTACGTTTCACGGTTTGATAACGTGCTGAATCTACTAATGTCACGCTTGCTTAAGTGACAGTGGACACTTCGCAGAAAATTTATGTGTTTCAGGGTCCAGAAAGCCGCAACCAGTATGTCGGAGGTGGGAAGAAAAGAGTCCCTATTTTTGTTTGTCAGTGGAGAAAAGTGAAATCGGACCCGGACAGGTAAAGCTAATAGGACAGTGGGTCAAGCTAATAGGACAGTGTTGTGCTGAAGCCTTTAAGGGAAAACTATTATGTTATGTCTGACAAAGAAAGGGATGAATTTTACGACTATATTCCATCAATCTTATCAATCTTTCTTTTAAAAAAAAGAAAGAAATTCGTGCCTTTTGAGGGTTTAAGTGGCTTTTTTGGAAAAATGAAAGGAAAGCGAAGAGTGTGAACTGATTCTTAAAACCGGTGAATTGATTCTTTAAAGCGAAAATTTTAACATGGAAATAATACATTTGTTTTTGTTTTCCCGATATTGATTCTTATAAACGGTTGATTCTTATAACCACTGATCACTATAAGCGGTGTTTACTGTATATGTATATATATATATATATATATATATATATATATATATATATATATATATATTTAACAGCTCCGTAACTGACTGACTCACTGACTGACTGACTGATTGACTGACTGACATACAACGCACAGACCAAACCGCTGGACTTAAAGGGCTGAAAATTTTGCATGGCGATTCTTCTTATGGTGCAGGGGTGCACTAAGAAAGATTTTTGAAAATTCTTCTTAGATTTTTTTAAATTAAACTTTTAAGCTGATTTTGTAACCTTTTTTAAGTTTGCATTTAAAATAATAATTTGAGGGTTATAAAATTTATATCGCAAGAAAGATCATAAAATTCCTTTAAAATGAAATCTTTTTCGAATCTCTACCTCGATTTTCTGATTTTTGGTGAATTTTTTAAAGATTTATTTTCAGAATTTAATTTATTAAACGCTGATCACGTGATTTCTTTTTCTGGTACTTTAAATCAATTTATCGTCACGTGCATAACAACTAAATAGACAAAAAAAATTTTTTTTTTCTTTCGAATGCAGCAGACGATTGGATATTATCCAAAAAAAAAATCCCTTACGATTTTATATATATATATATATATATATATATATATATATTTATATATATATATATATATATATATATATATATATATATATATATATATATATATATTTATTTATTTATTTACATCAATTGTATACATTGATCGTAGCATTTATTATAAATATATATATTTATTTTTTTGCCATTAATTGCTTATATTGACCGTTGTATTTAATTTGAATGTACTTCGTATCGAAGTGTGGGTTTTCAGCTATTATATATATACAGAGGAATCTCGATCTATCGTTCTCTGAATTATTGTTTTCCCGTATGTGTCGTTTATTTCCCCCCGTCCCGACCATCATATTGCTTTGTTATGTTCCCGCATCTATTGTTTTCCCACATTTATCGTTCAATTCAGTCGGTTCCTTGAAAAACGATAGATCGAGATTCCACTGTATATATATATATATATATATATATATATATATATATATATATATATATATATATATATATATATATATACACTCTTGTGCCCGTATTCTTGGGATACATGCTAACCCACCCCGTAAGGAAAGGGTTAAAGGAAATTCAGAAGATCACGGAATCAACTTCACGAGAAAATGACGTTGAATATCCGAAATACAATTTACTACATGAAACAATGTTGTTTCCTTCAAACCCTTTCTGTGCCAAACCCGATGCTCTCACGCCAATTACTGTCTCGTACCCGATATCGCTCGACGGAGCGCAAAAATCCACCGCGTCCAGGCTATAAATTTTCAGAAATGAGACTCTTTATTTTTGGAATGCACTCTTCATTTTCGTGGAATTGATGAGAGAAAACAGAGCGAGTATTATTAGAGCAAGGAAAAAAGAAACATCGACGTGAGAAATGGCGAAAGAAAAGAAACGGCCCCCCGGGCGATGTTCCTTTTTTTTTTCTCTCTATCTTTCTCTGTGGAGGAAAACCGACCGGGCTATTATACAGTTTAACGAGGCAGACCGAAAACACGCTTATTCAATCATTCATTACCGCGTGAATGCATGTCGTGGATTAAACAATCCAGAGGAGATGTCGTGTCACCCGTTAAGGCTGCCGTGTACTAACCCTGTTGGATTCGCTCACCTCAATGTTAACCTATGGTGAAAATGTGTCTACTATTGACAGCCCCATAAATGCTGATAATCCAATAGAAATGGTATTTTCAAATAGCTTGAACTTTTGTGCACCTTGCGACACGATTCATTTTATAAATGTCGTCCACCAAAGGAATTTAGGAGCGTTTAAGGGGACAGTGGACTTTCAAAATTGTCCAAAAATTCGATTTTTTTTTTATTTTATTGAATTGTGAAACTACGGACGAGTAGGAATGTGTTGCAAAAATAATTTTTAATTTTTGTGATTACTTTCCTAGGTATAGGCATTTGTATTTAATTTAGATATTATGTGGTTACTAATAGAAATAACTTTAAATGCGTTTTTCTCAATAAAAATTTCCATGTCATTGGAATATTCAAACTGCTCCAGGCGCCTTTCTAATTATCGTATTACTTTGAAATTTAATTTTTATATACTTAACTGTATATCAAATAAATCTTATTGAAAAAAATTATGCTTCGTAGCTCAGAATATCTAAACTTTGTACTTGAAAAGATGATTTATAGGTATTTTGCGTAATAAAAAGGGTGTTTTTACTATTATTATTTTTTCTCTTTATATTTTTAATGAATGCTTAAAATAAGCAATAAGTTTCATTGTTAGTTCAATAAGGTATCCTGTAAATAAATATTGCCATATTATATGCAAAAGAAATGCGCATGGAACATTTTTAATTAGGCAAATTTTTGATATAATTAATAATTCATAAATTATTAATATTTCATCATTAAATTTTAACCACTTTTACATATCTGTGGTACTAATCACATATTCAAATTTCAAGAAAATCCATTCAAAACAAAAAAAAGTTAGGTTTGAAGGTCCACTGTCCCTTTAAAACACACTACACTAGATTTTTCTTCCAGATCATTTAAATTGAAAAATACTATTTGTATTATTTTCAAACGATAAATGTCTCAAGGAGTAAAATGTCTTTGTTTATTACGGAGTGCAATTATTTTTTTTAATCTATAAATTCAAGATGACAACCCTTTATGATGGAGCCGGACTCCTGCTATCTAAGGCCGTCTGCACACGGAGCAACTCAAAAGAAACTGATAACCGACTCAAATCACAAACCAGTCCGTGATGAGTCAGTCAACTGGTTACAAACCCGTCGGACGGGTTTGTAACCAGTTGCGCCGTGTGCGTGGCTCCATTCAATTACATAGGTTACGACTCATCACGGAATGGTTTGTGATTCGAGTCAGTTATCAGTTTCTTTTGAGTTGTTCCGTGTGCAGACGGCCTTACTGTTGTAAAACCAACATCAGACATATCAAACCAACTCCAGACAGATAGATAAGACACCTTCAATGGAAGATAGATATAAATATCAAATTAATGTATGCGATGTAGAGAAAATAGTAATATAGCAGTGTAATTTGTTAAAATAAGTTGCTGAAAGGATTTACCGCCAAAAGATGGCGACAAACCAACTGAAAATAAAATTCCGACAAGATACGTGCAAATAACTCGTCAACGCCGGCGTTGACGAGTTTGTAACCAGTTGCGCCGTGTGCGTGGCTCCATTCAATTACATAAGTTGCGACTCATCACGGACTGGTTTGTGATTTGAGTCGGTTATCAGTTTCTTTTGAGTTGCTCCGTGTGCAGACGGGCTAACTCCTCAGTATCGCAGACCATACTCGTCCGAATTTTATTTGCGTCGACGTTTTTTCACCAAAGAGCACAGAGACGGGCTGTCGAATGAAAACTCGGTTTAATAACGCAGAAAAGATGAATATTTACAAATGAATGAGTTCTTAAATGGTGCATGCCAAGTGCCGAACATAGAGTTGAACATAGAGTTGAAGAGTGCCGTACTTAGAGTTGAACCAACCGACTCACACGGACGACGGCGTCATCCGTGTGAGTCGGTTAGTTCAACTCTATGTACTGCCTGATCGCAACTGCGGTGCCGCAACGACACCGGATCGCTCGTGTGCACCGAGCCTAAATCTTCAGGTGAGGTATGTAGGGATGGAAGGAAGGTAGGTGTCCCCCATATGCCCCTCCTGGAGGTACACGGTTTATATTGGGGTGGGAGCGGTCAGAGGTCGGTCTCCGACCCTTGTAGTGCCTTATAGCAAGTGCTAAACCCGGAGCTGCAAGGGACATACAAAATAAAAAGAGATAAAGACCACGTGCCGTTAAACATTTTCAGGTTATGTAGAATTCAGCCTAATTTCCCTATTAATAGTCGTTTTAGGAACGTCAGCACTAAACATTCCAACGCATTCGTGTAACTGATAATTTAAGGATTCAAAAATAATTAAGATTTTTATAAAATCTGCGTTAAAAGTATTGAAGTTTAATTTCAGAGTGTGTGCTAAATACTGTTCAATCATAAAAAAGGTTTGCCTATCACGAAATACGATGACCTGGGCTACAGCAATTTCAACTTAATAGCTTCCATAACGCAGAATGTTAGCGAAACCGCAATGTTCCGATACATCGTTAAGAAACAAACGATTGCCTTCGGCTGGAGCTATTTACTGTGGACCAACCACAAAGTGCACAAATAGGGTCAACAATCCAAAAATGAATTTACCCGACTTTAAATTCGTATAGGATCTCATGACGCTCTACTGACATTTAACGAAAGACGGTATTAACCATGGTTGGCCAATCGAAAATTGCCACCTCACATGCATCATTTAACTCAATAGTAAAGATAAAATTAGAGGTTAACTTGGAAATGTGATTAAGAAAAATAATTTATTACATATAAAATTCTGGTTGTTAAGGAAATTTAAGCGATCTGCATAAAAAAAAGATCTGTTCACAACTGAAAGCCGATACTCTTTTAATGATTGGTTTTGTTTACCGGTTGCTTCAAAACGTGAGCCAACTATCTGGTCTTCGATAACCGTCATAATGCAAGTTATCTTGCTCCCAAAGTGAACGGCATGTTCCCAACTACAAACCGATAAGCATCAATGACTGATCTTACGTGTTATTTCAAAATATGAGCCAATTATTGGATCTCTGGCATCCGGCAAAATGCAAATAATCTTACCCACAATAATATAGAATCGACATATTTTCAACAGCAGGTCGACTTGTCGCCAATGATGAATCTTGTTTGTCAACTGTTGGGGTACCGATCCCCGCCAAAATTCAAGTAATCTTCCCCCAAAAATAAACGACATGCTACTAACCATTAGTTTTATTTGCACCGTTGTTTCAAAATGTTGGCCAACTGTTGACAGTTGTGTCTACAGTTGGCTAACAAAATCATTTAATTTTCCTCAAATAAAAAATACATTTTTCCAACTACAGGCCGACATGCTTTTAACGATTGGTCTTACTAACCCCGTTCTTTCAATATGTTAGACAATCGTATGGTTTCCGATGCCCTCAAAAATGCAAATGATATACCTCACCTTTAAACGACATGTCTTCAACTACAAGCTGACATGCCGTGAATGATCATGGTCCTATTTACGGGTTGTTTCGCAATGTAAGCCAATAGTTGGTTTTCCCAGGTACATCCAAACGCCAAGCGATCATCCTCAAAAACGACATGTCTTCAAACTTCCGGTTGACATGGCGTGAATGATTGTGGTGCTATTTAAGCACTATTTCAAAATGTAATCCAACTGTTGGGTCTCCGCCTACCAACCTTTTCAGATGCTGAAGAACTGCAGGAAACGGTTACCAACATATGTTAAAATCCAAGAAACTTGCAAAGACTAATACTAGAACTGGATCTTTTAACTTCAAGACCTGTGTTCCACCTACAGATCAATTTGCGGAATTTTAATTTTTCATTCATATTCCAGTCCTCATATACCCCTAGCCTAAGGGGACCAGATTTTGACATTGGTAAAGCGAGACACATAGACCGGGGGGCGGGGGTTCTTGATTAAAAATTTGGTCTAATGGAGCAACAAAAATTTTCATAGAACGCCAAAATAGCATTGTAATATATTTTTTTTAATTTCAACGTAAGTACAATTTTCAAATATAATAAATAAAAAAATATATATATAGTATTAATTTTATTCTTTGGCATATGTCTCATTTGAGTGAATTGTTTTTAGTAGATTGCTGTCGTTGTTTAAAAGGTCATGAAATTTTTCACAAGAATTTGTTAAATAACATTTCACACATAAAATGGCTTTCAAAGTCTCAACACTTAATTGTGATTTTTCTGGTGTCCACACTTAATTGACCGTAGAAAAACGCGTTCAGTCGCAACATTAATTCCTGGTAAGGACAGCACGTATTCCACAATTTTTAGTGCATTATTGTATGGAACATGGTTTGTTTCAAAATGATGAAATATTTCTAACCATTTGTTCTCTATTATGATTTTTGCTGATGCCCAAGATTTAACCTTTTCCTTATCAATATATTTTTTTACTAATGATACCTCATTAAAAAGATCATTTTCGGAAATATTACAATTATTTGTTATTATTAAAGCTTAACATTATAATATTAACAAAAATAATATAAAACTCATAATAAACTCCTCCTGGCTAAATAGCCACGTGGCCGCTGAAAACGTATATTCCCTTCCCGTTCTCCAGCCGTTCCCTAGCTTATCGTGCATTCTTTCCAAAAATCGGGACTTTTTTAAAACGCCGCGGGACACGGGACATATTGTTGAAAAGCGGGACGTTTGGTCACCTTACCCTAGCCCCTTACTTCATGAGTCAACCCACTCAGGACGTTCGTCTAAAATTATTTATGTATTAATTAGTTTTGCAGAATTTTCAACCACCGAGAATATGTGGCATACATTTAACTGGTTGCGATCGAAGCCGAGTCTTCAAGCCTCAGGTCTGATATTCTATCAACTGAAGCTATAACTGAACGATCTGAAGTAATATTATTTTTGAAATCAATTCATCATATACGACTCAAAGTCATGCCTCTTTTATATATTTTAGTATTTATTATTTTTTTATATTTTCGCCACATTTCACATAGGAGCCTCCAAGTGTCTGAAAACTAACAGAGGCAAATTCTACAACCAGAAAAATTTAAAGGGATTCAGGGATATAATGACTTTGCGTTTCAAGCATGTACTCACCGGTTATACTATAGTTGAGAATCCTACCGAAGAGGAGATATTTAGTTGGAAGACTCGTGTAGAGTTAGGCCGTCTGCACACGGAGCAACTCAAAAGAAACTGATTACTGACTCCAATCACAAACCAGTCCGTGATGAGTCAGTCAACTGGTTACAAACCCGTCGGACGGGTTTGTAACCAGTTGCGCCGTGTGCGTGGCTCCATTCAATTACATAGGTTACGACTCATCACGGACTGGTTTGTGATTCGAGTCAGTTATCAGTTTCTTTTGAGTTGTTCCGTGTGCAGACGGCCTTACTGTTGTAAAACCAACATCAGACATATCAAACCAACTCCAGACAGATAGATAAGACACCTTCAATGGAAGATAGATATAAATATCAAATTAATGTATGCGATGTAGAGAAAATAGTAATATAGCAGTGTAATTTGTTAAAATAAATTGCTGAAAGGATTTACCGCCAAAAGATGGCGACAAACCAACTGAAAATAAAATTCCGACAAGATAACGTGCAAAATTTATTCAAAGTAGGCTGCTCTGCGACAGTTAATAGAATATGTGAGATAAGATATCTGAAACAGAAATGCCAACTCATTATTTTTGTTACTTTAGGTGGCATTTTCCGGCAGTTGACACTGGAATTTATTTTTAACAAATTTGGTTGAAACAGTGCGACCAATTGAGTAAATTTTTAACTGAGTCGTTGTCCTCTTACAGGGCAGAAGTATTTAAGGCCGATTGACAGAATCTCACTGAAGTTCAGTGGTTAGAATATTAGCTTTTGTTGTCGAATATGATGTTTTTATATTTTTTTGTTTGGTTTTCTCATAGAGAAAACATCTATCTATCTACCTATCAAGACTATGGTGTTGCAAGAGAAATGATCGTTAAATTGCGGGTCGGGAACAGAAAGTATTTTTTATAAAGCACATTTTATATTTGGGGTTTAATAACCTATTACAAATCTAACATGTAGTTTGCGTCATTTTAGTTTAATGCATCACATGACAACAAACCATATTTTTCTAAGATTTTATTTTAATATATATATATATATATAAACTTCTTTATGGCGGACAATCAGGGTTCCGGAAAGAAGTAGCTATTTTGAGGGGTGGTCATCGTAAAGAGGTTTCTTCCATAACATGGCTTTGGAGTCTTTAATTGGTTCTCAACATAATAGCGTATATATATATAAACTGCTGGCCACTGTAAATGCAACACCCTGAAGGAAACATGCAAATAACATGAAATTTACAACATGCATTAGCGGAGGTGAGATATGCAAATGATTAGAATTTCAGCGCAGACGCACATCACTCGCGCCTGTGGCGCCACTTCAAAGCGCTATTTAAGGCTTGGAGATTTCGACGATTTCAAGTTCGGCAATTGTGTTTTTCTTGTGGTTTTTTCAAAAAAAAAAACGATCAATTATGCTTCGTCGAAAACAGCGATCATCTTTTGATCAAGTATCAGAGTTCGACAGAGGAAGGATAGTGGCCTACCGAGATTGTGGATTATCTTTCAAAAAAATCGGTAGTCGTGTTGGACGAAACCAAACAACTGTAATGCGGATATGTGATCGTTGGATGCAGGAGGGTACGACGGACCGGCGTGTTCGATCGCATCCACCTCCGCGCACCACTTCACGTGATGACAGGCAAATTGTGCGCATGGCAGTGACGGATCGCTCAGTCACATCACGAACCATAGCACAGCACATGCAGTCTGTAACGCATCATCCAGTGTCTGCGCGTACCATTCGACGCCGTTTACAGCAGAGTGGTCTGTCCGCAAGACGTCCATTGCTTTGTCTACCCTTGACGCAGAACCTCAGACGTCTCCGCCGCCAATGGTGCGATGACAGAAGGATGTGGACGGCAGAATGGAATGAAATTGTCGTTACTGACGAGTCACGCTTCTGTCTGCAACACCACGATGGTCGCATTCGAGTCTGGAGACACCGTGAAGAGAGGATGCTGAACAGCTGCGTTATGCACCGCCACACTGGTCCTGCACCGGGTATTATGGTATGGGGCGGTATTGGATATCACTCTCGCACACCTCTAGTACGCATTGCCGGTACTTTAAACAGCCAGCGCTACATCTCCGAGGTGTTGGAGCCAGTTGTCCTTCCTTACCTTCAGGGCTTGCCTACAGCCATATTTCAACAGGATAATGCGCGACCACACGTGGCACGCATTGTCCAACGGTTCTTCGTCAATCGCCAGATTGAATTGCTTCCCTGGCCGCCTCGCTCTCCGGATCTTTCGCCGATAGAAAACATGTGGTCCATGGTTGCTCTACGATTGACCCAGATTCCATTCCCAGCTGCCCCAGTGGCCAATTCATGACAGAGAAGTCAGAGGAATGCTCATCCAACCAGCCAGTAGCCAACCGGGACTTGTGAGAGGTACAGTTGTCTTGCTGGAAAACTCCATTACCGTGCGGATAACAGAACAGCATAAATGGATGGAGGTGATCACCCAGCAACTCTACGTACCGAATTGCATTGAGGGAGGTTGGTACACGCACCAAAGATTCCAAACTGTGCCACGGAAAAACACCCCAGACCATGATTGAACCACCATGCCCTTGTACAGTTCCAGCCAGGCATGCAGGATCCATGGTTTCATGAGCCTGACGCCATATTCTCAGCCTCCCGTCGGCGTTAAGTAGTCGGAATCGAGACTCATCACTCCATGCTACTCGTTTCCAGTCCTCTACATTCCAGTCTCTGTGCTCTCTTGCCCAGGCAAGACGTGCAGCCCGATGGCGAGTATAGAGCAATGTTACTCTCGTAGGTCGACGGCCCCCGAAGCCCATACGGTGAAGCGAGCGTTGCACAGTCCGTTTACTGACTGTACGACTGGCACCGTCATTAAACTGGGTGGTAATTTGAGCTAATGTTTGGCTTCGCTGGCGTACAGTACGCCTGAGCCGTCTCTCACCACGCAGTGTCAAGGCTAATTGTCCTTTGCAGTTTGCCCGATCGCTAGTTTTTTTTCCACCATCTATGTATTCTTGGTATACTCTTGACACTGTCGACCTTGAAAATCCTAGCTGTCTGACGATTTCGGAAATTGAATGGCCCATGCGTCACACACCTACGATTTGTCCGCGATCGAAGGCGTCTAAATCAGGCAGTTTACCCATACTGGCAATTCCAACAACTAATTCAGAACAACCACAGTACGCGCTATATATGCAGTTACCACAGCGCCCTCACTTGCGCATACATGATGCGCAGCGCTACACAATTTGCATAGGCTTTGCTATCCCTAATTCAGTGGCACTTCAGGGTATATACATGCATACATACATACATACACATGCATACACATATTATATATATATATATATATATATATATATATATATATATATATATATATATATATATATATATATATATATTTATTTATTTATTTATTTATTTATTTATATGGTGGTCAGTATAAAGGACTGAAGTTATTGGCTTTTATACCAATCGCAGAATATTAATTTAGACTTGAGTCTTTTGTACAAAGAAATGTACTTTTGTATATGTACTTTTGTATACAATGTATACAATATATATATATATATATATATATATATATATATATATATATATATATATATATATTATATCTGAACATAAATCAGCTTGTGAAAATCTTCTAACCAGTCCGCTAAGATGTTTTGAAACTGAAAGCATGAAAGAAAATCAAGCTACGGTTACTCGTGAAATCAAGTTTAATGATAACACCTTTTTACCAACAGTGCTGGCTGACGTCATCATTACGTGAAGTGTTGTTCCTGAAAGATGCGACCTTTGAAAAAGACACACCTTCACAATATAGAGAAAAAAATTTCACAAAAAAGCAGACGTGTGTACGGAGCCCTCAAAATCCCTTAGCAAACGACCTAATTTTACAGCTAAGCAATTTTGTTAAAATCGATGAAGCATGGTGTATAATTACAGGCGATATAGAAGCAATGCTTCACCAAACTAAGATGCCCTTTGTTGCTTCTATTTTTTTCATTTTTTTTCCCTGTCCAGTGCCAAGTTCTGTGTAGTTTTTAAATGCCACATCTCTCGGAAACAATGCCTCGTTTAAGGACAATGTCAAAACTGTTGATAATAAGATGTTAACCTTAAACTTTATTTTACGAAAGATAGTGTCTATATTTGGTTTTCTCTCATGTGCAAGAATTTAAGTGTTCCACTTTTTATTATATTTATATTATATTTTACATACATACATACATAAATAGCAATATATATATATATATATATATATATATGTATATAACTATCTATTTCTTACTCTCTACCTATCGATCTATCTATATCTATACTGCTATCTTTCGATATCTCTCTAGCTAGTGATATATATCTATCTAACTATCTACGTGACTATCTGTCTATATCTATCTACATATCTCACTGTCTGTCTGTCTCTCTCTCTATATCTATATATCTATCTATCTATATATATATATAACTATCTATTTCTAACTCTCTACCTATCGATCTATCTACCTATATCTAACTATCTATGCGACTCTATCTGTCCCTGTCTCTCAATCTAACTATATATCTGCATTTATCGATCTCTCCATATCTATTTACATATCTCGCTGTCTGTCTGTCTGTCTGTCTCTCTTATATACTATATATATATATATATATTTATATACAGTGGAATATCGATCGATCGTTTTCGGATCCATCGTTTTTCCGTATGTACCGTTCCTTTTATCCAGTCCCAATGATCATATTGCTTTGTTATGCTTACGCATAACAAAAAAAAGGAAAAAGGAAAGCAAAGCAGGAAAAGGTAAACAAAACTATTGGTCTAATTTCTCGTATTCACTAAAGGAACTGGATGAGAGTAAAAGTCACTAAAGAAATTAAATGTCAATAAATTATTGGCCACTGCATAGTGCAAGGCAAAGTATAGAATAATTCGTTTACGATATATGTGTACCAGAAACGAGTTTGATGTGAACAAACGTATCAGTATTGCAAGCCACGAGCGAGGGCTCACATTTATGCTGCATTTAAGGATTGCAAAAGGCATTGACTCTAAATCAGCCGCACTTAGGAATGGATAACCAACATTTACCATAAAAAGGCAATGGTGATTTAAACCTCGAAAGAAACCACCTAGGTTTTTATAACCAACCGTATCGTATCCACCCTTCCCATCCCAGGCCAGCATTATCCAGCAACAAACAACTCGGAGGTGTGTTTTCCGAGAAAGAGTTCCGAGTAGGGGAACCGCAGCCATCAGCCAGGCTCCAGAAACATGAGCAGAACAGGATTCTCCATTAAGACATTGACAAGGACGCCAAAGTGGGCTCCAGTTTTTAGACGTCTGATGCTGCTAATTGTCTGAGGCAAGCGGTCAGATAAGCAGCCGGGGGTTTTTTTGCAGGAAAGAAAGGCTGCCGGTCGGGTTCGCTCCATAAAAATCGCATTCTCATCGAATCAGACAGTTCGATTCCCGCGAGACAAATGACCTTTCGCTTCGGGTTTTTTGGACACCTGCAAGACGGGCAACCGATGACTCGCCTCGTCTGGTCTGTAAACAATCGTCTCTGGGGGAATTCCAAAACAACAGACAATGGTATTATTATTGTCTGATAATGTTATTGACATTCGGTAGGTCCACGCCTAGATCCCGAGCGCGTTGTTGTTTACTGTCTTCCAACACGTTAGTTCGTATTCATAGTCGCCTAATGTTTGCTTGTAATAATTATTATTTACGTTCCGACATCATAACACGGGGGTGGTTGCTTAGACAGATTTGAGTCTCAGATTTGAGTCTCATCTGCAAGGGGCAAAAACCTCAGACCATTCAGTGAATATAAAGCAATGACTTTTGGTTTTGACTTTTTGGTTCTCACACTATTTTTATATTGTAGCCCAAGATTTGACCCCCAAATTTCAAATGCAGCAAATTTGGAGCTAATTAGGACCCTTTTATATAAGCGGGTTACTATATTATTCACAAAACGAGCTTTTGATGGGCCTCCACAACTTAAGTCCGTTGTGTACTAACCCTATTGGATAACACTAAATCATAGTTCACAAATTAGTGACACGAATTAATCTCAGCTCATTACAGCTCATCATTTGAACGATAATAATATACATTTCTTACGTAGGCACCAATAAGAATTTAAAGTCGTTGTGTAATAACCCTATTGGATAACACTAAATCATAGTTCACAAATTAGTGACACGAATTACTCTCAGCTCATTACAGCTCATCATTTGAACGATTATAATATACATTTCTTACGTAGGCACCAATAAGAATTTAAAGTCGTTGTGTAATAACCCTATTGGATAACACTAAATCATAGTTCACAAATTAGTGACACGAATTACTCTCAGCTCATTACAGCTCATCATTTGAACGATAATAATATACATTTCTTACGTAGGCACCAATAAGAATTTAAAGTCGTTGTGTAATAACCCTATTGGATAACACTAAATCATAGTTCACAAATTAGTGACACGAATTACTCTCAGCTCATTACAGCTCATCATTTGAACGATTATAATATACATTTCTTACGTAGGCACCAATAAGAATTTAAAGTTGTTGTGTAATAACCCTATTGGATAACACTAAATCATAGTTCACAAATTAGTGACTCGAATTAATCTCAGCTCATTACAGCTCATCATTTGAACGATAATAATATACATTTCTTACGTAGGCACCAATAAGAATTTAAAGTTGTTGTGTAATAACCATTGGATAACACTAAATCATAGTTCACAAATTAGTGACACGAATTAATCTCAGCTCATTACAGCTCATCATTTGAACGATAATAATATAGATTTCTTACGTAGGCACCAATAAGAATTTAAAGTTGTTGTGTACTAACCCTATTCGATAACACTAAATCATAGTTCACAAATTAGTGACACGAATTAATCTCAGCTCATCATTTGAACGATAATAATATAGATTTCTTACGTAGGCACCAATAAGAATTTAAATTGTTGTGTACTAACCCTATTGGATAACACTAAATCATAGTTCACAAATTAGTGACACGAATTAATCTCCGCCCATTATAGCTCATCATTTGAACAATAATAATATATATTTCTTACGCAGACACTAATAAGAACTTAAGGTTTTGTACTAACCGTATTGGATTCGCTCATCTCAATGTTAACCAATGGGGGAAAATGTGTCCAAGAATTGCCGACTTGGATTGGAAGAATTTTTTTTAAATGTACTTCCTAGTAGAGATAGGAATTTTACACCTTGGGACATTTTTCGTTTTGTAAACTAAAATGTAAATAATATTTTAAAATTCAAACTTTTCAGGGAAAAAATCTGGTAAGTGTGTGTTAAACGCTCCTAAATTCATTTGGTAGACGATATTTCTAAAAAGAATCCTTTTGCAAGGTGTGTTAAAGTTCAGGCTATCTGAAAATACCATTTTTTATTGGATTATCAGCATTGATGTAGCTGTCAATAGTAGACACATTTTCTCTGTAGGTTAACACTGGGGTGAGTGAACCCAATAGCGTTAATATACAGCAGCCTTAAAAAACTGGCTTGCATATTCAGTGTAACAATTTGACAGCAGAACTGCCACTTGAATTACCAAAGTTATAAGCGGTCCTCGACAAAGTTTACCATTTGGCTAAACTTGGTGTCGCTCCGTTTAATACCACTGCTTTTTTAACGTAGCTTTTCTCCATAGGTTAACATTGAGGTGAGAGAATCCAATAGGGTTAGTACACAACAACCTCAAGTTCTTATTGGTGCCTATGTAAGAAATATATATTATCATCGTTCAAATGATGAGCTGTAATGAGCTGAGATTAATTCGTGTCACTAATTTGCGAAATATGATTTATGAGATCCATCAGCTGACCTTGCTGATTTTCATTACCGATGTTAAATTGAGGAGAACTACTAATCTGTGACTTTAGCCACCACCAAGTAACTTTTGTGGGCCAGAGGTAGCCTAGTGGTAACGTATCGGCTATCGGTACTGAGGGTGCTCGGATAAAATTCCTACAAGCACCATTAAATATCTTCGTGTCTAGGCCGGATGGAGGGACTTTAAATCCGTATAATGGAAAGTTCTTCTTTGAGGTCAGTGGCTGGGGAAGGTACTGTAACATATTCCGTGCTTGGTGTCAAAGCCGACACGCTAGGTAGCGTCACACCGGTTATGTATAGTGATAAACAGCTTACTAATAAGAACTTTTTACACTGAATATCAATTTATTAGAGATTCTGGATTAAAATACTTCACGATTAGGTCGTGTTCTGGAACATCAAAGTTACATTAATAATGTCCGTTGCAGTCTGCGATGCACGTTAAAGATTGTCCGTTCAGCTGGCAGGATGCTCTGTCGCTACGGATCGTAGATCGGGCCTTCAGGCAATAAAGCTCTAATTTCAGAAGTCTCAGTTACTGGGAACGGATTCCACTCGTCGGATCAGGCTGGAATGAGGCGAACTCGAACTCCAAACGCAATTTGATCTAATTATCACAGAGTAGTGGACGGCTCGTCCCACGCTCTCACCAAAGAAGCTAGCTGCTTCGAAAATAGGACGGATCAAGCTTTGATCTCCAAACGACCCTTCTCAGCGAGAAAAAGGTCTTCTTCACACAGAGGGCTGAGCCTCCAAAAAATATCAAAGTCACTCAAATTGAATGGAGCTAGGAGATCAGCTATCACTCCTAAACTCAGGCTCTAAACTCCCGTCTCAAATCTCGTCTCCTCTAAAAATCTCCTGCATCCGCTTTTAAAACTTTTTTCCCTGGCGGGATCTCTAACATCCTCCGTCTCTCAAGCTCGATTCGGATAGGCTGGTCCGCCTAGGCCGTGTGCAAAACGGTGCTTGTTCTGTATATCGCCAGCGCGCGTTGGGTCATTAAGGCGTCTCATCAGAGGGATGGTCTGCCTTTGTTAGTCTTTTGTGTTATAGTGTCTTCGCTGTAGACATCGAGGCGCCTAACTATTGTAAAGTCACTCCTCGCCTGCGAGTCGAAAAGCTGACCCCTTTTTTAAGCTAGCCCTCGGCAGGGGAAAACTATTTCATTTTCGCAGTCCGCCGATGGCTTACTCTGTTTCAAGCCGAGGTTAATAAATTTCCTGGGCCATGAGGAGGGGAAATTTCACAGTACGATCCCCGAGCCAATAGGGATGTTCGACTTCAAGAAGTCCAAGTTTGGTGAGTGCTTCGCATTATCATTATCTTTATGAGTTCAGTGTTATATGCAATTGTGGTGTCAACGTAATAAATGTTTTGTTATTGTTATGGAGAGACTATTCATGAGTCATCCTCATTTTAACGAATTATTCAGGTGTCAGTTTATTGCCTTAAGATTAGAGAAGCCGACTAATTATCTTCCCCATATAACCATATTATATATATATATATATATATGGGGTGTCCAGGCTAAAAGTATCTAAAAGTCATGGCTTATCTATACGGAACTACCCATTATAATTTTAAAAAATATATTTAAATAGAAAGAACATCTCACCAAGTTGTAATATCAATCACAGATTTCGATCATAGTATCATAGATTTCGATGTGTGCACCTTTTGTAGCACGACAAACGTCTAAATGGTAATCCAGTTCTCTCCAAGTGTTTCTTAGCATATCAGGAGTTATTACACGAATTGCTTGAATGATAGGCTTCTTCAACTCTTCCACAGTTTAAATTTTTTCTTTATATACAACGGATTTAATGAATCCAAAAACAAAAAAGTATAATAACGCCTGATATACTACGAAACACTCGGAGAGAACTGGATTACCATTTAGACGTTTGTCGTGCTACAAAAGGTGCACAAATGGAAATCTATGATACTAAGATCGAAATCTATGATTGATATTAAAACTTGATGAGATGTTCTTTCTATTTAAATACTTTTTTAAATTCTAATGGGTAGTTCCATAAAAAGAAGTCATAACTTTTGGATTCTTTTAGCCCGGATACCCTGCATATATATAACACATGTTGTTTGCCAATTTGGGGCACTTATCCTTTAAGTCATTCGCCCAAAACCGCGAGAACCAGTGGCGGTTCCGTATAGGTGTACAACCACCACCCCTTCGTGCCACCTCAATTTTGACCAAGCACCCGTATATATATACAGTGGCTCCCAAAAGTGGTCGTACACTTACGATTTTCAATGAAATATGTGTCTATCCATTAATTAAAATGAATATTTCAGAATGGGTATTTAATAATAAAATATATAATCTATTCTTAACAAAACTGCAGGAAATATTTTGAAACACAGTAAAATTTTATTTTTAAGAAACCAGTAATCAAAAAGTAACAAAAACTTTATCTCACAAAAGTCATCGTACACTGAAATATTTTCGGATAAATTCATAATTAAAATTATCGTCTGGCGCTTTATTTTTATTTTTGAATTGTGGTGGCATTTAAAATATCGTTTGGCTTTAATTTTTGCTTGCCTACTCCGAAATATTCTATTTATTATTTAAAAATGGCTCGTAATCGTAAAGGAACAACAAACAGCATTCGAAAATTGATTATTTTTCATCATAGTAGTGCTAAATCAGTTCGGAATATTGCTAAATTACTTAATTTATCCCATTCTACTGTGCAGTATGTGATAAAACGCTTTGAAGAAGAAAACCAGATCGAAAACAAGGTAAGAAAAGGTCTTCCGGCAAAGTTAACAAAACGTTATCAGCGATTTATAATTAGAAAATTTGTGAAAAATCTACGTTTGAATACTGTAAAAGTTTCTGCAGAATTTAATGAAACATTTTCTACTTGAATTTCACCTGAAACTGTTCGACGAGTTCTCAGAGCAGCTGGATTACATGGGCGTTCTGCCCGTAGAAAATTTTTTGTGAGTGAGAAAAAAAAAAAAAGCTTAGGATTTCCTTCGCACTATCAACGATAAATAAGCCCCAAACACATTGGAATAATGTCTTATTTGCCGATGAAAGCAAGTTTAACATTTTTGGTTCCGATGGGCGTATAATTGTATGGAGAAGAAAAAAATGAGGAACTTAATGCCATGAACTTAGTAGAATGGCGGTGGAGGTGTCCTTGTGTGGGGGTGCATGTCAGTATCAGGACTAGGTAATTTGGTATTTATTGAGGGCATAATGAATCATGCTACTTATATAAATATTTTAAGAGACAATTTAAAATTATCAGCCCAAAATTTGGGTATTGGGAACAACTTTGTTTTTTATCAAGATAACGATCCTAAGCACACGGCTCTCAACGTTCGCCTCTGGTGTCTCTATAATTGTCCACAAGTTTTGAAAACATCATCTTAATCGCCAGATTGAAACCCAATAGAACATATTTGGTGAGAACTGGAGGTTCGAGTACAGAAACACGACATTCGCACGAAAAGCGAACTAAAAACAATTATGATGGAAGAATGGATGAACATTGATGCAGAAATTACAAAAGAACTAGTGCAGTCTATTCCCAGACGTTTAAAAGCTGATGTGGATGCTAAAGGATATCCCACTAAATACTAATTTAACGAAAAATTAGAATATTTACTAATATGTAGAAATTTTTTACAAGTGTACGATGACTTTTGTGAGATAAAGTTTTTGTTACTTTTGGATTATTGGTTTCTTAAAAATAAAGTTTTACTATGTTTTTAAAATATTTCATGTAGTTTTGATAAGAATAGATTATAGATCTTATTATTAAATACCCATTCTGAAATATTCATTTTAATTAATGGATAGATCCCTATTTCATTGAAAATCGTAAGATCACGAGAATTTTGTGAGCCACTGTATATACAATGCAGCGTGTCCATAGTCAGCGCAGCTTAAAAATGTTGCACCTGGCAATGTGTGGCATCGCAGAAACATGCGATTTGCATTATGTCATTAATGAACCTCTACAGTATTTTTTTAGCCTAAAAAAAATATAAAAAAGCATTAACTTTGAGAATTTTGAGACCACAGCTCCTCTAAACTATTAGTGCCGCTTCGATGGACCAAAATCCCCTACTTGAACCCCGCTGTAATTTAATGCTTTTTCAATAGTAAGCCCCCTTAGCTTAAGCTCCCTCTCCCCCAAACGTGGGAGGTGCTGAAATAGCATTTTACTTTTTATTATTATTATTATTCTGGCGGGCCACGCTGCTATGCTATTATCACATCCCGCTGAACTTTAAAAGTACATAAAGAAAAGGAAACTGTGTTTCCCCGTCGAATAAATTTTTCTAGGTATTTGAATACAGGGAGACGTTATTTCTCCCACTACGCTTCTAGGAAATATTGCTTCTCAGAAATGCGCATCATTCTAAATAATATTGCTGCGGAGAAATGATTTATTTCGCTATTCGTGTTCCCCGCAAGATGGATAGATTTTTATTTATTTAATTACTTTTTCTCTTTGGCCAAGTCACTTGGCCAAAGCCCGAAATAATCAAGAATTTATCGAGGCTTTGGCCGGCCAATTCACGAAGCACCCGACAATGAATGGCCGGTTTGCGAACTGCGCAAGAAAAATTGTCGGTTTCTCTTGAAGTGAATTTTTCTTCTTTGAATAAACTAAAGTGATTTTCTTGGCAATAATGACGACTTAGAAATGGTATGATCAAGTTCCGTAACTGCATGATCCAGCCTTGGTCACTTTTTCTTGGGCAATTCGTGAACTGGCCATTGATTGTCGGGCACTTTCGAATTGGCCGACCAAAGTCCGAAGTAGTCGTGAAATCTCAATTATTTCGGGCTTTGGCGTATAGTGACTTGGCCAATGCTAGAAATGGCCAGCCATTTCGCGAAATGGCCAGACTTCGGGCTTTCGCCGTAACATACAGGGTTCCCATTTATATCCGTTACACCCCGTTTAACTTCTAAACAGTGACAGCTTAGGCCATAAAGTTGTTGTCTAGGTATAGTAAAAAAGCTATGCGCTACTCGATGATACAACTTACATCGCTATCTATCGGCAAATTTTGGAATTAGCTCTTTTATCTCAAAACGGGTACGAGATACGGGAAAAACGTCAATTGTCAATTACAAAGTTATCCATCATCATCAATTTAGTAAGAAAAGACACCTTGCGCACATTAGTAATTAAAACAGAATGTAAAAAATGAACATTTGTTTGGTCACGATTTCGAAAACTGTCATGTCATAAGGAGTGGAATAAAGAAACTGAGACACTTCCCTATCTTCAGGATTTTTATTTATGTTGCTGGAAAAGCTCTCCATTAGCCACTATACACATTTGCACTCTGGACTGGATTCTCTGGTCTTTTCGAGCTTCGCTCACGTTTCACGACGCCATAGTGTTGAAAATCACGACCAAACAAATGTTCAATTTTTACATTCTGTTTTGAGTATTAATGTGCGCAAGATGTCTTTTCTTAATAAATCGATGATGCTGAACAACATTGTAACTGACTTTTTTCTCGCATCTCGTACCATTTTTGAGATAAAAACTCTCATTCCAAAATTTGCCGATAGATGGCGTTGCAAGTTATCTCATCGAGTAGCGCATAGCCTTTTTACTATACCTAGACAACAACTTTATGGCCTAAGCTGTCGCCGTTTAGAAGTTAAGGGGGGTGTAACGGATATAGGTGGGAACCCTGTATATAGACTCTGAAACTTCTGTAGCCGGCCACCCTCTAAACGGTCATATTTTCTTCAGAATTGATTACAGACTCCATAGAGCTAATGTTTTTAAAGAAACCTCTTTTCGACGACCACCTCTCAAAACGGCCACTTTTTTGGAAACATTACTGGCTGCCATGGAGAAGTTTATATATATATATATATATATATATATATATATATATATATATATATATTCATTCTTGGGCCCGTATTATTGGGATACATGCTATCCCACCCCGTAAGGAAAAGGTTAAAGTTTCGGAAACCATTGTCGCACGACGGAGAAAAAAATTACAAACAGCGAGCGAGGAAAGGTCAGAAGTGGTCGGATTATATCACGACCTCAAGACACCGGTTCTGGAGGGGGAAAGAAACAAAAAAATCTATTACGATTTTTTTATTCGCTGTATTATGAAACCACCCCATTACTCGTAACACGGGAAAGTAAAAAAGTCCAAAAACTCCGCTGAAAGCTAAGCCTCATTTCTTCTTGTTTCTTTTCCTCTTTCTTCCATTTGTCGTCGCCTAGAATGATTCATAAGGTTTTTCTCTCTCGTTTTTACGAGCCTCCCTTACGTCAAGTAACGACAGAAATGACGGATGACGTTTTTCCTCCTCAGCGGCTTAAAAACTCGGGCCACGCGTTCTCTCCCGAAAACTATTTCGTGTTCCTGTTATTTTAAGCCTCGAACCGATTTTAATAATCGAGGAACAACAGCGCGACTGAACGCTCGGAGTAGTATAGGGTTAAACGTACTCGTGGGAAGGAATACCGCGGTTAGGGCCGTTTCTGCGCGTGGCGTTTTCGCTTTCGTCAGATCTCTGAGTTTGTTTTTTGGTTAGCGTTTATCACAATTTTTAACATATAACCTGATTTTTTTTTGTGGAGGTTTTCCCTTGAAAATGGTTCCGGAACGAAAATACGTCGAGCATAGGGTAAAGTGGGGTCAATGATGACTAATCAGTCTCTTGCAGTGAAAAAGCTGTCGGGTTATACAGAAACACTAATCAGTTATAATCGCAGTTGTCAAGATGTTGTGGTTGTTGTTGCTGATAATGTCTCCTGGTTGGAGGTTCCATTTACCAGGTCCTGATAGGCTATTAGGCTGAAAGTGGCGGCTGTTTTTGATTTAGCACCACAGGGGTCGGAGTCCAACTTGGCTAAATGACCGGTCCCGCAATTTTGAACCGAGTCGAGTGACGAGACCGGAACACTTGACCCCGCCCTCCAGAGGGAAATTTGAGAACTTAGAGGACATTGCATCCACGACCTATTTTACGTGCCTCGCCGCCATTAGTGAACACGGCGGAGGATTTGCAGCGACGGGCATCGAACCAGGGACGTTCAGATCACTGACCCGCTGCTCTTGCCAACTGGTCCACCGCACCCACGGTTGTTAATATTGTTGTTTCTATTAATTTTCCCTGATCGGATAAATCCTAACCAGGAACACTGAATACTGTAGGACGAGGAGATTCGGTCCTGTTTACCTATCGTCTATTGAGCAACACAAAGTTAGGAGGCCAACTTTTTGCCTTGGGGCGACATTAAGTAGTTGGTTAAGTAGCTCGTTTTATCGTTTCCATGGACACATAAACTACTCTTTCCTTACATATATGCATAAGGGGCCGGTGGGGCCATCCGTTGGGAGTTAATTATACTCCTTGACACAGCCCTTAAGGCCGAAAATGAACACGAACAAACTGATCCTCGGCTGCGTATTCAGGAATTAATGCAGCGACTGGTTATAGTACAACCAAGTTTATGCCTCGGAAACATTTAGGCCGTCTGCACACGGAGCAACTCAAAAGAAACTGATAGCCGACTCAAATCACAAACCAGTCCGTGATGAGTCGCAACCTATGTAATTGAATGGAGCCACGCACACGGCGCAACTGGTTAGAAACCCGTCCGACGGGTTTGTAACCAGTTGCGCCGTGTACGTGGCTCCATTCAATTACATAGGTTGCGACTCATCACGGACTGGTTTGTGATTTGAGTCGGCTATCAGTTTCTTTTGAGTTGCTCCGTGTGCAGACGGGCTTAGTGTTACGTGATTACATATATGCATATATCCGGTTTATTCATATATATATACAGGTGGTTATCAAAATAATGAAAACACTAAGAAATATCATGAAAACCTTTATTAATACGTGGCAGGATCATATTTGTCATGTAATACCACCTGATTCACCTTGGAATTGGATTATACAAGTCATAAATAGTGGTTAAGAATATATTATACCATTCTTCGGGGGAAAACCATGAAAGTTCCTTTAGAGATGATGTGGTGGATATCGATACCTTTATCTATCCGCTTATACAGATCACAGTGGTTGGATGATTTATAGTCAGGGGGATTGTACAGGGCAAGATAAGATATTTGACTTCTTTTTCATGCTCTTCAAACCACTACTTGAAAGATTTATCTGTATGTATAGGGGGATTATCATACAGGAGAACGCCATCTCCTGCAAGAAACAATGTTTGCACCATAGGATGGACTAGTGAGCAAACATTTCGACATAGTCCTTCTCATTCAATCTCCCTTTTAGGGTTACAGTAGGACCTGAAGAAAATCACGAGATGCCATCCCAAACCCTACCTCCATGATTGACAGATGAGAAGAGACAGCCAGACTATTACTCTTGTGTAGGTGTCCTCCAGACATACGCACGTCCTGTTGCGAGGAACAATATGAACAATGATTCGTCGGACCAAATGCCGTTTTTCGACATATTACTCGACTAGTATTTTGCGTTCGTGGAACCATTGTGGACGATATTTTGTATTGGCATCTATTACAAGTGGCTTGGGAATAACTTCTCTTCTGTAAATGTTTTGTTTGTAAAGTTCCCTTCTACCTCTAATGGTTGATATCAGAACATGCAAACGCCGATTGAGCTCTTCGGTCATTTTGGTTGCAGTTGTTTTCTTTCTTCGTGTCAGAAACCGCTTCAATATCTCGTCCGTCTCTTTCACTCAGCTCTCCCTTTCGTCCACAATTTTGTTTGGCAAAAGATGTTTTCCGTGCACTCTGTATGCTATCAGGACTTTCGATACCATAGCTCGAAAAACGCCCATTAGCCTGGGGGTTGCAGTAACAGATACTCCAATTAAAACGCGCTCCAACAATTTGCCCTTTTTACAAGGTCTGCAAGGTTTGATATTTTACGCTGTTCCTCCCAAAAGCACGATGCCCTTAGCTTCATTACTGCTACCTGACAGTAGAATAATACATCTTATTAATAAAAGAGAATGTTTGCGTGTGTGTGTGGGGCCCCCAGGCGGATCTGTGAAACTTACAGCCATGAAATTTGCACACGGGTAGTGCAGACTATGGGAAGGTTCACCACGAAGCCCGAATTTTAAATTTTATTCTAGAAAATTTTTTATTTTATGTTTTGCGGGATATTTTATGTTTTTTTAACTTCAGATTACGATATCTCGGCAAAAAAGGGTAGTAGAATTTTGATCTTTTTACAATCTAAGACTACAGACATTTCTCCTTCAAACAAGACCTCATTTGTTTAAAAATAATTTAAAACAGACTAATATTTTCATCAAAATATTAAACCCACTGTTTCGAGAAATTTACGCATTTTAAGCATCTACGGTCGATGCTCTTCGTGTTTTTATCTTGCAAAGAAAATATTTAGATCATCTTGTTCTCATTCATATAAACCTCATTTCAAGTCTCTATCTTAAAACTTCGATTTTTAATTGAATTTTAAAGAACGATACTCCAACACAAATTTTCTGCGTGGTTCTTCAAACGCGGTAGGATTTCACCCATACGAGGGGAGGGGAAAAGTTTCGAAGAAAGAATTTTGCGCCCATACGTGGAGGGGTGCACAGAACGAAATTTCTCACCCGGGGGGGGGGGGAAGAATTTCTCTTCTGGCTGCGACTGTTTGCAGGACATAGGATACGTAGCCACAAAATTTAGATACCTTGATTCGTTGTTTTTTAGTGTTTCCATTCTCTGACAATGATTGCTTAAGGGAGCGGGTCCCTAAACCGACCGGCTAGAAGGGCGAAGCCCGTGTCATGGGTTATGTCACAGTATAAAAAACATAGAAAATGGCAATTTTTTCTATGTTATTTATACTGTGTTAATTTTTAAATTGATTTTGGTTAACAAAAATTCTTAAAATCACGGGCAACGCCATCTGTAATTAGGAATACCTCCAGCTTTTCCTCTCTTACAGAACAAAACTCATTTCGGAAGTTTCATTGAAGGTAAAACGAGCAATTTCTGTTGTGGCATCTAAAAAGGTATTTTAAGTAAACAATTAAACTTTGAAGCGTATTCCCATCTTTAACATTACAGTAATAAGCATTACATCTTATTAATAAAAGCGTATGTTTGCGCGCGTGTGTGTGGGGGCGGCCCCCAGGCGAATCTGCGAAACTTACAGTCGTGAAATTTGGCACACGGGTAGTGCAGACTATGGGAAAGTGCACTTCGAAGCCCGAATTTTTAATTTTATTCTAGAAAATGTTTTATTTTATGTTTTGTGGGATACTTTATGTTTTTTTAACTTCAGATTACGATATCTCGGCAAAAAATAATCGTAGAATTTTGATCTTTTTACAATCTAAGACTACAGACATTTCTTCTTCAAACAAGACCTCATTTGTTTAAAAATAATTTAAAACAGACTAATATTTTCATCAAAATATTAAACCCACTTTTTCGAGAAATTTACGCGATTTTGTGGATCTACGGTCGATTCTCTTCTAGTTTTTATCTTACAAAGAAAATATTTACATCATCTGGAAGATGAAAGCTTTCTCATTCATATAAACCTCATTTCAAGTCTCTATCTTAAAATTTCGATTTTTAATTGATTTTTAAAGAACAATACTTCAACACAAATTTTATACGCGGTTCTTCCAACGCGGTACTCTAGGCGTTGGAATCAATCATTCATAAGAACTGCGCATGTGCACAAGGAAACGTTTTATTTACTTTTGCCGGGGTTCACTTTTTCTGAATTCTGTCAATTTTTGTTTAATTTAGTTACTTTTTTGCATATTCTTTCTTTTTATGCTTCTGTCTGAAACTCTGGAATGTTTTTTATTATCATTCTAATACTTCGAAACTTAACAATGTTTACCAGGAGTGTTTTAAAACAACTGTTAATTATATTTGTGTTTAGCTTTGAGAAAAAATAATTTTGTAAAGTTTTTTTGGTCTTTTATGCTAAAATAGCACTTACAAATCAAAAAAAGAAACAAAAACTTACCTGTAAATATCATACCTTTTTTATAAATTGATCAATTTGAAGTAATTTTTAATGAAATTTAGCTACATCACCTATCATTCTGCACTAAATCCTAAAGCTAATATTTTAAACTAATTTTAGCTTTTGATTGTGGAAATTTTTGATGTTAAAACATGTTAGCAATGTATTACATATGCATTACTTTGTACGTGAAATATAGTTGCACATTAATTTTATAGAAATTTGTGGTATGACTTTCTTAAGTAGCATGATTTATTTTTCTCGATTATATCTTTTTCTTAATTGTCATATTTTGAGAACATAACTTTTTTAAATTAAAAAAAACACAAATAACAGTTTAGGTTAACAAGATTTATTGTCAAGAATTATATTTCACATGATTGGACAAGCCACAGGTCAAGAAGTGTTGAAATTAATGGAGGTAAGGTTAATTTTTTTTACATGCAGTAATTTTTTCATGTCCTGTTAAATGATTCATAAATTAGAATCGATAGCTGATTTATACCTCATTTATATTTTTAGAATTTAACTTCTTTCTTCTGTTTTAACGTTCCTTTCTATTTTACAATCATGTTTTGTTTTGCTATTATTGAAGTGTGTAAAATGTTTTTCATTGCTTACTACGATTTTAAAAAAATTTTTCCTATTATTAGCCTGAGCATATCTGGCCGCATCCTGTACTTTTTATTCATACTGTGTTATTTATACTGTTATTTTTTCTACGTTATTTATACTGTATTTAGTTTTAAATTGATTTGGTATTGTTTACTTTTCAGCTTTTTCCGAATGATTTTCCGAATCTTTACCCCGGAAAGAGAAGCGAGACTGGAAGAAATCAGACAACAACAGCAAAGAATAGTTGGACAAAATTCACAGGATCGTCATGATTTGTTAGCAAGAGTGTTTCATCGAAAACAAAAATCACTTATGAGTCTCATCACAAAGGCAAAGATTTTTGGAGAAGATAGGTGTCATATGTACACCATAATTGCAGTTTTGGCTGATTTAAACTCTGTTTTCTCACATTTTGATGGCCCTGTAGCAGTATTGGATTACATGGTTAACTGGAGTTACTCATTTTGTTCCATTTTAAAGGAATTAGGCTGTGGTTCATATGGGAATGGCGTTTAGAAACATACGGCATATGAGGCAGATATTACAGATCAAATAATAGCCAAAGATGATACCACTTCAGTCAGTTGTCACAAAACAACTGTCTCCGTCCACATCTTGCAGAAGCCTCCTCTACACGATTTCTTCATTCGGGAATGTCGTTTAGAAACATATGGCATATGAGGCAGATATTACGGATCAAATAATAGCCAAAGATAGCAAGTGTCTTTAGACAATGCGTTGATTGTCCCGTATTGCCCTCTACTAACCACAATTTTCAATGCCCATATAAACGTAGAGTACTGTAATTCTGTTTTATAGTGTTGCGTGTGAGTGGAACACTAGTGTGTGGTTTTCAAATGATTTTAGCTGTTACTGGAAATTAGCAGAACATTAGCTTCCAAAACAATAATCGTTTGGAAAGTTTTTATTTATATACACAACTCACTACCATAATACTCTTAAAATTTATATTTTAACACATTTCGGTTACTGCTGTTGTTTGTAAACACGCGATCTTCATTGCCATGCTCATTTCAGAAATTTCTCATTGAGATGATGCTCATTGAATGCGTGTTTTCAAAACTGAAATATACCATGTTCTGTAAATGCCCCGAAAAAATTACTATACTGGAAATGTAGACACATTAAAGAATTTAAGTAAACTTTTGTGTAATTTATGCATTTGTGTGTGTTTAATTATTTAAATTAATAGATTTATATTTTTTAAACGTTTTATTTTTGCATTCTTTTAGGGGTTTATAGTGTTGCGTGTGAGTGGAACACTGGTGTGTGGTTTTCAAATGATTTTAGCTTTTACTGGAAATTAGCAGAACATTAGCTTCCAAAACAGTAATCGTTTGGAAAGTTTTGAATTTAATTTATTAAATGCTGATTACGAGATTTCTTTTCTTTTTGTGATACTTTAAATTAATTTTGCGTCACGTGCATAAGAACGAAATTAATTGATAAAGAAAATATTAAAATACAGTAAAGATAAAATTTAACCACTAGACTAATTGAGACGGAAATTTTTAAAAATGTAGTTCAAATTAGTATGTTTTATGGATATTAAATCAAATCTATATATAAAACTGTAATTTCCTCTCAAAATATGCTTCGCCATGACGATAAATAAGTTCCAAGGCCAAACTTTAAAATATGCTGGAGTATATTTACAAGAAAATTGTTTCTCCCACGGTCAGTTTTACATAGCTTGCTCACTCGTAAGTTCGCGGACGAGCCTGGTAATATTAATTCCGCTCAATGAAGAAACAAAATATATTGTTTATAAGAAAATCCTCTAAAAAGCAATTTCCTTACTTTTTCATTGTAATTATCCTAAAATGTACCCCGTAGCGAAGCACGGGTATTCAGCTAGTAATTAATAACAACAATGTTTGAAAAAAAACATTTAATATGCTACAAGCTTCATGCTAGTTTGTATAGATATCACGTTTGGCCTTTTCCAAACCTAAACTTCCTGTTTTAGTTATTCATATTAGGCGCTCTTTCTCTCCGCCTTCGATAACAAGGTATAAATGGCACTCCCACATATGATTCTTGAAAATAAAATATGAGTTTATTTTCAGACGAAATGCATGTTTAATGATTAACAACTCCGAGAATACAAACCAAAATCTTATCCTGAACATTTCAGTTACCCCATCCCGTATCTCATATTTGTTCATACTGTTAAAAACACGATGATAGGACCGGAATCGAATGATAATAATTACTAAAAATCTCCTCCTAAAGGGATGTAAATTAATGAGATTAATGACTCTATTAGCCTCTCGATCCGGTATTACTCGAATGGATGACAAAAGATTCATGGAAACTATGTGCAATCTCTAAAACATATAAACACAACTATTCGCAGCGTAAATTACTAAATACAGGAATGGTTGTTCGAGCTAAAAACCCAGTTGACGCTCAAACTATGGAAACTGCCTCTTAAAAAGTCGCTTGTGTTTTGATGTTTTACTATCGGCCCATTTCTCGCCGGCACAGCATGAGAGTACACCCACCCTCCAATTATCTCGTACGTCCATGATCGGTAAGCATCCGACGTCCAGGGTGCGTAGTTGCTCCAAAGGACCCGCACACCCTTCCTTCTACTAAACGGTCCAAAGGGGGGAAAGCGAATAACGACACGTCACAATGGTAACGCTTTTAGAAACACTTCTGAAACTCACCGCTTAAACATCAGGTCTTATCCACAGCTTTACCAAGGACACCCTTTAACAGTCCTTTCACTCACCCAGCCATCATGTCACTGGGCTCCAGCAGTGACCTCAAATCTACTTCTTAGGGCCCCCTTCTCAAATTCCTCCGTCCAACTTTAGTTCCAACTCCTTGACCACAGTTTTATTTTCATCAACTCACTTTGCTAGTTCCTTGACCCACCCAGCTTGTCACTGGACTCCGGCAATGACCTCAAATCCCCCTTCTTAAATTCCCCCGCTTAACCTCAGTTCCAACTTCTTGATCATTTTTTTTTCATCACGAATTCACTGTGATAGTCCTTTGACCCACTCATCTTATCACTGGGCTCTAGAAGTGACCTCAAATCTTAAGCCCTCTCCTTAAATTTCTCCGTTAAACTTCAGTTCTAACTCATTCATTGCCCAGATTTCTTTTTTAAATATCATGAGCTCACTTCGATAGTCTTTTGACCCACCCACCTTGTCACTAGACTCCAGTAGTGATCTTAAATCGCCTTCTGTGGTCCCCTGCTTCAAGTTCCCTGTGAATTTAAGTTCTATCTCCTTGTCCACAGTTTTTTATTGCTTTGTTTTAATCAAGAACCCTGACAGACCTTTGATCCACCCACCTTGTCACCAGACTCCAGCAGTGACTTCATATCTACTTCTATGGTCCTCAACTTAAATTGCTCTTTTAAACTTCAGTTCTAAGTCCTTGTCCACATTTTTTTAAAATCAAGACCTCAGACAGTCCTTTGACCTACACACCTTGTCACTAGACTCCAACAGTGACCTCATATCTACTTCTATGGTCCTCAACTTAAATTCCTATTTTAAACTTCAGTTTTAAGTCCTTGTCCACAATTTTTTTAAATGAAGAAATCAGTCATTTGACCTACACACCTTGTCACTAGACTCCAGAAGTGACCTCAAATCTACTTCTATGATCTTCAGCTTAACTTTCTCTTTCAAACTTCAGTTTTAAGTCCTTGTCCACCTTTTTGTTTAAATCAAGAACTTCAATAGTCCTTTGACCTACACACCTTGTCACTGGACTCAAATAGTCAACTCATATCTATTTCTTTCCATAAGCGTGGGATACTAAGGTGGAAGATAAGATAAAACACTCATCAACTAAGGTAGAAACCTTTATCTTGTCGTTATAATTTTTTTTAAAATTCTGCAGATCAGACGTGCCTCTGAGGCACACCTCGGTGACTCGGATGAGTCAAGTCAAGACACGATGTAAGAGGACCCGAAAAGCTACCGGTTCCGCTCTGTCCGAAAATAGATATGAGGCGTTCTCATCAGACCTGTTGGCGATAACGCGTGACCTTCCATTTGGCGACTGACTGCAGTGGCCTTCGAAGGAATGCAATACATTCGGCCCGGCGAAACGAAATCGCCCCGGTTTCACTTCTCCGGTTAAAAGTGCGGTCAGTGGCGTTCGTACCTGCTCACATGAGTTAGAAATCATAGAAATGGGATATGGGCAAATATAAAGGTGTTGTGTTAAATAGACGGTTAAGGCGGGAAATAGAGTTTTTTATCATTAGTCCTGTGTATTAGCTTTCAAATGATTATATATAAACATTCGATTCTCTTTTTGCACGGTTTTGAATTAACAATGTCCAAGAAAAAGATCAGACTATTTTTTGCACTGTTTATTTTACTTTTACATCTCTCTATTCTAAAAAGAAATTACTCTCGCTGCCGCTGTCAAAAGCTTGTCACGCTATCTCCTCCGAAACCGCTGAGGGTATGGAGTCGAGAGCGATACCAATGGATGCAGAAAAATGGGGGGACACAAAGTAAGACATGTCTCATCTTCGTCGGACATAAAGTTATTTTTTTTAATTTCATGTTTTGTGGGAAAATATTGACTTTTTCATCTTCAGATTACTATAACTCGTCAAAAAATGATCGTAGAATTTTAATCTTTTCACAATCTAAGACTACAGACATTTCTCTTTCAAACTAGACCTCATTTGTTTAAAAATATTTTAAAACAGACCAATATTTTCATCAAAAAATTAAACACAGTTTTTCAAGAAATATCGTTCCCTATGTGGATGTAATATCGATGCTCTTCGAGTTTTTATCCTACAAAGAAAATAATTACATCATCCGGAAGCTAAGTCTTATTCATATAAACCTCATTTCAAGTCTATAACTTAAAACTTCGATTTTTAATTGAATTTTAAAGCTGATAATTCAACAGTGATGAAACGGCCTTCGCATTAAGGGTGACAACAGTAAATGGATGGAAGCTGTTACATTGCCCGAGAATCACCCCTATGTATCTCGTTATTAGCCAGAACAGAGGTGCGAGCGTAGCGAGTATAGGGGCGAAGCCCCTAGTGGTTAAAAAAATTAAAAAGTTGAAAAATTTTTGCGCTACACTGCAGCTTAATTGCGTGCAATGTTACCAGAGAGTATTTCAGAGAATGTAGAGGATTCCACGTTAGCTTATAGTAGTAATGATGAAGTAGTGGCTTCACTATCTGCAAGCACAATTCTAGATGACCTCCAACTACCCAATAAACCGGAAATCCTTTTCTTAAACATGACAACTTCGAACGAGATGCGCAGTTTCAACGTGATTTAAAAAGGACTATGGCCGCTATGCGGGTCAGATTTGTAGACACTGCTTTTAAATTTAATGTTCACATTAGATAATTTTTAATTATGATAGCAAGAACGTAACTATAAGTTCTCCAAAAAATTCACTTTTTAGTGTGATTCAGTGTACAGTTAATGCAGATTGTACAATGAATCATGGCAATAAAATGCTTTTTGTTGAGTTTAAGAAAGCTGTAGAGTGTCACAGGGCGTTCACGTGGATTGATTCAGAAAAGCTAGTTTTATATTTTCTAATGTCTTGTAAACAATACTAGGAATTTTTGGGACAAAACAGTTTTTTGTACACTGCTGGCCACAGTAAATGCAACACTTTGAAGGAAACATGCAAATAACATGAAATTTACAACATGCATTAGCGGAGGTGAGATATGCAAATGATTAGAATTTCAGCGCAGACGCACATCACGCGCGCCTGTGGCGCCACTTCAAAGCGCTATTTAAGGCTTGGAGATTTTGACGATTTCAAGTTCGGCAATTGTGTTTTTCTTGTGGTTTTTTCAAAAAAAACGATCAATTATGCCTCGTCGAAAACAGCGATCATCTTTTGATCAAGTATCCGAGTTCGACAGAGGAAGGATAGTGGCCTACCGAGATTGTGGATTAGCTTTCAGGGAAATCGGTAGTCGTGCTGGACGAAACCAAAAAACTGTAATGCGGATATGTGATCTTTGGATGCAGGAGGGTACGACGGACCGGCGTGTTCGATCGCATTCACCTGAGCGCACCACTTCACGTGATGACAGGAAAATTGTGCGCATGGCAGTGACGGATCGCTCAGTCACATCACGAACCATAGCACAGCACATGCAGTCTGTAACGCATCATCCAGTGTCTGCGCGTACCATTCGACGTCGTTTACAGCAGAGTGGTCTGTCCGCAAGACGTCCATTGCTTTGTCTACCCTTGACGCAGAACCACAGACGTCTCCGCTGCCAATGGAGCGATGACAGAAGGATGTGGACGTCAGAATGGAATGAAATTGTATTTAGAGACGAGTCACGCTTCTGTCTGCAACACCACGATGGTCGCCTTCGAGTCTGGAGACACCGTGAAGAGAGGATGCTGAACAGCTGCGTTATGCACCGCCACACTGGTCCTGCACCGGGTATTATGGTATGGGGCGGTATTGGATATTACTCTCGCACATCTCTAGTACGCATTGCCGGTACTTTAAACAGCCAGCGCTACATATCCGAGGTGTTGGAGCCAGTTGTCCGTCCTTACCTTCAGGGCTTGCGCACAGCCATATTTCAACAGGATAATGCGCGACCACACGTGGCACGCATTGTCCAACGGTTCTTCGTCAATCGCCAGATTGAATTGCTTCCCTGGCCGCCTCGCTCTCCGGATCTTTCGCCGATAGAAAACATGTGGTCCATGGTTGCTCTACGATTGACCCAGATTCCATCCAGGCTGCCACAGCAGATCAACTTTGGCAACGTGTGGAAGCTGCTTGGTCTGCTGTACCCCAAGAACTCATCCAAAGTCTCTTTGAATCAATGCCGAGGCGTGTGGCAGCGGTGATCTCCAACAATGGCGGCTACTCTGGCTACTGATTTTGGCAGGAACCACACTTCACAGAAGTCTATAAATTTAATCATTTGATACTTGGTCAACATGTTATCTACAAAATAAATTTTGTTTTGATATCTCTTGTGTTTCTAGGTGTTGCAATTTGGGTGGCCAGCAGTGTATATATATATATATATTTATATATATATATATATATATATACACAGACGGATCTCTATTTATGGAACCTCTTTTTTGCGAATTTCTCTATTTTGCGAACTTTTCCTTGGAACCAAGAACATTTTGTGAATTTCTTCGTAAAATAACCTCCAAATAGTGAAGTGCATTCTCTATTTAACGAACTTTTTCTTGTGATCCAATATTTTTTTACTCCATATTTCTCAAAATATTTCTGAACATTTTAAACTTATTCTTTCCTTTAACACATTTAACACATTAACTTTCTTTTAACACATTCCGACGCGGGTTGCAGCTTGAAGAAAATTCGCCTGAAAGGGTTTTTGGTGCATTGCAAAGATGAGAGACGTATTATGAGAGAAAACACTTTTTCAAACAAACAACTCAAACAAAATTAACAGACTTTATCAGTAATTAAATTTAAGGACGGATGTGGTAATGTATGCTTAAAATTAGTCGTTATAATAAATGTGATAATGTCATTAAAATTCATTAATTTTAATACAATTTTTTTAAATTGAAAATACAATGCATTCCCGGAAAATATTTTGTTTTATTCTTGTTTTCCTTGCAGATTTCTGTTTGATGGGAAAGATATATAAAACAAATAAACATTAATTTACAAAATAAAGGTGTGATCAATTACTTTTATTGATAATAATTAGTGTTTATGATTTTAAAATATGTTTTGTGTAGTTTAAAGTATTTTAAAAGGTGAATCTCTATTTAACGAATTTTCCATATAACGAACTTTTTTCGGGATTTAGCGACTTCGTTAAATAGAGGTCCGTCTGTATATATATATATATATATATAATACATACAACGATCAATGTATACAATTGATGTAAAAAAATATATATATATATTTATAAAAGAATCGTAAAGGATATTTTTATAGACAAAATAATGTAGAAAAAAATATTCAAATTAAATCTAACAGAACATACTGTGAGATTTCCCCTCCTCATGGCCCAGCGGCGGAATGCGAAAAGAATAGTTCCCCCTGCCGAGGGTCACTTACAAAAGGAGTCAGTTTTTCAACTCTCAGGCGAGGAGCGACTTGACAATAGCGAGGCGGCCCGATGTCTACAGCGAAGACACTATATCACAAAAGACTAACAAAGGCAGACCATCCCCCTGATGAGACGCTCTAATGACCCAACGTGTGCTGCCGAAATAAAGAACAAATATAGTTTTGCACACGGTTCACGGCCAAGGACCTATCAGAGCCCCAGATCAAAGAGCGGGGTTGTTACAGATCCCGCCAGGGAAAAAAGTTTTAAAAACGGATGCAGGAGATTTTTAGAGAAGAGACGAGTTTTGAGACGAGATTCGAAGCCTGAGTTTAGGAGTGATAGCTGATCTCCTAGCTCCATTCACATTGAGTGACTTTGATATTTTTGGAGGCTCAGCCCCCTGTGTGAAGAAGACCTTTTTCTCGCTGAGAAGGGTCGTTTGGAGATCAAAGCTTAATCTTTCATATTTTCGAAGCAGTTAGCTTCTTTGGTGAGAGCGTGGGACGTGCCGTCCACTACTCTGTGATAATTAGATCACATTGCGTCTGGAGTTCGAGTTCGCCTCATTCCAGCCTGTTCCGACGAGTGGAATCCGTTCCCAGCAACTGAGACTTCTGCAATTAGAGCTTTATTGCCTGAAGGCCCGATCTACGATCCGTAGCGACAGAGCATCCTGCCAGCTGAACGGACAATCTTTAACGTGCACCGCATACTGCAACGGACATTATTAATGTAACTGATGTTCCAGAACACGACCTAATCGTGAAGTATTTTAATCCAGAATGTCTAATAAATTGATATTCAGTGTAAAAAGTTCTTATTAGTAAGCTGTTTATCACTAAACATAACCGGTGTGAGGCAACCTAGAGTGTCGGCTTTGACACCAAGCACGGAATATGTTACAATACTAAAGAATATAGTACAGTTATATAGCACAGTTTGGGGAACATATCTTTTACTGTATTTAATATTTTTTTTGGATAATGTCCAATCGTCTGCCGCATTAGCAAGAAAAGTAGAATATTTTATTGTCAATTTATTTCGTTGTTATGCACGTGATGATAAATTACTTTAAAGTACCAGAAAAAGAAAAGAAACCACGTGATCAGCATTTAATAAATTAAGTTCTATAATTGAATCATTAAAAATTCACCAAAAATCAGAAAAGGGGGGGGGGGGTAAAGATTCGAAAGAGATTTCATTTTAAAGGAATTTTTATGATCTCTCTCGTGATATAAATTTTATAACCCTCAGATTATTATTTTAAATGAAAACTTTAAAGAATGTTGCAAAAAAACAGCTTAAAAATTTAATTTAAAAAAATCTAAGAAGAATTTTTCGAAAATCTTTCTTTGTGCACCCCTATACTATAAGAAGAATCACCAAGCAAAATTTCAACCCAAAAACTTCTAATTTAAATTGATATATATATATACACACACGCAGAGAGAGAGAGAGAGAGAGAGAGTATGTGTGTGAGTAAGTAAGAAAGAGTAAAACCTCATTTTTCCGGACTAACTGGCACCATAGGCAATCCGGATAATATGGGTAATAAGCAAAAAAAAAATCATTATCTGAGCAGGCTTACCGTTTATAACTACACTGCTGGCCACCCAAATTGCAACACCAAGAAAGACAAGAGATATCACAACAAAATTTATTTTGTAGATAACATGTTGACCAAGTATCAAATGATTACATTTATAGACTTCTGTGAAGTGTGGTTACTGCCAAAATCAGTAGCCAGAGTAGCCGCCATTGTTGGAGATCACCGCTGCCACACGCCTCGGCATTGATTCAAAGAGACTTTGGATGAGTTCTTGGGGTACAGCAGACCAAGCAGCTTCCACACGTTGCCAAAGTTGATCTGCTGTGGCAGCTGGGGATGGAATCTGGGTCAATCGTAGAGCAACCATGGACCACATGTTTTCTATCGGCGAAAGATCCGGAGAGCGAGGCGGCCAGGGAAGCAATTCAATCTGGCGATTGACGAAGAACCGTTGGACAATGCGTGCCACGTGTGGTCGCGCATTATCCTGTTGAAATATGGCTGTGGGCAAGCCCTGAAGGTAAGAAAGGACAACTGGCTCCAACACCTCGGATATGTAGCGCTGGCTGTTTAAAGTACCGGCAATGCGTACTAGAGATGTGCGAGAGTGATATCCAATACCGCCCCATACCATAATACCCGGTGCAGGACCAGTGTGGCGGTGCATAACGCAGCTGTTCAGCATCCTCTCTTCACGGTGTCTCCAGACTCGAAGGCGACCATCGTGGTGTTGCAGACAGAAGCGTGACTCGTCTGTAAAGACAATTTCATTCCATTCTGACGTCCACATCCTTCTGTCATCGCTCCATTGGCGGCGGAGACGTCTGTGGTTCTGCGTCAAGGGTAGACAAAGCAATGGACGTCTTGCGGACAGACCACTCTGCTGTAAACGACGTCGAATGGTACGCGCAGACACTGGATGATGCGTTACAGACTGCATGTGCTGTGCTATGGTTCGTGATGTGACTGAGCGATCCGTCACTGCCATGCGCACAATTTTCCTGTCATCACGTGAAGTGGTGCGCTCAGGTGGATGCGATCGAACACGCCGGTCCGTCGTACCCTCCTGCATCCAAAGATCACATATCCGCATTACAGTTTTTTGGTTTCGTCCAGCACGACTACCGATTTCCCTGAAAGATAATCCACAATCTCGGTAGGCCACTATCCTTCCTCTGTCGAACTCGGATACTTGATCAAAAGATGATCGCTGTTTTCGACGAGGCATAATTGATCGTTTTTTTGAAAAAACCACAAGAAAAACACAATTGCCGAACTTGAAATCGTCGAACTCTATAAGCCTTAAATAGCGCTTTGAAGTGGCGCCACAGGCGCGCGTGATATGCGTCTGCGCTGAAATTCTAATCATTTGCATATTTCACCTCCGCTAATGCATGTTGTAAATTTCATGTTATTTGCACGTTTCCTTCATGGTGTTGCATTTACAGTGGCCAGCAGTGTATATATATATATATATATATATATATATATATAGTGCTATTAATTGCATACATTGACCATTGTATTTAATTTGAATGTACTCAGTAGCGAAGTGCGGGTTTTCAGCTAGTATATATATATATATATATATATATATGGAATCGGTTCCCGACCAGGCAAGAGGTGCCTAAAAGCAGCAGACGGGCTGTGATAGGAGAAATAGTCTTGACGGGACATGACGTTGGCTCCTATAAGCGGCAGAAGGCTGCTCAGTTAATCCTTATTTCAGCAGACGGCTGCATATTGTAACCCATTCAGATTTGTGGAGGCCTGCCGCGGCCTGACGTGTAACGATATATGTACCGTAATTCACTATATGTAAATGGGCCGTGGCGGCCTTGTGGTATAGCGCGCTGGTTTTCGGTGCTGAGGGTGCTCGGATCGAATCCTAGCAAAGTGCTACTGAAATGCCTCCGTTTGTGTCGTCCCTTCATAGGGGACAATGCTGGTCCGCCTATATGGCGCCCCCATAATAAAATGGCCAGCAAAACTGCGGTGAATTAGAGGCGAATGTCTTCGCGACAAGTACCTCCGCATTGAAAAAAAAAACTATATGTAAATAGTTCTTAATGTTCATATATAGTGTTGTGCATTAAGTAGTGAGACTGTCCTTTATTAAGTACTGTTTTACTCTGAGTATAGTGGCGTCTTGGGGTTGCAAGTGAATACGCGGCCCTAGATTCTACAAAAGTGGGCACCCTCCCGAGATCGATATTGCATATACACTGATTATCAAAAATTAAGGAAAAGTCACAAAAATAGCGATTACTCAAAAAGTTACGCGTAGACTTTAATGAAACTTATACACATTATACAACACATAGGTAGGTATAAAATAGCATTAAAAGAAATCGCCAGACAATTATGGTGTTATAGAAACTAGCATATGTATACAATGAACAAATCCGATGTGTCAGTTTGGTATAGGAAAAGTACCTTTAATATGGCGTATGATCCCCCCGAGAAGCAATACAGCACATTCAGCGATGTGTGATGCTGTCAATTATGCGGTCTATGAGTTCGGTTGGAAGTGAGAGCCATTGCTCTTGCAAAGCAGTTGAAAGCGTGGCTAGGGTCCTAGGAGGAGGATTGAGAGCAGCTATACGTGGTCTTAAAGCGTCCCAAATATGCTCGATATGATTCAGGTCCGGTGATCGAGCTGGCCACTCCATGCGCTGAATTGTTTCCTGCTCAAGATAAGCATCCACGATGCGAGCCCTGTGCGGTCTCGCGTTATCGTCCTGTAGCACGAAAGCATCACCTATTGCCTCGACATAAGGGCGCACATAAGCATCAAGGATGTCATCTCTATAGGTGTGAGAGTTCATATTTCTACGTGGAAAGGCATGGAGGTATGTGCGTCCACCCAAAGAGATACCACCCCAAACACAGACACTGCCTGATCCCTATGCATCTCTTTCACGGATGTGTGATGGATGAAAACGAGTTCCAGGTTCTTTCCAAATCAAAATACGCCTAATATCGCTTTGGAGGCTAAACCTGGACTCATCCGTAAAGTAAACAGCCCTCCATTGATCACTCCTCCAGTAGACATGTTGAGGTGCACACTGCAAACGTTCCCGCCTATGGCATGACGTGAGCGGGACGCAAATGGCTGGTCGCCCCGCAAAGGGACAACCTTCGTGAAGCCTTCTATGCACAGTTGACGTTGATACCAACCTTCCAGAGCTTGCACCGAGGGAGGATCTGCAGATGGAGCTTGCAGTCGGAGTTGCGGTTCTATTCCTCCGTGCGCATAATGACAAATATCGGTCATCGGCACTCGTCGTAGCGTATGGTCGTCCATGGCTGAACCTCCTGGATGCCAAATCCGTGGTTAGAAATTGTTGTCAATGTCTATGAACCCCAGACGGACTCACATTTAGCCATCTGGCCACTTCTGTCTGACTTAGTCCTGCTTCTAATCTCCCAATAGCTCGCCATCGCAGTTCTTCGGTCAAATGATACCTGGAGGTCCTTGCTACAATTTGGCTATGCCAGATGTCTAATCTCAACCTCGCAGATACAATTGCCGCCTTGCTCTGAGACATGCACTTTTATGCTCCTCGCAAATGACGTATTCCGACTGCAGCGCCACTATTTTGCATAATGTAGTATTGTTCAGCACCTTTTACTTAGCAACATATTCAAATTTTAAACAGATTGGCTAAGTTTTGAACGTGTTATCCCTCTTTTTGTGATTTTTCCTGATAACTAGTGTGTATATATATATATATATATATATTATATATATATATATATATATATATATATATAATGATTACCTTTAATGGTTCTCTTATACTTTTTAATTATCTTCTGTGCAAACGAGATAATAAACACCAAACGGACTCTTTAAAAGTATTCGTTGAATCTAGGTACTGGTTTATTGCAGGTTACATCATTAGCGCCCCAAAGAAAAATATATAATATCCAATAACAGTTTGGAAAATACGATATTCTATATCCCAACCATCATATTAAATCAATATTTTCTTTTTTTAATTGTTTAAGGATTTTTTTTTCTAAAAAACGAGTAATTTTCATACTGGCATTTTGAAATGTATCAGAGTCCAGAACGTTGAGCATAATGTTATTAGGTAAATCAAATAAATCATTAGGAAAAGGTAAATAATCGTCTTTTTTGTAACTCCAATGTTAGGAATTGCTTTTGATTTAAAAAAGAAAGGTTAAAAATTAGGTCTTCAAATAGGTCGTAGACGTTTACATAAAAGCTGTCAAAAATAACCGTAATGGGATGTATAATAGAGATGAATATAGAGGTGTGCTTACATAAAAATGTGTTATTCATCGTATCGGAGGAGACAGATTCTTCATTATTAAAATAAATCTTTGAAAATTCCTGCTTGTATTTCTTACTACGTGTTACATTCAGTCAACAGAGATAGGTGTTAATGTTGTGGACTTGGAGATGTTACCTGCACGCACGTCCCTGATTCAAAGGTATCGCACCAAACTGAACTCTTACAAATCAAACCTTTTATTGAATAATTTAAACGAATTTCAAATACTTTTTCATAATACAATGCCAGAAATGATGTCGACTTTTCTTTGATTTTGAATGGATGCAGTACTCACTAATTACTGTTGTTCTTCAAATCTGGAAGGTAGGCAAAGTATTCTAATAAACTGCAGAAGGACCTTTTTAGGCCTTGTTCACATTGCCTCCGGAGCGTAGCGGTGCGTATCTCCGTTGGTGCCGAGATCGGTGACATGATCTGTGATTGGTTTGACGTATCACGTGGTCATTGCGTTGAGCTGTGGGATTGGTTAAAATTTTTAATCGTCGACGCTACGCTCATGAAGCAATGTGGACAAGGCCTTAATATTGTTGTAAATATCAAATCTGATTCAGATTCTTGAAAAAAGTCACTCAGAACCAGTTGATTGTTGGTTTGTTGTTTCTAATGCCCCCTGGCTCAAAGCTCCAAACCAGGCCCATAACCAAGCTTCGACCTGAAGTGTGCGGATCTGGTTTATATAGCACCACAAGGGTCGGAGTTCGTCTTAGCTAGTTGCCACCTCAATTTTGACCGACCAAACCCCAAAGGGCGCCATCTCGGGGATTGTACCTTCTCCCACCCTCTCTGACCTCATAGGACTTCCTGGTCTACGGATTTAAGGTCCCCATATCCGGCCTAGACACGGAGGTAAACAATGGCGCGTGTCAGGATAACATCCGAGCACACTCATCACCGAAAGCCGATACGCTACTACAAGGCTACCTCGAGTCCGATTGCTGGTTTGAAACTCCGCAGTCCTCTCTCGCTAAAATACAGTTTAACTGGGACTTACACCTTCAAGCCGATATCGAACGGCTAAAAATATTCATGCCACCTACAGGATCTGAACACACAGATTCTGCATTCGGAGACCAGCGCACTCTCCATTCGGCTATACTCCGGCCACTGAAAACCAAAAAAATTCAGGTAGTATCCTGTAACGAATCTACCGCGGGTTATTAACGTAGGATTACTTATCGTTGATTACCTCTTTTGAATACATATATGTATGTATGTGTTATGTATATATGTTATATATGTACGTATGTGTGTCTATGTACATATATATATATATATATATATATATATATATATATATATATATACATACTTACATACACACACACACACACATATATATATACATACACACACACACACACACACACACATATATATATATATATATATATATATATATATATATATATATATACATATATATATATACATACACACACACACACACACATATATATATATATATATATATATACATACACACACACACATATATATATATATATATATTTACATACATACGTACATACACACACACACACACACACACACACATATATATATACAGTGGACGCTCGTTAATTCGAACTCAAAGGTTCTCAGAAAAAAGTTCGAATTATCCGATGTTAAGAGAAAACATATCAATTTAAATGTGTATCACTATAGAAGAAAAATTTCCTTGTATGTATAACCCCAGAAAATATATTATACTATGTTATCTAAAATTAAACATATTAAAAAGAAATACAGGCTTACCTTAATCATAAAATGAAGCAGAAGATATGCAGTAGAAAGTAAACTTTAATTAAAAATATGAATTACACTTTTGGGAAAAAAACTGTAAAATGGATGTTGGTTTTGTTTATGATGCCTACAATGTTCAGCCAGCTTCTCGATTTGAGGTAAACATTTCAATTCATTTTCAGTGGAAGGTTCCATCTGAATAAATGCTTTCAGAGTTTTAATAGAGTCCATTATGGCTTGATCATTAGGACGCTTAACAAATTGCTTGTAGCTTAACAGTCTCTGTATTCTCTTCTGATTTCGATAAGGTCTCTTCTACTTCATCTTCTCGGATAGTTTTTATTTTGTCATTGTCGCTCAGTTTTCCACAGACTTCCACGTCTTCATCTACCCTTACATAATCAGAAAAAGTAACGTTATTAAAGTTAATTTTTTTGAATTCAGGAAAATCTGTATCAATATCGTCACATTCTTCGATATGATTGTTCTCTTCGGCGTGCATGAATTTAGCATTACGAAAGCAATTACTAATTGTGCTTTCTTTAACATCACCTTATGCGGCGTATAAATCATTTTTAGCTGTCAGCAGAGTAATGTCGTAATTTTCACTACAATCTAAAGAAAAAATGATTTGTTGTAGGAGTCTCTTACGATAATTGAAGATTCTGGATGATTCCTTGATCTATTGGTTGTGTGGCATCGAATTTTGTGTTGGGGGGTTATTTTAAACTTTATATTTATTATATTTAATTACTAATTAATGCATTGAAGGTAGGAATAAATCCTACTAATTAAGCTAGGTTTCAGTTAAATTTAAGTACAACAATATATGCCATTTGGCCATTAGTGGTTAGTACATTAAATTACTTGCGTTGTGTGTAGCAATAACCCATAAACATATAATAATTAAAATTTACCCTAGGTTCGATACTGAATGCATCACTGTGGTGATTAATGAGCCAAAAGGAAACGGAGAAATTTACTCTAATAAATTTACTATCTAATCTTGGAGAACACCTAGAAATAAAATTACTTCACCTAAAAGAAAAAGTTTCATATCTGCTGAAATAAAAAAATAATACCTAAAGCTGAAAGTCGGACAATTAATTAAAAAGGCAAGGACCGACATGACAAAGATATACCTTAACATAACAAATTTATTCACGTTATTACCACCAATCTGGTAATCAATTCTAATCAACATATTTTCGAGATACCAATAATAAATTATCAAAAATACAATTGCAGTAAAAACCAACATCTATATCCTCACAACACAATCAAATATATACAATGAAAATTCCAAAAATGAAATGGCTGGTGAATACAAAAAAAACTAAATCATTCAGTATATAATTACTAATCATTAATTAAATTTTAAATTTAAATTGATTCTTAATGAATCTGCTGCAGCTTTAAAAAATGGAGAGAAATTAGGGATAGTATTTAAAGAGAGGAAAGGAAAGGAAAAAGAATTTCACCCGTCGCCATCGTCCCTTGGGCTGGGGAGACCCCCAGCTTGGGTCTACAGCTCTACTCGCCACCAGCTTCAGGATCCCCGCAATAATCTCCTTTCAAACCCCCGCGCTCCCGAGTCAGCTCCTTGTCACCACTTGCTCTCAGTCCGTAAAACCATCCTCCATTCCAAGTAGTTCCTTGGCGCTCCGTGAATTCTGATGGCCGATATGAGGGGGGAAGGCTACAGGTAGCATTCTTGCACTCTGCAATTCGTTATACAATTTATTTTCCCCACCCCTCATCTCGTTCTTGTTGATTATTTTAATTTCACGGCGCCCTGGTCATCCACCCGGCGATGTATCCTTGCGCACCTTGCATCTCCTCTTCTGCGATTTCTTCCCGTTCGAAAAAGGGCGCGTAGCGGACGTATCGGGTTACAGATAGTGGGGGAGGCTATGAGACTTGTTGCTAAGCAAAGGGTCATTTTTAGGGACAGAAGGAAAACAATGAATATTTTTAAAACTTATACCATTTAAATTAAAAACCGCCAGCAAAAACCCATACCAGCCATTCACAATGTTTATAAATAAGACTTATTAATGTATCAATATTTTTAACAATAAGGCATAACCTGTGATGATCTATTTCAAACTTAATTCTTCTCAATGTCAAAACATTTAGAGAAACTTGCGCACACTTCTCCAAATGCGATGACATTAATCAAATCAATTAATATTTGATCACCACAAGTTTAAACCCTCAGATATATTTAGCAGAGACTTAATAAATTTATTAAAACAAAGCACAATCGTTACTAAAATTTACTTACTTACTTACTTACTTTACTAATTTAATTATCTGAATACCCGATATTAATATTAACGTTAATTATTTCTAAACTATTAATTATCATCACAACAGTTGTAGCTTCGCAGTTGTGTTCGGAGGCAAATATTCAACCTGTATGAAACTCAGTTCTGGAAGGTTATTGTGGCAGGTTGCGTTATCCACAAATAAGAGAATTTTACGCTTTTGCCTCGAAAACTGCTTATCTATTCCTTTTAACCAGTTACTGAAGATGTCTTGTGTCATCGATGCTTTTGTATTGGATACATAATCAACTGGCAGTGTTTTAATTCCTTTAAGACTTCGTGGATTCTTGGACTTTCCAATCACTAAAAATTTAAGCTTTTCGCTCCCATCCATATTAGCACAAACTAAAGCTGTAATCCTCTCTTTACTACTTTTACCTCCTACGCAAGCATCCCCTTTAAAATGTAATGTCTTGTTTGGCAGGAGTTTAAAAAAAAAATGCAGTTTCGTCCGCATTAAAAATATCTTTCGGCAGGTAAGTAGAGAAGAGCCCTAGCAGTTTGCTACCGAAATTAGTGCATAGGTCTTCGTTTACATCAGAGCTTTGGCCACATACAGTTTGATAAGAAATATTGTGCCTTGACTTAAATCGAGAAAGCCATCCATCACTGCATTTAAAATCTTCAATACCCATTTGACTTGCCAATTCATCAGCCTTTCTTCTGCACTAGGGGTACATTTATCGGAAAATTTCGACATCTAACATCCTGGAACCATAGCAGTAGATCTTTTTCTAGATCTTCTAGGGACGCATTTCTCATGCGTTTCCTTCCTATAGCAAATTTTGATTTTTCCCATGAATCTAAAATTGACTTCTTGTTTTACAAATAAGTTGACAAGGTATTTTTTAAAATTTCATAGTCAACTGCTAACTTTGTTTTACATTCGCAGTTCTCTACTTTCTAAAAAATTTCTACCTTTGTCTCCTAAGTTTTTTCCCATGAATCTAAAATTGACTTCTTGTTTTTCAAATAAGTTGACAAGGTATTTTTTAAAATTTCATAGTCAACTGCTAACTTTGTTTTACATTCGCAGTTCTCTACTTTCTAAAAAATTTCTACCTTTGTCTCCTAAGTTAGGGTTTTGTACTTTCCACGAGTAGACATCCTGAATTTTTACACGTTCCACCACACATTGAGGAAGAAAAACTAGATCACATTAGCTTGTGATCTAGTTACAGCCTGCACTGCAGGCATAACTGACGCAGCTCCTAGAATCTGCAGCAATAACTGGTTGGGTTTTCTGAAATTCTAAAAAAATCGATACAAATAACGGAAAATCGCTTTGTCTGATAAGCACTGATAAGAAGGACAATAGCCACTAACGTTTAGCGGAAATGCAATAGTCTAGGAATGCAGGCAGGTGCCTCTTTTCACAGCCTTTGGATTAGTTCGAATTAACCGAAAGTTCGAATTAACCGAGTTCGAATTAACGAGCGTCCACTGTATATACATACACACACACATATACATATATATATATATATATATATATATATATATATATATATATATATATATATATATATGTGTGTGTGTGTGTGTGTGTGTGTGTAAGTAAATCAAAATTATGATGCATTTTGGTACTTTTCTGTTTAACTGTTTACTGCTTGACCAAGCGATACAGACTGAGTTTGGCGAGCTGCCAAAATTACATTTGCGACGACGGACTGTTTTTTAAGTCTAAAATTTTGCTTTCCGAAGAACTGTTATGGAGGAACGTAATCCTACGTTAAAAAGTATTTTGCTCCACGGCCATAGTCAACTTTATTAAAAGATACCGCCATTCTTTCGCAACGCCAGCAGAGCAGAGATTAAAAAACCACTCTCCCTCGACTCCCCGCAGTGCCGGAGAATTGTTTTACGCGAGCGGATAAAAATAGTGCGCCTTCAAGAAGCCAGTTTTCGACGGAGACAAATGGGTTTTTGCTCTTTTCTTTCCCGCTGACCCTGGGTGACACGTGCCGGTCCGACGCCTTTTCCTAGACTGGAGCGGGCTCTCCGAGAAACGCTCCCGATACTTCTATCTGCGGAAGGCTTCTCTGGGTGGACGGGAATGAGATACCCGGGGAATTCCATTTCAGAACGGTTTTCTTTTTAGCGTGCATTGAAAACCTTCCGTAGCAGGATATAAGGCAACCGGAAAAAAATTTTCCTCCTGACGCCCGTTTCTGTCTGACGGCCGAGGTCTGTTTTCTGACATACAAGAGCATATTTTTGCTACACGTGTTTCAAAAAAAGAATCTTTTTGTGAAAACAAATTAACTTAATTACTTCCCGGTCTTAACCTTTTCCTTACGGGGGGGGGGGGATAGTACGTATCCCAAGAATGAATGACTATATGCGTGTATATACAGTATGCCCACTAAAGTCCCTTCCCACCCTCTTAACTTCGGAACGGCTGCTGCTGTATTCATAAAAGTGGTGTCTGGGTATAGTAAAGTAGCCATGCGCTACTGAATGAAACCACCGACCGCGCCACATGGTGGAAAAAAGCGGAGTTAGCATTCCTATCTCGAAAACGGAACGAGATAGGGAAAAAAAGTGATTTACAAAGTTGTTGAAAATTATCGATTTAGTACGAAAAGGTACCTTGTGGACATTAATGCAAAGAATAGAACGGTTAAAACGCGCATTTGTTTTTTCGCGATTTTCTACACTGTGACGTCACGAAACTTGAACGAAAGGAGAAATGATTATCTTTCGGGCAAAGCACAACACCGCAATGTGCACAGTGGTATATCGCTTTTGATCCCCAATCAAAATTACCGCGGTTCAAACCTCGAGGGTTTCATTCTTGTACTGATTGTCTTTATAAACAGAATAGACAATATGTAGATCGTGTAAAATAGTGTCGCATCAACTCAACGCAACTTGCGCTTGGTGTTCGAAATTTTTGCAGTATGCAAATACGTAAGAAACGTCACGCCTGTTCACCTGAGACAGCTATAAAAGAGACATCTTCTTGGGGTTGTAGTATGTTGATGCTCGTGGTCATGGCTGAGTATTCCAAAGCTGAGATCTCCAGTGAAGCAGTACCTCGTCAAGGAATTCGGGGACCAAATAATTGGGTATGGTGGTTTCGAACAGTGGCCTCCATGTTCGCCTGATCTGACTCCACTGGACTTTTTCCTGTGGGGATACCTGAAACAGCAGGTGTATGCGACCCCTCCACAAACATTGCAGGACCTTAAACGACGCATTACGGACGCTTGTGCCAACGGGTCATGCTCTATGCTCCAACGTGTGCAACGTGAGATTCAAACGAGGATCCAAATGTGTATTGCAGCTGACGGTGAGAAGCTTAAATATCTCAAATAAAGGTATACTGTTAAAATTAGTTGTTTTTTTTTCTTTCTCAGATCCTTTTGTCACGTCACAGTGTAGGAAATCACGAACAAACAAATGCGCGTTTTAACTGTTGTAGTCTTCTCATTAATGTCCAAAACGTATCTTTTCGTACTAAATCAATGATTTTCTACAACTTTGTAAATCACTTTTTTCCCTATCTCGTTCCGTTTTCGAGATAGGAATGCTAACTCCGCAGTTTTCCACCAGGTGGCGCAGTAGGTGGTTTCATTCAGGTCCAGTGATCTAGGTATAGTAAAGTAGCGCATGGCTACTTTATCTAGACACAACTTTTATGAATATAGCAGCATCCGTTCTGAAGTTAAGAGGGTGGGAAGGGACTTTAGTGGGCATACTGTATATACACTAGCCGGGCTTCGCCCGTCTAGCCGGTCGGTTTAGGGACTCGCGCCCTTCAGCAATCATTGTCAGAGTATGGAAACACTAAAAAACAACGAATAAAGGTATTTAGATTTTGTGGTGAGGCATCCCATGTCCTGCAAAAAGTCGCAATCAGAAAACAAATCCCCCCCCCCCCAGCGAGCCGGCGTTGCTCGGGATTTTCAGAATGTTTGTTTGTTAACCAAAATCAATTTAAAAACTAAACACAGTATAAATTACACAGTAAAAAAAAAATGTGAAAGAAAGACCTTAAAATAAAACTGAGATTAAAATCAAAAGGGCGAAGTTACGGAAAATGAAATGAAAAGTATGTTTTAAAATTATAGAAATAAAAAAAACAAAATAAATTCCTGAAAAAGTTTACCTTAAAACTAAAATTAAAATCAAAAGTGAAAAATTACAGAAATGGAAACAAAGTATAAATAAAAACTAAACACAACTTAAATCAGAACTATAAATGAAAGACCCTGAAATAAAACTGCGATTAAATCAAGAGTGCTAAATTACAGAAAATGAAATGAAAAGTGAGTTTAAAAATTATAGAAATACAGAAACGAAATAAATTACTGAAAAAGTTTGCCTTAAAACTCAGATTAAAATCAAAAGTGCAAAATTAAAGAAAAGGAAACACAGTATAAATAAAAACTAAACACAGCTTAAATAACCTAGAATAAATAACAGTATAAATAAAAAAATATATATACATTTATAATAAACCACTAAAAGCTGAAAACGAAAAATGTCAAATTGTGTTTTGGAAAGTTAAGAATTTTGGAAAGTAAAGCAGAAAAGTAAAAATGTCACGTTAAAAAAAACATAAATCTATTAATGACAATATTTAAACACAGAAAAATGTATAAATTACACAAAAGTTATTTTACCAAATATAATAATATTAATAATTAAAAGATGTTTAAACATAAAGGAAAACTTTGAAAATAGCAAAGAACGTTTGTTTACAATCTGAGACTGGTAATTCTTAGAAAAATCAACGGTAATTCTTTGAAATGTCTTAAAATATAAATTTTAGACTATAAAATCTGACTTGAAAGATTATTATTTTCATTTATTATTCGGGTTTAATATATGACTTGAAACTTTTTGATTGTATTTATTTTTTTATCGTTTTTGCTTCTTCGCTGTTCAGTAAGCCCAACATGGCTGGCTTGAGAGTTGTGAGGCTCTTACATTTCTGGATTCACCCTTGGTAGACAGCTGGGAGGCTCTTCAATTTCTGGATTCACCTTTCAAAAATTGTTGGTTTTTAATAATTAAAAATTAACGGTAATAAAATTTAAAATTCGGGCTTCGAGGTGCACGTATTCATCGTCTGCACTACCTGTGTGCCGAAGTTCATGACTGTCGACTGTAAGTGCGATAGATTCGTCTGGAGACCACACACACACACACACAAACACTTCGTTTCATTAATATACTAGCTGAATACCCGTGCTTCGCTACGGGATACATTTTAGGATAAATACAATAAAAAAGTAATGAAATTGCTTTTTAGAGGATTTTCTTATAAACAATATATTTTGTTTCTTCATTGGGCGGAACTAATATTACCAGGCTCGACCGCGAACTTACGCGTGAGCCAGCTACGTAAAACTGACCGTGAGAGAAACAATTTTCTGTAAAATGTAAGCCATCATATTTTAAAGTTTGGCCTTGGGACTTATTTATCGTCATGGCGAAGCATATTTTGAGAGGAAACTACAGTTTTATATATAGATTTGATTTAATATCCATAAAACTTACTAATTTGAAATAAATTTAAAAAAATTTCCATCTCAATTAGTTTAGTGGTTAAATTTTATCTTTTACTGTAGATTTAAAATTTTATTTGTCAATTAATTTCGTTGTTACGCACGTGATGCAAAATTAATTTAAAGTATCACAAAAAGAAAAGAAATCTCGTGATCAGCATTTAATAAATTAAATTCAAAACTTTCCTAACAATTACTGTTTTGGAAGCTAATGTTCTGCTAATTTCCAGTAAAAGCTAAAATCATTTGAAAACCACACACCAGTGTTCCACTCACACGCAACACTATAAAACTGAATTAGAGTATTCTACGTTTATATGGGCATTGAAAATTGTGGTTAGTAGAGGGCAATAGGGATAATCCACGCATTGTCTATAGACACTTGCTATCTTTGGCTATTATTTGATCCGTAATATCTGCCTCATATGCCGTATGTTTCTAAACGACATTCCAGAATGAAGAAATCGTGTAGAGGAGGCTTCTGCAACATGTGGACAGAGACAGTTGTTTTGTGACAACTGACTGAAGTGGTGTCATCTTTGGCTATTATTTGATCTGTAATATCTGCCTCATATGCCGTATGTTTCTAAACGCCATTCCCATATGAACCACAGCCTAATTCCTTTAAAATGGAACAAAATGAGTAACTCCAGTTAACCATGTAATCCACTACTGCTACAGGGCCATCAAAATGTGAGAAAACAGAGTTTAAATCAGCCAAAACTGCAATTATGGTGTACATATGACACCTAACTTCTCCAAAAATCTTTGCCTTTGTGATGAGACTCATAAGTGATTTTATTTTTGATGAAACACTCTTGCTAACAAATCATGACGATCCTGTGGTTTTTGTCCAACTATTCTTGCTGTTGTTGTCTGATTTCTTCCAGTCTCGCTTCTCTTTCCGGGGTAAAGATTCGGAAAATCATTCGGAAAAAGCTGAAAAGTAAACAATACCAAATCAATTTAAAACTAAATACAGTATAAATAACGTAGAAAAAATAACAGTATAAATAACACAGTATGAACAAAAAGTACAGGCTGCGGCCAGATATGCTCCGGCCAATAATACAAAAAAAGAATTTTAAAATCGTAGTAAGCAATGAAAAACATTTTACACACTTCAATAATAACAAAACAAAACATGATGGTATAATAGAAAGGAAAGTTAAAACAGAAGTAAGAAGTTAAATTCTAAAAATATAAATGAGGTATAAATCAGCTATCGATTCTAATTTATGAATCATTTATCAGGACATGAAAAAATTACTGCATGTAAAAAAAATTAACCTTACCTCCATTAATTTCAACACTTCTTGACCTGTGTCTTGTCCAATCATGTGAAATATAATTCTTGACAATAAATCTTGTTAACCTAAACTGTTATTTGTGCTTTTTTTAATTTAAAAAAGTTATGTTCTCAAAATATGACAATTAAGAAAAAGATATTATCGAGAAAAAATAAATCATGCTACTGAAGAAAGTCATACCACAAATTTCTATAAAATTAATGTGCAACCATATTTCACGTACAAAGTAATGCATATGTAATACATTGCTAACATGTTTTAACATCAAAAATTTCCACAATCAAAAGCTAAAATTAGTTTAAAATATTAGCTTTAGGATTTAGTGCAGAATGATAGGTGTTTTAGCTAAATTTCATTAAAAATTACTTCAAATTGATCAATTTATAAAAAAGGTATGCTATTTACAGGTAAGTTTTTGTTTCTTTTTTTGAATTTTAAGTGCTATTTTAGCATAAAAGACCAAAAAAACCTTTACAAAATTATTTTTTCTCAAAGCCAAACACAAACATAATCAAAGCTATACACAAACATTAACAGCTGTTTTAAAAACACCCCTGGTAAACATTGTTAAGTTTCGCAGTATTAGAATGATAATAAAAAATATTCCAGAGTTTTAGACAGAAACATAAAAGAAAGTATATGAAAAAAAGTAACTAAATTAAACAAAAATTGACAGAATACAGAAAAAGTGAACCCCGGCAAAAGTAAATAAAACCTTTCCTTGTGCGCATGCGCAGTTCTTATGAATGATTGATTCCAACGCCTAGAGTACCGCGTTGGAAGAACCGCGTATAAAATTTGTGTTGAAATATTGTTCTTTAAAAATCAATTAAAAATCGAAATTTTAAGATAGAGACTTGAAATGAGGTTTATATGAATGAGAAAGCTTTCATCTTCCAGAGGATGTAAATATTTTCTTTGTAAGATAAAAACTCGAAGAGAATCGACCGTAGATCCTCAAATGTGCGTAAATTTCTCGAAAAAGTGTGTTTAATATTTTGATGAAAATATTAGTCTGTTTTAAATTATTTTTAAACAAATGAGGTCTTGTTTGAAGGAGAAATGTCTGAAGTCTTAGACTGTAAAAAGATCAAAATTCTACGATCATTTTTTGCCGAGATATCGTAATCTGAAGTTAAAAAAACATAAAAAATCCCACAAAACATAATTCAATGACTCAATCGCTTACAATCCAAAGGGAGAAAATCCTGTCATTCGATTCCGCGCTTGAAGAACCAAGCAGGAAATTTGTGTTCGAGTATCGTTCTTTAAAATTCAATTAAAAATCGAAATTTTAAGATAGAGACTTGAAATGAGGTTGATATGAATGAGAAAGCTTTCATCTTCCAGATGATGTAAATATTTTCTTTGTAAGATAAAAACTCGAAGAGCATCGACCGTAGATCCTCAAAAGTGCATAAATTTCTCTTAAAAGTGGTTTCAATATTTTGATGAAAATATTAGTCTGTTTTAAATTATTTTTAAACAAATGAGGTCTTGTTTGAAGGAGAAATGTCTGTAGTCTTAGATTGTAAAAAGATCAAAATTCTACGATCATTTTTTGCCGAGATATCGTAATCTGAAGTTAAAAAAACATAAAATATCGTACAAAACATAAAATAAAAAATTTTCTAGAATAAAATTTAAAATTCGGGCTTCGAGGTGCACCTTCCCATAGTCTGCACCACCCGTGTGCCAAATTTGACGTCTGTAAGTATCACAGATTCGCCTGGGGGTCGCACACACACACACACGCAAACACTCTCTTTTATTAATAAGATATATATATATATATATATATATATATATATATATATATATATATATATATATGAAATAAATTTCAAACATTTTTATTATTAAAACGCCAATCTAAATATTTCATCCTAACGCAATAGGGCAGGGTCCCTCTTTCTTTATTTCTACCTAAATCCAAACCGAAGTAATTTATTAGTTTTTCCTATAAGGCACGTGTGGCCAAAGCTTATATAACAGTTATATAACGCGAACGGCGTGGAAAATTCGAAAACCATCACCCCATATGACGCGACTTAATCACGTTTCCGTTTCGGGTGAATTAGAAGTTGTATAGACCCGTCTGCGGGCGAGAAATTTCGCGCGTCTGTAGTCTTTGTATGTTTGCTCTCAGACAGGAAAGATGTAGGAGTTCGAGCTGCGAAATTGCGGGCGGTGTTCCGGCCCCGTCCGCCGCTCAATGTGTTTTGTGTGCCTATGTGTAAGGCACGACCATCGTTGTAAGCTGTCAGTGAATGATCCAAGAATAAAATAAGTTAAAGACGATGGAAGTACGTTTTTCACTCTGGACTCCCTGCCTCTGTTCCTCGACTGAATTTTATCTTTATGAGTTCTCCCCAGCAACCGGCCACGACAGCTTTCTATTCTATCTATTCGCCTGCCCTGGTCCGACGACTACTCAGCCATGACTACAAAACTGTATGAAGTATGTCGAGTTCCCTATCATGATCTTCAACGCCACCGAAATCATTACATATATATATATATATATATATATATGTGTGTGTGTGTGTGTGTGTGTGTGTGTGTGTGTGTGAGTGTTTGTATACATATACACTTATCAAAACAATTAGGGGAGCACATGGTTTTAACGAAATTGCGCAAATACTTACACCGATAAGTAACATAAAATTAAATCATCCATAACTTAAAGCCTAGCAAGAAACAGAAGAAGAAAACTTCATATGCAAATCAAAGTTCATGACGTCAAAAACCAGAAAAAGAACATAAGGGTGGAAATCGGGATGTTACAGAAACGTCTGTTTCACTGCCTTAACTGTGAAATTCGATTGCTCAGCTATTCTTTTTGAGAAAAGGCTCAGTTATTCTTTTTGAGAAATGTCTCAACGACGTGATTTACCGGAACCCATGGCATGGCGAATTATAGGCAGACTTGAATCCGGGCAAACACAACCTAGTGTCGCAGACGCTGTTGGAGTCGCCAGAAGTGTCCTTCAAAGGCTGTGGAATCGATTCCAAGAAACAGGGAATGTCAGACGTCGACCAGGGCAAGGTTGGACACGTGCCACTACAACAACTGATGATCGGTATATACTGTTAACAGCTCGTCGAAATAGAACAGACAATGCTATTCAGCTGCAAAGACAGTTGATCTTGGCAACAGGACGAAGGATGTCCAGCCAAACAGTACGTAATAGGCTTCATCAGGGAGGTCTCTATGCACGTAGGCTGTAATGACTTTACGTTCCTTTCACACTCGGGATTCCTGAGAGAGCCTAACGGCAAGACGTCCATTATCAATCTACCGTATTCATCGGTGACAGTCGCTTTGTCACCAAATTGTGGCAGACGCCACGTCGCCCGTTGGACACTTGGGAGGCCGTCATCTTTAAGAAATCCCCCCTGCTTGCAGACAAAGCCTGTCCAGAGGATAATCACCTAGCAATTTAGCGGAAGACGCGGAATGGTCTGAAGACGGTTTCTGAAAGGGTTCAAAGGGAGCCCGCTTTCAACCACCCACAGAGATGGGCGAGGATATATATTCGCCACCTTGATGTAAATGGGGGCAGTTGACGTTTTTTTTTTGCAGGTGTGGACAACCCTCGTCGACGGACGCGTGCCAGAGATCGTGAGCCTGCCGGTTTCCATCATGATATCCTGAACCCGCGAAGCTTTCTTAGTTAATGTTTATTTTGTAATTATTGTATAAAGCCTATATTTAATCTAGAATGCCAATAAAGCATTTTGTAAATATTAAAGGCTGTCAGTCTTGGTTTTAGGCGAAGTCCGTACAAGGCCAATGGTCAGCATTCCGTTGACCTCGCGCCACCGTGAGGCCGAAGTAGATGGGCTGCTGAACATCGAGATTGGGAACAACATGATTTGAGCCAAGTGATGTTTACAGACCACTCCCGATTCAGTCTGGAGTGTGACACCCGACGTGTTTTGGTATGAAGGGAAAGGGGCACTCGAAATAACCCCACATTCGTTCGTGAAAGGTCACAATACAGACGAGCTGGATTTATGGTATGGGGTGGAATCAGCATAGGTGGACGTACGGACCTGCATTCGGAATGGTACTTTGACAGCACGAAAGTATGCTGACGAGATACTGAGAACTCATCTCATACCTTACGCTGCAGCCATTGGAGATTCCTTTGTTTTCCAGCATGATAATGCCAGACCGCCTACAGCTCGTCTTGTGGAGAACATGCTTGAAGCTGAAACAATACAGCGTATGGAATGGCCAGCGTGTTCTCCTGACCTGAATCCAATCGAGCATGTTTGGGACATGCTCGGACGATGCATTGCTGCGAGACCAAGGCCTCCTTTTACTCTCCGAGACTTGGAGATTGCACTTCTTGAGGAGTGGAACAGTATTCCTCAAAGTCTTATCGATAACATCATCGCATCCATTGGAAAAAGGTGTGCAGCAGTCTTAGCTGTTCGAGGAGACCACACGTCATATTAAAAATCTTGCATCATTTCTAAATAATACTTCTTTTTATCGTTTACATGTAACCAAATTGTTGCCCTAAATCATCTTTTCCTGTTTTTTCGATATTTTCAAAGAATTATAGCTTAATTACAAATTTTTTACCTCTTTTTTTCTGTATTGCGCATTGATACGCGTGAACTATCCATTTTATGCCAATACGTGGCTGTCTCGCACGGTTTTCTTAACTTCTTTGCTTTTTCCCCTAATTTTTTTGAGCAGTGTATATATATATATATATATATATATATATATATATATATATATATATATATATATATATATATATATATATATATATAAACACTACCCGAAAACCCGCGCTTCGCTACGGAGTACATTCAAATTAAATAAAACGGTCAATGTATGCAATTAATGCCAAAAATATATATATTTATTTATGATAAATGCGACGATCAATATACACAATTGATGTTATATATATATATATATATATTTATAAAAATATCGTAAGGGATATTTATTTTTTTTGGATAATATCCAATCATCTGCTGCATTAGAAAGAAAAAAAATAATTTTTTGTCTGTTTAGTTGTTATGCACGTGACGATAAATTTATTTAAAGTACGAGAAAAATAAATCACGTGATCAAAATTTAATAAATTAAATTCTAAAAATTAATCTTTAAAAATTCACCAAAAATCACAAAATCGAGGTAAAGGTTCGAAATAGATTTCATTTTAAAGGAATTTTTATGATCTTTCTCGTGATGTAAATTTTATAACTCTGAAATTATTATTTTAAATGCAAACTTGAAAAAAGTTACAAAAACAGCTTAAAAATTTAATTTTAAAAAATCTAAGAAGAATTTTTCAAAAATCATTCTTAGTGCACCCCTACACCATAAGAAGAATCGCCATGCAAAATTTCAGCCCATTTAGGTCCAGCGGTTTGGTCTGTGCGTTGTATGTAAGTCAGTGAGTCAGTCAGTCAGTCAGTTACGGAACTGTTTTATTTATATAGATATACATATTATATATATATACATATATATACACCATATATATATATACACATATATATACACATGTATATATATATATAAACCCCTTTAATGGCCGTTCTTACACAAAGAGGTATGAAATTTCCCGTTTTTCCGAGAGGGAATCGGAAAAATGGGTCCCGTAAGCTAAAGGTTAATCGGCGTACCCTCTAATTTTTCTTATACCTGAGCAATGAAGAAACACATTTGATAAAAATTAATATCAAACAAGATTAACTATGAGTAATATTTTTTAAAAATTCACTTGCTATTGGGTACCATAATGGTTGGAGTCCGACTGGTGTCACCCCAATTTAGACCGAGAACCCGACAACTGGGGGTTCGTACCTTCTCCCACCCGTACAAACCCCACGGAAGAACTTTATGGCTTACACATTTAACTTGTCTCTACCCAGCATTGAGTGCATTGAGTGGCGCTTGCCATGACTCGAACCAAAAAACCTCGACACCGAACCGCGACGAGCTAACCACAAGGATGCTTGGGGCCATAAATTATAACTAAAACTATTAACCTTTTCCCTACGCGTTAGGATAGCATGTATCCCAAAAGTGCGGGACCATTAATGAATTAATATATATATATACACGCATATACAGTGCTAGATTTCTAGAAATAGAGGTGCCGGAACGGTAACCTTCCGGGGGGGGGGATGATTCCAAATTATTGATAAAGAGAGGTACCTAAACAGAGGCGCGTTTCGCCTCAAATCTAGCCCTGTATATATATATATATATGTGAAACAAATTTTAATCCTTTTAAATACTCCTCACAAGCTTTTTCCATATTCGTTTATCTTATTGCAACATAATATCGTCCCCTTAACCTTGGACTGCGACCAATATTCAACCAATTTAAATCTATTTTTCCCCTAAAGCTATTGCACGCACGGACCATTATAACAGTTATATAACGCGAACGGCCTGGAACATTCGAAAACCATCACCCCATATGACGCTATTTAATCACGTGGCAGTCTTTTAACCAATTGAAGTTCAGCCCGCCTGAAAACTCTGGCCTCTCCCAAGAGTTCTCCGCGCTTTTTGTGTCTTGCTACAGTCTGGTCGACATGTAATTTTAGGGCCCGCTGCGTCCCTTCTGTGTGATGACTCTGGCGATTTCCGGAGAACTTCGACTAATAAATTATGTAAAAACTACGTCTAAGTGTCAACTAATAAAGCACCCTAATTTGTGAGCAGATCGCCTCTTCCTTCCTTTCTGATGGTGAACTTTAAATTTATTCGGCGTGCCAGCCACTCGTTACGACTACCAGTGTACAGCTACGACAACCAATACGAAACTTCAACCTCTTCTTTGGATTCATTACATATATATATATACAGGGTGATCCAAAAATCGACTGACAAATTCAGAGGGGTGGTAGTAGGCATCAAGTTGTGCAATAATGATATAGGCATGTATGACCGGAAACACAAACCTGACGCTGGAGGGCGCTGTTTATTTAATCGGACCGTACCTCTTACCAACCCCATTAGATGGCCGGAAATATCGCATTTTTCTGAAGGAGGTAGAAAACTCAAAAACGAAACAGAATCACATAAGAATGTATGACCGAAAACACAAACCTGATCAACTAGAGGATAAACAAAGATGCAGAAATGAAAAGCCAACACACACACACACACACACACATATATATATATATATCTATATATATAAAACAGTTCCGTAACTGACTCATTCATTCATTCATTCATTCACTGACTGACTGACATACAACGCACAGACCAAACCGCTGGACCTAAAGGGCTGAAATTTTGCATGGCGATTCTTCTAATAGTGTAGGGGTGCACTAAGAAAGATTTTTCTAAAATTCTTCTTAGATTTTTTTAAATTAAATTTGTAAGGTGTTTTTTAAACTTTTTTTACGTTTGCATTTAAAATAATACATTGCGGATTATAAAATTTATATCACGAGAAAGATCATAAAAATTCCTTCAAAATGAAATCTTTTTCGAACCTTTACCTTGATTTTCTGATTTTTGGTGAATTTTTAAAGATTAATTTCTAGAATTTTATTTATTAAATGTTGATCACGTGATTTCTTTTTCTGGTACTTTAAATAAATTTATCGTCACGTGCATAACAACTAAATAGACAAAAATGATATTCTTTTTCTTTCTAATGCAGCAGACGATTGGATATTATCCAAAAAAATAAATATCCCTTACGATTTTTTTATAAATATATATATATATATATATTTTTTTTTGGCATTAATTGCATACATTGACCGTTGTATTTAATTTGAATGTACTCCGTAGCGAAGCGCGGGTTTTCAGCTAGTATATATATATATATATATATATATATATATATATATATATATATATATATATATATATATATATATAATATATATATATATATATATATATATATATATATATATATATATATATATACGTAGGTAGGCTGAAAAGTAATGGACACATGCTTGTAGAGCGCGAACAAAATGACCTTCAAAAGAGCGCCAAGTGGCATTTGGAAGTTCCATCCCTCCTCAATACGCATGCGCAGGTTTGAAATCGTTGTGTTCATCCTGTGTATTTTGAAAAGCGGTAGTATGGAGACGTGTTCTAGTGCTATGTCAACGGCGAGTTATACAGCGCGCTGTTATCGAATTTTTAACAGCTGAAAAAGTGAGTCCTACTGAGATTCATCGTCGTTTAAAGGCTGTTTAAGGTGACGATGCTGTTGATAGGGGTACTGTAAATCGATGGATAGTAAAATTTCGTGGTTTCGAGCCTGGAAAAGCCATAATTGTTGATGAAACACGCAACGGACGTCCGATCACTGCCACAGACGATGAACATCGCAAACTCTTCGACGATTTGATTCAAAATGACCGGCGAATCACTCAAAAGCGTATCGCAGACCATAATGGAGTATCCAAGGAATGTGTCTGCTTCATTATAGAACGATTGGGATACCGTAAAATCTGTGCTCGATGGGTACCACGCCGTCTCACAGGCGAGAACAGCGTCGGACTGGAGAGGCTCTGCGAAACCTGAAGTTTGAACCGATTCCATACCCTCCTTATTCCCCCGATCTTGCGCCTCGCAATTTTTATTTTTTTCCCCCTCTACTCAAGAGAGACCTAAATGGTAATCATTACACCTCGGAAGATGAGGTGAAGGCAGCTGTCAAGTCGTGGATTCGAGAAAAGTCGGAAGAATTTTTCAGTGACGGAATGAGAAAACTTGTTACACGTTGGGAGAAATGTGTTAGCCTTAACGGTGACTATGTTGAAAAAAAAATATAGGATTTTGAAGCTTAAGAATTGTACTTTAATGTTCTTTTTGCCCGATCTCGCTATTTCTTTTTGTTCGCGCTCTACAAGCATGTGTGCATTACTTTTCAGCCTACCCTCGTATATATATATGGAGGTATGCAATTTCCCGTTCTACAGAGAGAATTGGAAAAATCGGCCCTGTATGCTAAAGGTTAATATTAAAATCTACTTTTCATTTTTTATTTATTATTCTTTTCAATTTTATTTTTCGTTCTTTGTAGAATTTTCATAATTAGTAGACACCTTATGCATTTAGTTTTGTCTCATTGTTAGCTAAATACACACTGGCTCCCATAAGGTTATTTAAAGGTTCTACTTGTAGATAATTAATTTCCTCTCTTAAATGGTATTCAGAGTGGCGCCTCCTTGCCCGCAGTCTACATTCGATGTTTGGAATACTCCCATTATGAATTTTAATTTTGAATATTTTTCTGTTGTCTGTTCCTTTGGTTCAAGGAGACTGTTTTTCGAGAAAATAAATTCACCGAATTCCTTAAAAAAAATCAGACGTTGTTCATTGTGTAGTATTTTAAATAAATTGCTAAAACTATGTAGGACAACTATTATAGTGAAAACAGATGCTGATTTAAAAACTCTATCGAATTTCTTTTAATTTGAAAATTCTTTATAATTCTTAAGAACCACCACATATGTTCATCAATTAATTGTTTTCGATGAAAGCATCTTTAGTTGATGTTTCAAAATACTCGAATATGGCCCTCCCACCAACCCCAAGCAATGAAGAAGAATATAAACAAATTAGCACTAAGTTTGCAAAAATGAAATACTTTTAGCATAATTCTTTCAGCCGACTGGTGGCGAAAGGGAAATTTGAAATGAAACCCTAAATTTCCGTCTGAATTTAATGAAGACTGAACAGTGAAATATCATTAAAGACCTTCCTCCTAATCTTACAATGATATTACTGTTATAGCACCGTTTTCCGGAAGATGAAATACTTTCTTTACACCCTAAAAACTGTCCTTACAGCCGACAGATGGCGCATGAGAAATTTGAAATGAAACCCTGAACTTTCGTCTGAATTTAACGAAGACTGAACTGAGAAATATCATTAAAGACCTTCCTCCTAACCTCACAATGATATTACTGTTATATCACCGTTTTCCGGAAGATGAAATACTTTAATTTTACCCTAAAAGCTGTACTTACAGCCGACAGATGGCGCATGGGAAATTTGAAATGAAACCCTAAATTTCCGTCTGAATTTAACGAAGACTGAACAGTGAAATATTATTAAAGACCTTCATCCTAACCTTACAATGATATTACTGTTATAGCACCGTTTTCCGGAAGATGAAATACTTACTTTGTACCCTAAAAACTGTCCTTACTGCCGACAGATGGCGCAAGAGAAATTTGAAATGAAACCCTAAAATTTCGTCTGAAATTAACGAAGACTGAACAGTGAAATATCATTAAAGACCTTCCTCCTAACTTCACAATGATATTACTGTTGAAATACTTTGTACCTTAAAACTGTTTTTAAGCCGACAGATGGCAGTAATGGAACTTGAAATAAAAACACTATGATTATAACAATTGAAAACTAGTAGCCTCGTTGCTCGAAATCAAGCAAATTTCCCTTCATTTTCGTAATAATAGAAGTTGTTCTAACTTACGTAGATCAATGCTTATTCTAGTACTTTAGCATTTCAGTCTTTGCATCTAATTTATCATCTTTAACTAATTGTCACTGGCACTCGAACTGAACAGCCAAGCGGGCCTCGTAATAATGAGAAATTTTTTAACTTCTATCATAGAATCCTCTTCCATAGATGTGGTTTCTTTTGGTTGCTGAACATCTGGAAAAATACTTTGATTAGTTTCAATGAAATGAAGCAACTTGACGGCAAATCGTGTTGTTGGCAAAACTGTTATGGCCCCTTGTTAGACATCTCGTCGGTGGGGGCAAAAACTTTTTTCAGATAGACTTCTTTTATATAAAATTATTGCTATTAAATAGTATAGATTACTAACTGAATTCCCATGCTTCGCTACGGAGTACATTCAAATTAAATACAACGGCCAATGTATGCTATTAATGCCAAAAAATAAATAAATAAAATAAAAAAAATATATATATATTTATATTTATAATAAATACAGCGGTCAATGTATGCAATGTAATTAATGCCAGAAAAATATTTATAAAAAAATCGTAATGGATATTTTAATAGACAAAATAATGTAGAAGAAAATATTCAAATTAAATACAGCAGTCAATGTATGCAATTATTTGCATGTTTAATATCCATAAAATATACTAATTTGAATTAAATTCTTAAAAAACATCCATCTCAATAAGTCTAGTGGTTTTTATCTTTTAAAGTATTTTAATATTCTTTTGTCAATTTATTTCGTTGTTATTCACGTGACGCAAAATTAATTTAAAGTATCACAAAAAGAAAAGAAATCACGGGATCAGCATTCAATAAATTAAATTCTAAAAATTAATCTTTAAAAATTCACCAAAAATCAGAAAATGGAGGTAAAGATTCGAAAAAGATTTCATTTTAAACGACTTTGTATGATCTTTCTCGTGATGTAAATTTTATAACTCTCACACTATTATTTTAAATGCAAATTTTAAAAAAAAGTTACAAAAACAGCTTAAAATTTTAATTAAAAAAATCTAAGAATTTTTCAAAAATCTTTCTAAGTGCACCCCTGCACTTTAAGAAGAATAGCCATACAAAATTTCAGCCCTTTAGATCGAGCGGTTTGGTCTGTGCGTTATCTGTCAGTCAGTGACGGAACTGTTTTATATAGATTACTGTTAAATAGTATAGTAGAAACCCGTCAAAATTCACGGTTAATCTTTATGAGAAGGACAAATTCGTATCAAGTACCAAAGGTAAACTCCAGATGATTGAAAAAAATTTACAAATTTATTCAAAGACTTCGATTTTGATACCTCAATCTTTTTCTTTTTTTTTTTGTCTTCAGCTGTTCTCCCAAAATAGGTTTCTAAGTAACAAAACCATAGAACTTATATATAGATGAAGTGTTTACTTACTATAAGACTGATCATAGAACACCATGACCACTTCGAATGTGACACTGAAATGAGGGCCTTATGTAGGTAAGAGCAATGACAATTAGAAAAAGGTATTACAAATAGCGTCTTTTTAAAATTTAAAAGTTCAGTGTGCCAGCAGTAAAAGTAAATGTAAAGATAGAAGCGCGAGCGCACTCTTTTCCCTGAATGTGCTCGGTTCGAATCCCGATAAGCGGCGTTAAACACCTTTGTTTCTAAGCCCGATAAAGGGCATGTTAAATCCGTAGAACGGAAAGTCCTTCTATGAGGTCAGTGGGTGGGGAAGGTAAGATCCCATAGATGTCGACCTTGGGGGTCAATATTGTGGTGGTGGCTTTCCGGTCTATATAGCACCACAAGGGTCGGAGCCCGACTTGACTTCTCTTCACTTCACTGGCCTTAGCAGCTATGACGGATCCCATCTGGTGCAGTAAAGTGAAGTGAAGCCAAGCAGGACTCCGACCCTTGTGGTGCTATGTAGACAGAAAATCCCTATATGAGGTCAGAGAGGGTGGTAGAGGGTACGATCCCTCCAGATGTCGCCCCTGGGGGTGCTCGGTCATTATTGTGGCAGCACTTGGCCAAGTGGACTCCGACCCTTGTGGTGCTATCTTAACCGGAGTCGCACCACTCAGCCCGAAGCCTATATGGACCTGTTCTGGAATTTCGGCCAGGGGGCATTAGAAACAACAACAACCATATGAAGTCAGATGTTGAAATAAAACAAGCTTACCTTATACATTTTTAAATTTTTCGGGTCTTACAGGGCATTAATTTTCTGATTGCTGCAGAAAAATTAAAATTATTTTTTAATAAAACTAGGGGCTTCGCCCCTAGGCTCGCTCCTCTGTTATGGCTAATAGCGAGATACATAGGGGTGATTCTCGGGCAATGTAACAGCTTCCATCCATTTACTGTTGTCACCCTTAATGCGAAGGGCATTTCATCACTGTTGAATTATCAGCTTTAAAATTCAATTAAAAATCGAAAATTTAAGATATAGACTTGAAATGAGGTTTATATGAATAAGAAAGCTTTCAGCTTCCAGATGATGTAAATATTTCCTTTGTAAGATAAAAACTCGAAAAGCATCGATATTACATCCACATAGGGGACGATATTACTTGGCAAACTATGTTTCATTTTTTGATGAAAATATTAGTCTGTTTTAAAATATTTTTAAACAAATGAGGTCTAGTTTGAAAGAAAAATGTCTGTAGTCTTAGATTGTAAAAAAGATCAAAATTCTACGATCATTTTTTGGCGAGTTATCGTAATCTGAAGATGAAAAAGTCAATATTTTCCCACAAAACATAAAATTAAAAAAAGTCCGACGAAGATGATACATGTCTTACTTTGGTCCCCTCATTTTTCTGCATCCATTGGTATCGCTCTCGACCCCATACCCCCAGAGGTTTCAGAGGAGATAGCGAGACAAGCTTTTGACAGCGGCAGCTGGAGTTACTTTTTTTTAGAATAGAGAGAAGAGATACCAAATTCATTTGCTATAATCTATGTTCATGAAAATACGAAAGACATCACTCCCCGTAGTTTAACATGGGGATCGAAGACCTGCCAGGTCAATTGCCGGTCGTCACTGCTCACAGCATAACAACGTGAATTTACGATCTCTATCTATCCAACATCAAAAATAGCTTCTCGTATGGCCGCTATTTTAGCACACTGTCATGGTTAAAAAGTAAAAAAATAAAATAAAGTTATCTACAATTAACGCGCATTGTTTTAGAAAGTGAATTTCGATAGGTGGCAACGGCGGTTCTTGACATGTCCACGAGAATTACCTCATCAGATAATGCTGCGTATTTTTTTCCATCAGATAACCGCGATATCGAAAGAATTTCTCCCTTCGTGTCGAGAAGCGGATCTGGTAAGAGTCAGGAGACGTTTGGAGACATTTTTTTGCGCCTCCATTGAAGAGAGAGAGGTTAATCGCCTTTTACAATAAGCTGAGACGTATGATGGATGGGGGGTTGGCCGTAACAGTAAACACTGACCTCCGAGTTTCTTCGGCCTTTTGTGTGCGTGCCATTCGCGTCGCGAGGCTGAGTAAATGTGATTAGGAGCCGCGCCGAATCGCCGGTTTGTTCTAATCTCGGTTTTAAGTTACATTGGGATTTGTATTTATTTATGAACTGACTGGCTTTGCTGCTTGCGGGCTCAGTTCGGTGAACAAACGAAAGGGAGTGTTTTTTAAACTTTTTAACCTGAGCTTTGTTCACTGTTCTTGACAGCACAATGTCGGGTTCGATGTACTTTCGGAAAGATCGGCTATCCCACTCTATACCCTCTCGTGTCGTTACGGTGCTTATAACGATCTCTCGATTTTGCGTGGAAATATTATCTGCCACAGTACTGGACGCTGGATTATCCCAGAGACAATTAATCATTTGGTGGTTTATCTGCCCACCACAAAAAACAAAAACGTTAGAAATTGTAAGGGTCGCAGATGGGTTATAATACATTTAACTTTCGATTTACCTTAAATTTTTGGGTTACAAAACATTTACCTTGTTTACGCGGAATTCTCGACTACTCACGAGAAGATTGTTAATTTAGCGACTAACTATCCACTAGAGAAACAAAACGTTAGAAATTGTAAGGGGTTGCAGATGGGTTATAAAACGTTTAACTTTTGGTTTAATTACACGTTTGAATATTTTGGCTTACAAAACATTTACCTTGTTTACGTTGAATTCTCGATTACCCAGGAGAAGATTGTTAATTTAGCGGACTAGCTACCGACCAGAGGAAAAAAAAGTTAGAAATATTAAGGGGTCTCAGATGGGTTACAAAACAATTAACTTTTAGTTTAATTACACGTTTGAACATTTTGGCTTACAAAACATTCACCTCGTTTTTACTGAACTCTGTATTATAATAAAGAGTATATACAAAACATTAGAATTGTAAAAACTCAAAGATCTCAGATTATCTCAGAGAAGATTAATCATTTGGCAGATTACCTGTCCACCACAAAACGAAAACCTTAGAAATTGTAAGGGTTGCAGATGGGTTATAAAAACCTTTAACTTTTTAGTTACCTTAAACTTTTGGCTTAGAAACCATTTACCTTGTTTACGCTGAATTCTCTATTACCTACGAGTAGATTGTTAATTTAGGGGAGTAGCTACCCACCCGAGAAACAAAACATTAGAAATTGTAACGGGTCGCATATGGATTAAAAAACAATTAACTTTAGGTTAAATTAAACGTTTGAACATTTTGGTTTACAAAACATTGACCTAGTTTTTGCTGAACTCTGTATTATCTCAGAGAAGATAAATCATTTGGCGGATTACCTGCCCTACCACAAAAACAAAAAGTTATAAATTGTAAGGATAGCAGATGGTTTTTAAAACATTTAAATTTTGATTTACCATAAATATTTGGCTTATAAAACATTTACCTTGTTTACGCTGAATTCTCGATTACCCGCGAGAATATTGTTAATTTAGCGGATTATCTGCCCACCACAAACATAAAAACGTTATACGTTCATACGTTAGAAATTGTAAGGGGTCGCAGATAGGTTACAAAACAATTAATTAACTTTTGGTTTAATTAAACATTTTAACATTTTGGCTTACATAACATTTACCTCGTTTTTACTGAACTCTCGATCGTAACAAAAGATTCATACTATACTGGGTTAAGTACACGCCAAAAAGAAAAGCGCTAGAAATTGTTAGCGGGGGCAGATGGGTTACAAAATATATATCTCTTCGTTTACCTTAACAATTTGACTAACAGAACATCTACCTTGTTTTTACTGAACTCTTATTTAAGGAAAGATATTCCTTTAGCGGATTTACTGCACTCCAAAAAGAAAAGCGTTAGAAATTGTAAAAGTTTACAGATGGAATAGAAAACAATTAATTCCCTTTTGGTTTAATTAAACATTTGAACATTTTGGCTCACATAACATTTCCGTCATTTTTTATTGAACTCTCGATCATAAAAAAGGATTAATATTTTACCGGGTTAAGTACACACCAAAAAGAAAAGCGCTAGATATTGTTAGCGATCGCGGATGGGTTACGAAACATTTAACTCTTCGTTTACCTTAAACATTTATCTTAAAATTTTCGCATACAGAGCATTTATCTTGTTTTTACTGAAGTCTTATCCAAGGGAAGATCCCTCATTTAGCGGATTTACGCACTCCAAAAAGAAAAGCTTTAGAAACTGTAAAGGGTTGCAGATGGATTACAAAACATTTAACTTTTAGTTTAACTTAAACGTTTAAACACTTTTGCTTACAAATCATTAACCTCGTTTTTACTGAACTCGTTTTTACTGAAAAGATTATTCATTTAGAGGATTAACAGCGCTCCAAACAGAAAAGCGTTAGAAATTGTAGCAGATGGTCTACAAAACATTTCACTTCTGTGTTAACTTTAATGTATAAAACTTTTGGCCTAAAAAAACATAAACCTTGTTTTTACTGATTTTACTGAACTCTCGATTATCCGCGAGAAGATTATTCATTTAGCGGATTAACTGCACACCAAAAAGAAAAGCGATAGAAATTGTAAAGGGTCGCAGATGCGTTACAAAGCATTTAACTTTTGATTTACCTCAAAATTTTAAGACATTTTAGCTTATGAAATATTTACCTTGTTTACACTGAACTCTCGATTATCCGGAATAAGATTTTAAGGATCCAAAACATTTACCTCGTTTTTTTACTGAACTCGCGATTATACGAGAGAAATTGTATAGGGTCGCAGATGAGTTAGTTACAAAACATGTCACTTTTGTTTTAACTTAAAACGTTTAAAAATTTTGGCTAACAAAGCATATATCTCGTTTTTATTGATTATGCGCGCAAAGAATATTTATCTAGTGTAGGCCTGCACGATATACGACACGCGAAGCCATTTGGGAAGACGCATAATATCATAAATCTAAAACATACGAAATATTATTTTTAAATTTACTAGGGACTTCGACATTAGGCTCGCTACGCTCGCTCCTCTGTTATGGCTAATAGCGAGATACATGGGGTGATTCTCAGGCAATGTAACAGCTTCCATCCATTTACTGTTGTCACCCTTAATGCGAAGGGCGTTTCATCACTGTTAAATTATCAGCTTTAAAATTCAATTGAACATTGAAAATTTAAGATATAGACTTAAAATGAGGTTTATATGAATAAGAAAGTTTCAGCTTCCAGATCATGTAAATATTTTTTTTCTAAGATAAAAACTCGAGGAGCATCGATATTACATCCACATAGGGGACGATATTTATTGAAAAACTGTGTTTCATTTTTTGATGAAAATATTAGTCTGTTTTAAATATTGTTAAACAAATTAGGTCTAGTTTGAAAGAGAAATGTCTGTAGTCTTAGACTGTAAAAAGATCAAAATTCTACGGTCATTTTTTGGCGAGTTATCGTAATCTGAAGATGAAAAAGTCAATATTTTCCCGCAAAACATAAAATTTAAAAAACTTTGGCTAACGATCCAAAGTCCGGAGAAGATGAGCTATGTCTTACTTTGGTCCCCCCATTTTTCTGCATCCATTGGTTTCGCTCTCGACCCCATAGCCCCAGCGGTTTCGGAGGAGATAGCGTGACAAGCTTTTCACAGCGGCAGCGGGAGTTTTTTTTTTTTTAAGAACAGATATATAATATCACGAAAGAAATATATAAGCAATAAATATTAATATTTACATGATTTTTAAAAACCGTAGTTTTCGGACTATACGACGCACCGGACGGTAAGAAGCACATCAAATATATATAAAAATTATATAGTACAGGTAATTCTCGACTTACGACCACAAGACTTAGGACTGCTAGCCCTTACGACCGAAATTTTTATTTTATTAATTATTTATTTTTATCTTTTTCTCAAATATATTGTTCCTTGAATGTATAGTACATACCTACTTATATTACGTGACTATAAAAAAAGTACATTGGATA